>JAPYKT020000007.1:7692500-8292500 GCA_028749325.2 Caryopteris x clandonensis | reverse complement strand
AAAACCTATGCAATACATTTCACCTTGAATTTCATCTTTGTCCTTAGGAAAAAAAAATTGTTAAATACTACAAATGTGCGTTAGTTATACAAAAGTTATTATTATTATTTTTTATATTTTATAAGTATTTTATTTGCACTATAACCTCTTGTTTGCTCTACAATTATACTAGCATGTTATTCTCTACAATGCATGAACATATTATTATAGTATAATATTATTAAATTTTATAAATATATAAAATTAATATTTAAAAAAAATATATATATATAATTATGTTCAATAATTTATATATGTAGCATGATTATCATAATGATATAAATATTATTTATAAAATCATATGTGAACATTATTTAATTTTATTTATAAAATACAATCATCAAATTACCAAATATACCATATTTTCTTTTGAAATCAAAGAAAATTGAATACAATTTGCTATATCAATCTGAATATTTTTTATTAATATATATAGCATTGAATCTGCCACAATTTCATAATTAATTTGTTAAAATCAAATAATTATGAAGTTATATGAATTTTTTCTTAATGTTGATAAAATTAGTAACATTAGAAATATTAACAAATAAAAATATAAAAAATTAAAATAAATGTTTATTGCATATTGATTAGCAATATAATAATATTTCATAAAAAATATCTTTTTATTTGTGGAAAGAAAAATTGATGGAAAAAATGATAATAATAAATATAGAAACAAAAAATTTATTATTATTATTCTATATATATATATATGTTTTAAAATATTATTTATATCACTTAAATATTTTATAATTTTTTATAATAATATATGATTTGATAACATATTATCAATATAATAAAAAAAAAAAAAAAAAAAAGTAAGGTAAAATTTCTCCATTTTTTTCTTTTTCTTTTTCTTTTTGGGAGAAAAAGAGATATAAAATGGGCATCATATATATAATGAATGCGATATTATTATGGAACGGATTACTGAAGTGTTGCTTTTGATGTTCTTCACCCCGTGAGCACCTTACGCAGCAAATCCACATAACGTTGCTCCGACTGGTAAACCGCTCAACCGTCACCTTACCTTGCGCGGCTGCAGGTTTATCTCTCCCCTTCCCTCGATATCTGCACATGTATCGCAACACTTCGATCGGCTTGATAATCGTGTAATTTGATTTAGATTTTTACAGATATGATCTGATTCAAATTGTGTTGCTTGACTGGGTTTCGAGTTTCGTATTGTGTATTTCTGATTTATATTATCCTTCTTGTGGCTTGTTCATGGTTAATTGTACCTCGACGTAGACCTAGGGTTTCAAGTTTGTGATTTTTAACATTTTAACATTTTTTTTTTGGTATTTATGGGATTTATTGATTAATTAGACCCATGAATTCAGAAAGTGTTTAAGATTTTATCCGGTGAGGTCCTCTTTTCTGATTTCTCTCCCTCTTTCAATCTCTCCCTTCATTTTTGTCACTCTGAACTGTGGTGTTCGTTTTTTCCACTCTGAAATCTGGTGTTCTTTTGTTACCTGGAATTCTTTTGGTACCTAGGGTTCTGCTCATTTGCATCAAATCCACAGTTTTCACAATTATAAAGCAGGTACTGATAGGTAGGTCATAATATTGGGAGGAAGTTTCATTTAGCTTGAAAGTTGGCGCTTTTATTCCTTATACCCAGTAAAAGGTTCAAAATAAAGGAACAAAGAACACATGACAGAATTCTGATTACCTTCTCATTGTTTGTTCATTCCACACCAACAGTTTAACACTCTACTCCTGATTCAGTTATTTTATCTTGCAACCTACTTGAGGTGCTGTCCTATATGGTAATCTGTGGTAGGTCTAGAGTCTGATGTTTTGTGTAGTTGTCCACTTGGATATTGGATTAGCATTCATGTCACGGGTGGTAAATAAATGCCGTTTGACAACTCCATTAGTTATTAGATGTCAACAATTAATTTGTCTTGCAGCTTCCTTGACTTACTGTCATATATGATAACTTGTGGTGTTTCTACAGTCTTAGTCTTGTGTAGTTGTCCAAATGGATGTTGGAGTAGCGTTGATATAATTGACGGCCAAAACATGCTGTCCAACTACTCAGTTATTGCTAAAGACTAGATGTTATTATATATCAACGGTGTCTTGTGGTTGGTTGCTATAAAAATGTTAATTAGAGCAGGATATCTTAATGACTATGATCAACTTGTTACTTGTTTAGTGAAGAGGTAAGGTCTCTGCAGTTTAAGTAAGATGGAGGAAATGAAGGGAAGAAAGCAAGAATGTTCTATTGTACTTACAAGATGAGTCGACGAGGAATTTGATATTTTTAACTGTAGAATATAACCTTTAAAACAGGTTGGCTCTGTTTTCTTATTCACCATCCCTTCATTTAATTTTATTTCTCTACCCTTTCTCTTCTATTCTTATCCTTAATTACTCACGGATCAATGGTAGTGAACAAGTAATAAACTAAAGAAGGAAAAAGTACAAACTGGTGGAAAATCTGCTGCATGTAGTTGGAACTGTTGGTTGATATGTATTGAAGCAGGGTGCTTTGAGCTTTTATCTCGCTGTGATGTTTCTATAGCTAGAGGTGCTCGTTGTGCTGTGGATGCCACATGTCTTTATATTTAGAATATAATTGGTGCTGGCTCTTCTAATTGATGTGTGGGTGGCATTGCTTGTTGAAAATATGAGGTAGTGTAGAATCTGGTGTTTAAATCATGAAGGATCAAGTAAAGAAATTTTTGGGGGTCATTGACTTGGTCTTGGGTGCATGGTTGTGGTGGACAGGGAGGAGGCAGCAGCTGTGGTGTTGGTGATACTTCGCATGTAGGTGTTGGTTTGTTGATTGGGATGGTTTTAAAAATGAGCTTAGACAGGAGCATGAGCAGGAGCAGAAGCAGAAGCAGAAGCAGGAGCCCGTTGGATCGTAAGATCCGTACTCAGCGCTATTCCTATCGTGAGGCACCATATAGACGCGATTCAAGACGGGGCTTCAGGTTACCTTTTCTTAATTCATTCATATATTTTTCTTCAGTGCTGTCATGTGATTTGTGAAGAAAGACTCAGTTGGTGAATGGGATCTTGTGAAAGGAAACTGGATCTGATGTTGTTTCCATAAATTGAAGTGGTTCCTGATATTAGGTTTCCCCTGATCTCAATTCTTATCCAACCAGAATCTTAGAAGTAAAGAAAATGAATGAATGTTTTTCTGGCCATGACATGATTGAATTGTTCCTTTTGTACCTTCTGCAGTGTTGTTTCTTTCCCCTTTTTGTAGCATTATCACAATTGTCTTCTTAATTTTATTTTTCCGGACTGAATCTATTTCTCTCTCTATTTTCTTATGATCAATTAGGTCGAAACTTCTTGGCAAAACATGAATTCTTTGTTATGTTGTTCTTTTGCAGCCAGAACAGTTTGTGCAAAAACTGCAAAAGGCCTGGCCATTTTGCTAGAGAATGCCCCAACGTGGCAATCTGTCACAACTGTGGTCTTCCTGGGTAAGTATCTCTAATATAAATGTTAAGTTGGTTGAAGATAATAAATTGCGTTTTAACCAAGGCCATTCTACACTTTTTTTTACAGAACACTAGCTGTTGACTTAACTAATTGGTTTTGCATTTAACCATACAGTCGACTAGAATGATATATTTTATAATTAGCTTCCCTTCACATGCATGTATTTGTATTTTTACTTGCATACAACAATGAAATATTCACATCTTATATATGTCTATTGCAATAGAACATGAAATGTGAGTTCTCTTTGCGTTGCTTATGTGGCCGCCGCTCACATTCTTTAGTTGCTTTTGGTAAGTTTGTTTTGAAATGGTTGATTGTCCTTTACAGAACACATCTATCACTTGAAATTCTCAATCAGCTGGCTCCCTTTTTGCCCCCATCTCTACATTTGTAGTGTGACAGTTGTGTTAGCCTTTTTTATTACACTTTTCATCCACACCAAGCATATTAACTACTTGAACTGAGATCCTTAATTAATCTTACATATCTATTGTTTCAATGTATGCTTCCCAAGTCTGATCGAGCCTTTGGGCTGAGAAGCTTTACTGTTTGTATTCTCACCCTTGCTCTATGGAACTTTTATCAGGCATATCGCATCCGAATGCACTACAAAATCTCTCTGTTGGAACTGTCGGGAACCTGGCCACATGGCTGGGAATTGTCCAAACGAGGGCATCTGCCACACTTGTGGGAAGGCGGGACACCGTGCCCGAGATTGCACAGCTCCTCAGTTGCCTCCCGGTGATTTGAGGCTGTGCAATAACTGCTTCAAGCAAGGGCACATGGCCGCTGACTGTACCAACGACAAGGCTTGCAAGAACTGTAGGAAAACAGGTCATCTGGCACGTGATTGTCAGAATGATCCTGTCTGTAATATGTGCAATATATCTGGGCACATGGCTAGAGACTGCCCGAAGGCCAATATGCTCGATGAAAGGGGCGGTGGGGTCCGTGGAGGTGGGTTTCGGGACATCGTGTGCCGGAACTGCCAGCAGGTGGGCCATATGAGTAGGGACTGTATTCCAATGACTATATGCCACAACTGTGGTGGAAGGGGGCATCTGGCATTCGAATGTCCATCTGGGAGGTTCATGGACCGTTTTCCAAGAAGGTACTAGGGTTTGATATTGAAGGTTTACGTGTTCAGTTTCTTTTCTTTTCTACTTTTTTCTGTTTATCATTTAGTGAGGTTGATGTTGCACTTTATTTGAACTCCACTCATCTCGATCTTTGTCATCTTAATATACTTTGCTAAATGTAGTGCTTTAACCACTTTTAATAACAGTCATCGGCATTTTGCATAAGCTTATTCTATTTTACGGATTGCTTCTTGTGACATGGATGTGATGGTGTAACGTGTGTTTGTACTGGTTTTCATTTGTTATATGATCTTGAATCTCGTCATGTGCACATAGTTTTAGTTATGACTTACAGATAGAGTATGCGTTTTTGTTTGGATGCATTGTGAAGATTTGGTTCCTGTCTTAATTCATGAAGAGTTAAAATCCCGATTTGCAATTTGTAACTCTTCTTATAAAATTTACTCAGTTCCTGTTATTTCATGGCTGTTAACGGTTGATGGCCTGATGGGGCTCTTTTGCATCATGCACTCTCTTTTTGTGATTATGTGCTGTCTTTTACTTTTGCTCACTCTCATTTTGTTCTTCAGACTGCTGCAACATTGTGTTTCTAAGACCATCTCCAGCAATGAGCTGAAGTGGTGAAAAAGTAAGAAATGTAGGCTCCAGCAGTGCCAAGAGCCTGCGTCATTGTGAGTTTTTTTAATAAAAATGCAGTAAATTTTTTTAATAAAAATGCAGTAAAACTGACACAGACTTGGTCTGCGCCAGTTCTGTTCTTTTTTTTTTTTTTTAATTATGTTTTGTTAATAGTTATTTATATTTATCACTTTCTAATATGTTAATATGTTTTGTTTTATAATTAATTTAGTTTAATTAATTTTAAGATTATTTTAATTAAATATGAAAAAAAATAATAAGAAGATGTAATTTCAATTATAATTAAAAATAATATAATACATTTTTTGTTTTATAATTAATTTTAAGATTATTTTAATTAAATATGATAAAAATAATAAAAAGATATAATTTCAATTATAAATAAAAAAATACAATAAATTTTTAAATACTATACGTAAAATTATTATTCTACCATAAAATTAAAAAATAAATATACAAATAGATAAAATATACAATTATAACTAAAAATTATAAAGTTACAAATAAAATATAAAATTACACAACATAATTAAAAACACAATTATTTAGTAGAAAATATATGTGATACTAAATTAATAACCTAATTTTTAATAATCAGTAAGACCACCTTCAGTAAAAAAAATTCAAAAACATTAAATGTATTAGAAAGTGGATTTGTTCGCTCGGTTGTGTCCTCCTCTGCAGAAGTTTTTGTTGCTCCAACCTCAAGTATTCACGTAGTGCAGGATCAACAACAGTGTCTAAATTCATCCTTAGAGTTGCATTCTCCTCTTTGATCTTTTCACTCATTTCTTTTATTGTACATCGCTATCCCACGATCTCTCAACTCAATTTCAACGAGCTTTTAACTCATTCTTACGATCTTTTCTTGAGACTGCGCTTGCTAATAACATTTTCTTGTTTTATCATTTATACAAAATCATCATCATCTTCTTTTTGTTTTTTTTAAGTTTTGACTTTTTCATACTCTTCGGTCTTTTTGACAAAGTACCAGCAGCACTGCTAATGTTTTCGTCATTTAAATCAATACAAAACGAAGACAAAGAAGGATTAGGGAAAAGAGGGGACTCTGGAAAATTTTCTGCAGTTAGCCTTTCAGTTTGCACAAACGGTTTTAAAATTGACAACATATGGTCGAATTTGAACCCAGCCTCATATCCTTTCACCGACCTCATAGTCTCATTTAAAGAAACAATATTGAAATCAAAATATTCTATTTGACAAATGAAAACATAAAGTATAAATAACAACTTACAATTGTTTTTTCGCTTGCACCACTAGGATTCAGCAGCTCAATTTGTTGCACACACCCGTTGAATTTTCTCACATGTTTGAGAATGGTCTGCATGCGACATTGCAATGATCGTTTGTTACGATCATGCATCCCAGTGCTTGGTTTATCGAAGTTGTATTTTTCTGTAACACGACTCCAAAATAAATCTTTTGATTGGTTTATTCCCACAATTGGATCTTGTGAGATTTTGAGATAGACACCAACAAGGTGTCGATCTTCAGCTGAAGTGTAGTTAGTAGTGTGTGGCTTAGACATTATTTGAGAGAAGAAGACAAAAGATGTTAGATAAAAAGGAGTGGGAGAAGTTTGTGAGAAATGTTATATAGTATGACACCTATTTATAGAAATTCGTATTTCTTCGTTACATTCTTTACTTCTACAAACACAGCTTTATTTGTCAAATACGGAGAAATAGATTTCATGACATTTGATAACATCGACGAAACTGATCTCTTGGAGATTCAGAAAAGTAGTATCTGAAAAGGTTTTGAAGCTGCTCCTACATAAATAGTTCTCATACCATATAACATTTCTCACAAACTTTTCCAACTCCTTTTTATCTACAATATATTTTTTTTTTCTCTCAAATGTCTAAGTCACGCATAACTAACTACACTTCAGCAGAAGATCGATACATTGCTGGTGTCTATCTCGAAATCTCACAAGATGCGATTGTGGGAATAAACCAATCAAAAGATTTAATTTGGAGTCGTGTTACAAAAAAATACAACTCCGATAAACCAAGCACTGGGATGCATGATCGTAACAAACGATCATTGCAATGTCGCATGCAGACTATTCTCAAACATGTGAGAAAATTCAAAGGTGTCTGCAATAAATTGAGTTGCTGAATCATAGAGGTGCAAGCGAACAAACAATTGTAAGTTGTTATTTATACTTTATTTTTTCATTTGTCAAATAGAATATTTTGATTTCAATATTGTTTCTAAATTATGTAGTTGGAGCGTGCAAATGAGGTCGGTGAAAGAATATGAGGCTGAGTTCAAATTTGACCATGTATGGCTGATTTTAAAACTGTTTGTGCAAGCTGAAGAGCTAACTGTATAAAAATTTTAAGTCCCCTCTTTCCCCTAATCCTTCTTTGTCTTTGTTTTCTATTGATTTAAATGACGAAAACATTATCAGTGTTGCTGTTACTTCGTTAAAAAGTCTAAACTTAAAAAGAAGATGATGATGATTTTGTACAAATGATAAAACAAGAAAATGCCTCACTTAGAGAATTATTAGCAAGCTCAACCTGCAGAAAAGGTCGTGAGAATGAGTTAAAAGCTCGTGAAATTAAGTTGAGATAGCGATGCACAATGAAAGAAATGAATGGGAAAGGATCAAAGAGGACGCAACTTTAAGGATGAATTTAGACACTGTTGCTGATCCTGCACTACGTGAATACTTGATGGTGGAGCAACTAAAAATTCTGCAGAGGAGGACACAAACTGAGCAAGCAAATCCACTTCCGAATACATTTAACGTGTTTGAAATTTTTTTTTCGGACATTGGAGGGTCTGAAGGTGATCTTTTTTATTATTAGAAATTAAGTTATTAATTTAGTATTATTTGTATTTTCTATTAAATAATTGTGTTTTTAATTATGTTGTGTAATTTTATTTTTGTATGTAATTTTTGGTTGTAATTGTATTTTTATGATAGAATAATAATTTTATGTGTAGTATTTAAAATTTTATTTTATTATTTTTATTTATAATTAAAATTACATCTTTTTAATCATATTTAATTAAAATAATCTTAAACTAAATTAATTATAAAACAAAAAATTTGTTGTATTATTTTTATTTATAATTAAATTTACATCTTTTTATTATTATTTTTATCATATTTAATTAAAATAATCTTAAAATTAATTATAAAACAAAAATTTATTGTATTATTTTTATTTATAATTAAAATTACATATTTTTATTATTTTTTTATCATATTTAATTAAAATAATTTTAAACTAAATTAATTATAAAACAAAATTATTATTAAATACAAGAAAGTAATAAATATATAAAACACAATTAAAAAAAAAAAAGAACAGAACTGATGCAGATGCATCACTTAGCAGTTTAACTAATAAAAAAAAAACTTCACACCTGCATTTCTTACTTTTCATCACTCATGGAGCTTGCATTTCTTACTTTTCATCACTCATTCAGCGTACTACTGGAGATGGTCTTAGTTATTAAACTAATGAGATCCTGCACTCAGGTGGGGATTTTAAAGGGTGTAATAGCCTCCACTTATTTACACTCAACTACACACCAATGTGGGTGTGTGGTTCTTAAGTGGTGGATACCACAACTATTGTATATGCGAGGAACGAGTACATGTCCTCCGAGCATAATTTAACTAGTCAAAGAATGAGAACAAAAGATTACACATTCTAATTTGATAGCTGCCATAGCATGTGGGATCAACTCCCACTTGTAACAAGGTCGGAGTTGATTTCGTTGTGGGCATCAAAGCAAGGCATTTTTTAGACTTTTGGTTCACTAGATCACATCCACAATTTATTTCCTCTATAAAGCTCTAGGAACGAGGCAATGGGATGCTGGGGTTGGGTCTCACGTAGCGAGGAACTAAAACACTTGTGTACCTTACTCTAGGAAGATATTGACTCGCCTTCTTAAAACATTGTAGATTTGATATTTGCTTCCATTCTCCTAGATGATAAGGTACTGAAATAAAGTGGCAGATGAAAGCCATGGCAAATTTGTCTCTGCGAAGAACTTGCAACTTGAATTTTGGTTCCAAAGTTTCTTGATTTTCTAAATTAAAGTTGCTGTATTTAATGAACGGATAAAAGTAAATCGACATGGGGAGTGGGAACAAGAAAATAGAAATGAATAAAAAAGTGTATATATATATTTTTTTACTTTTTATATACCACTATCTTCAAAGTATGTTTGGACTATATTTGAATTTGTCCAACAGCAAAAAATATATCCAATTAAATTGAACATCCTACCATAATTCAAACAAAATGAAAATAAAGAAATAACTCATTTCACTAATATTCATTATGTGCATTAACTTATGAATTGAGTTACTAAAAAATATTATATTTTCTGGCTGTATTATAATTTGTGTGTTTTAAAAGAAAGTTGCTTCTCCAGAGTATTTGTGCCAGCATTGATTAAATATATATATGTGTGTGTGTGTGTGTGAGAGAGTGGATTGGCATGAAAGGAGTCAAGTTGGGGTGGCAGAGAGGCATGCGGCGGTTGCTCTTGGGGGAAGTCATTCTGCCAAAAGTGGCATTATCCAATGAGGATCTTATTACCTTCCTTTTTCAGGCACAGAAGAAAATCCAACCACACAAAACTGCAACATAAATAGCATCAGGATAGCATGTGTGGCCATCAAGAAAAGTTCTGGCCCAATTTCTGAATATGACTCCACTACCAGAACAAATACATTGGATAAACAAAAGGCAGTTATTCTGAATCTTTGCGCCGCACAATTACAATTTGTTTGGGTTGCAGTTCATCTAAATTAATCTCCAAACAATGAATAAAGTTTGGTATTGATTCTTACAAACGTAAATGATAATACAATTGATTTGATTTAATTTATTTATTAGCATCTATACAAAACGGTATTGTGAAGTTTTGAAAACAATATCATTAGTATCCATCTTTCTTTATATATATATATATATATAATTAACTGAAAAAAATAACAAGAAATGTTCTCTTTTCAAATATCTAAAATAATAACTACCATGGTAAAAAGGACAAATAAAAACAAATATCTAAAATAATATTAACTGTAAAGTAATATAAAACATTCACCTTAAAATTCTCAAATAATGATTTCTTTCATAAAAGTTGATGAGATATATAATAATAATAATAATAATAATAATAATAATAATAATTTTTTTAAAAAATCTAGCAATCGGGACAAAAAAATAACGTGGAAATTCACTAAAATACCCCTAATAACTTAAAATGCAATGGGGGCCAATAACCCTACGATTAGATTCCTATAAAAAGTGTCACATAATTAAGGAGATGATTGGATTAGGTTGGAGGCCTCCGTATTAAAATTGGTTGTGGGTTGTGAGGTTGTGTCACAATTAAATGCATATAAAAGGTGGTGTTTATTTTGGGTTGTGATAAAGTATGTTGTTATTGACATGTCAAATCAATAGGTTTAGTAGAATTTTATTTGTATAATTATATTATGAGAGATAAAGATTTATGGATTTAATAATTGATGATGTGCTAAATGTATGTCAAAATCAAGATCTTGAGAAGATAATTAATATGATATAATTTTTATAAAAAATGAATTTGAAATAAAAAAGTTATAAGTATTTAAAAGAATTTGGTGAAAAAATATATATTGAATAGTTTTATTGGGAATGATGAGAGAAAAGAGAGTAAAAAGAGGTGCAGAGTGGGTAAATCCACAACATCGTAAACAAATACAAACTGAATTGTAGCACGATTTACAATCGATCATGTCCAACCCAATCCAATCCAACTTGATCATAACGGCAACAACAACAACGGTTTATATTCTTAAAAAAAAAAACAAAAACTTCGACTTGTGATATAATCTGTACATTCATATGGTTGCAGCTACAGATACCTCTATCCAATGACCTAATAGAATCAATATCTAAAATACCAAAATTATCCTTCACAATTCACAAAGTTGCTGATGGGTCCAACCAAGTTGTGATGATGAAGCCACATAACTAAGATTAAATTATTGGGTCCCCATTTCTCTGCCTTCCAATTAAAGATAAGAATATTATTTTTCCATCTCCACCCTCTCCCCTATTCATTATCCATTTATTTCGCATTTAACTTTTTTTTTAATGCCAATAAATTCTTATATATTATCTAAAAATGTGTATTTATAAAATTATGTCTTTGTATATTAATAGGCCAAAAACTATATAGAAATAACAAACTATATTAGCCAATTTGTGTGACACGTGCTCCACTTTATTTCCTTGTAATGTGTTTAAATGCAAACATTAATTCAAAAAATACACAAATATAATTTTTTTAAAGTAAAATATATTATTGGGAAAGAAAAATAGTGTAACAGTCCCGTATTCTCTCACCAAGTTCCTATGATATTAAAATTTATAACGAATTTTTTATAGTATATGATGAATAAAGTTGTTGAGCAGTCGATAAATAATCATGTGCTTCAACTTTGAAAATGGTAATTGAAAGAATATTAATTTATTAAAGAATTTCAAAACTCAATTTTAATTAAAAAAAAAGTCAGTGCCAAAAAAAAAAAATTAATATAATATAATATAATATATTTTGATCCAAAAAATAGTCATATTTTAAAAGAGGATGTTTGGTTTTTAGTTGAAATAATAAAATCTAAAAAAATTACAAATAATTATATATAATTAAATAAATTAAATTAATGAGTAAAAATCTTATAAATACGAATTTATAATTTATAGTATTCAGAAGATTGTATTTTTATCTGATTAATTTAAAATAAAAATATTATTGTATTCATTAAAAATAATATTATTTTATATTTAATTTTGTGATGAATAGAATATAAGAGACTTTTCTTATTAAATATAAGCAGTCAGCAGCAGATGAAAATGATGAAGCATTTAAAGGAAGTGGTAGAATAATAATAATAATAATAATAATAATAATAATAATAATAATAATAATAATAATAATAATAATAATTTCTCCGAATTTAATACTACAACAAATAGGAGGGGCTACCGATTAATTAATAATAGCCCAAAAAATATAGGAATTCCATGATTCTTTATTTCATACTTCAAGAACTTTTAAAGAAAAATAAAAATTAAATTCTTACAACACTTTCATCTGTATCGAACTTTTAACATTGTTCGACATTTTGGAATTGAGTGGACTGAAAACGTTGTCTCCATGTGTTTATAATATAACAGTTTAAAGAAGTAAAATCTAGCTAAATTTTGGTAATCAAAAGTGAAAATATTTTGAAATTTGCTGTTTTAATTTTTAATTTTTTTTTATATATAGTTTTAATTTGTTAAAATATGAATAATTTTTTGTTTATATTATTTTTTACATATAATATATCAAATAACTTATGTTTTTGATGATCTTTAATTGAACATCCATATCACTACAATACAATGCGACATTAAATAAAAAATATATAATTGTCTTTTACTTGATTATTTAGGTTATGTGTGATATTTATTGCGTATTGTATTTAGTAAATATGAACCAATATTTTTTTAATTTTTTAAATTACAATTAATCAATTTATTACAATAACAAAATTCTTATTTTAAAATAGAGGGAACATATTTTTTGATATAAAATTACATCTTTCACATATTTTTCTAAATACAATAATAAAATATTTTAAATATTAATTTATTCAAAATTATTTTCTAAAATAAATATTATTCTAATTATGATATAATATTACAAAATCATACATGGTACACGAATGACAATAATGCTACATACAAGTAATTAAGAATAATACACTAATATATTATAAATTATTAATTATATATATTAAAGATATAATAACATAAGATGGGGGGAATGGTAAATTAACATCCTTACCTTCTAAAAAAGGGGGTCCCATCCCATTGAGACAAATAAAAGCAGCAAAAAACCACCCTTTCTGGTACAGTAATGAGAGTCACAGTTCTCCGTGCATGTGAATTTTAACTGTCGCCACCAGTCGTGTCGGCGTCTATTTGCCTCCACCGCCCCCCTAACCCCCCACCCCCCACCCTGTTCTTCATACGCCCGTGACCCGACCAGGGCAGATAAAAACAAACACACCCCCCGCCCCGGCCTACGAATTGTTTTGCACTAATTTTGTGCCAAATTCCATTAATTTATATATAAAATAAATAATTAACAAAAGAATGTTTTCACGCATTTGACTCTAAATTAACTCTAAATATTACTGCAGTAAATAAATTTGTATTCGTAATTTGTAAAAACATGTAGTTTAGGGAAAATATTTATTTGTCATTTTTTACTGATGTCCAAATAATCATTTAAATATTTGAACTGCTTAGATGTTAGTCGGTGTCTTGCCGATCCACTTGTGTAAGAAATATAATCGTCACAGGCGGCCCAAACTATTTTTTTTAATTTTCCTAAAATATTTTAGTTTAATATTTATAGATAATGAAATGTTAAATACTATATTAAACGGTACAAGATTTTGAAATGTCAAAAATAGGATATACGATAAATAATACAAAAAATATATATTTATATATCAAATAAAATAATATAAAACTATTGAGCTGCCTAATTAGTCTGGACATTAGGCATTAGACGATTTTAAAATGTCCGACTACTAAAAACATATACCATTTATATGATGTCAAATTAGTCAACCAATGTAACTTTTGGCCATCAAATTCATATTTTTTTGTAGTAATATAAGAATAAATTTATATTTTAGTTTAAATAATTATTGTATACAAAGAAAATATTTATTTATTAAAATATAATTAGAATTAAACATGGGATCTCATTCTTATATAAGTCCCCACATTTCATGTTCATTTCATTCACCAAACCGACTAGTAGGGGTTCACTCTACGCCCCTTCACTGCCTCACTCTCGTCAACTTCCACTCCAGAGAGAGAGAGAGAGAGAGAGAGAGAGAGAGAGGATGAAACTGCACTGTACGCATTTTGTACTATTTCTCTCACAACTCGCAATTTTCGCGGCGGGTTACCATGACTACGCCGACGCATTGTCGAAATCGATTTTGTTCTTCGAGGGGCAGCGCTCCGGCTACTTGCCGGCGGACCAGAGGGTGATGTGGAGGGGACACTCGGGGCTGGGAGACGGTTGGACGGTGTCTACGGACTTGACCGGCGGCTACTACGACGCCGGAGATAACGTCAAGTTCAATTTTCCGATGGCGTTTACCACCACAATGCTGGCGTGGAGCGTGGTGGAGTTCGGGGAGTACATGCCGCCGGCGGAGTTGAGGAATGCTCTGGTGGCGATCAGGTGGTCCACGGATTATTTGTTGAAGACGGTTTCTCAACCTAACCGCATTTTTGTACAGGTACAAAAATTAATGTTCTATTATGAACTAGGAAAATAATGAAAACTAAATATGATTGCACTTTGTTTTACATTTTACCGTATGTATTTTAGTGGTAATTAATCTGAATGCTTAATTTGGTTTTAGCAAAATTAAGCACATTTCTTGTATGATTACAGAACATATTCTCTTTTCTTACAATTTGGCAATTTATGTTTGGCGTGTTTGACATTATACTAAACGCATTAAATTAAAAGACGAGAATGGAACAAAATAAAACAACAAATCTAATTCAACGGAAGGAAAAATATTTTATAAAAATGTCGAAAGTGGAAATCACAACATAATTGTGAGTAAAAGATGCTAGGTGAATGCGGTTGGAAATTTCAATTTTGTGACAGTTGACAGTCACAAAAGTGATGAGTAGATAAACAAACAACTGCCCGGTCTGCCCGGGCCCTGTGGGTCTGTTAGGACGAGAATCTGTGTGGTTGAAGGTCAATTATCAGATCCCTGACCCGTGGAGCAATGGGTTTGTCCGTATTCGATCACTTTTTGGGCCCCACACATCTTCAGATGGTTGGAAATCCACACCATTAATGCACCTAATATTGCGTGAAAAAGCCCAATTTTCCATAAGAGTTTCGTACCCCCTAGTTAGAGTCTAACCACAATTGAATACTACAGAAAAAGAGGCGTCCTATTTATATTTACCGTTTATGTATTTGGTTTCTCCTCTTATTCCTTTTGTTGATTTAGATCAATTTCTGTGGAGGATTAATACTGAAAAGATAGACCATTCACACTGAAGAAGTGAAATAATTCATAAGAATGTTCATCCACTAAATTTGAAATTGATACCAAGAGCCTTATTAATAATTCAATACTTGAATTGGGAAAAAGTTTGAATAAACTATTTTATTGTAATGTGATTTTCAACAACTGTCTTCTCAGCTTCGTGATGAAAAGGACTACCATAGGGATTCTCAATTAGCACCGAACCCATAAACAATTTTCGTGTATTTTGCTACCAAACTTAAGGAAATAAAGTTATGTCTCTACTAGCTCTTGGCAAAGTGGAAAATATTTAATTCTGACAACTGGTGAAAAAAATGGACCAGACTGTAATAGCTGTGGGGTGATTTTAGGAGTCTGCCTTGCCAATATTAAGGAAACAAAGTGCTTTGGGCATAGTGATCTCAGGTGGGCCCTTAATGTTACAGGGATCTTGTTCCACTAAAAAGTAGAACTCATATTTGGAGTGATTAATTTATGGGAATGAATGGATTCCTCAATTAAATATTTTAAAACAAAAAAATGGTGAAAGGAAAACAAAAAGGGGTTGGTGAAACACCAACTAGAGTTTGCAGTGAGTGAGCTTCTAAACATGTTTTTTTTCCCCTTTGTTCTGTCTCCAATGAGCTTATGATGCGTAGATTGATTCTGCTAACTGAACCCACTAGGCTATAAAATGCTTCTTAGCATTGGATAATATTTTTAATTAATCAATATTTAAACTTCCATCTATCCTTGATCGTAGATAATAGGCCAAAAATTGTGTGCTACCATCCAAGAACCCTCTACTAGGGAATAACAACAGCCCATCTACCTCACCAACTAACAAAATTTACGGATAACACATCACTTCTTAACTGAATCACTCTTCACTTACTAAGTAAATTAATATGTTATGTAAAATTGGACTTGTATTATGGAATAAAGGATGAAGTTTAGATCCAATTTTCAACCATATGCAGGTTGGGGATCCAATTGCAGACCATAACTGTTGGGAAAGGCCTGAAGACATGGACACTGTTAGGACAGTTTACACGGTGGAGGCACCGAATACAGCCTCCGATGTTGCTGGAGAGACAGCGGCAGCTCTAGCTGCAGCCTCCATGGCTTTCCGATCATCTGATCCAGGATACGCCGAAACCTTGTTGCGTACTTCCACCAGAGTTTTTGAGTTTGCAGATAGTTACAGAGGCGCTTATAGTGATAATTCTAACATTAGAGATGGAGTCTGCCCATTTTACTGTGATTTTGATGGATACCAGGTAAGACATGGATTAGGTGAATCAGTTTTTATCCTAATTATGTTGTCAGAATCCGCAGTGTAAATATATATATATGTGTGTGTGAGTGTGTGTGTGTGTATTCTATTTATTGTTTTGTATCTTGGGAACTTGCTCATTTCAGTAAAAAAATGATTTTTTGTGTGGATCAGGATGAATTGCTGTGGGGAGCAGCGTGGCTAAGAAGGGCTTCACAGGATGATTCATACCTCAACTACTTGCAGAACAATGGTAAAACATTAGGTGCAGATGACAGCACTAATGAATTTGGATGGGACAACAAGCACGCTGGAGTAAACGTCCTAGTTTCCAAGGTTAACTTCCCTAAAACTGTCAATAATAAATAATAATATATATATGTATTTATTAATATAAAAATTCGAGGAGCAAGAAAATATAGTTTAGATTTGTTAAGTGAATCTCTCTCGCTTCAACTTCATGAGACAATCTTTCTTCAGTGCTTCAAATCTGCAAAATCTCGAGACTATTGTGAGCTTCTACAATGAGTTTCATTAACTAAAAGTGGTATTTGGATTGAGTGATTTGAAATGTAAGAAATTCGAATTCCCTGAGTGCATTTGAATCCTTCCAAATCCTTAAAAAATGGATTGTAAATGGAAGTGATAGATTTTAAAATCAATCCTCAAATTGATGGATACAAACGCAACCTTGTATACGTTCATAAATGAGTTTGGCTTCTCACTTTTCATTCAATCTTAACACACCTTAAATGGGTGAAGAAAAAGTCGGCCTCAATGAAGAAACATAAAAAATGTCAACTATCTTTCGTTGCAGGAGTTCTTGGAGAACAACATGTATTCCCTCCAATCATACAGAGCCTCAGCAGATAGCTTCATGTGCACATTAATACCTGATTCTTCCTCCAACCACATAGAGTTCACTCCGGGTGGCCTCATTTACAAGCCTGGCGGAAGCAATCTTCAGCATGCTACCTCCATTTCCTTCCTCCTACTCGTCTATGCTAATTACTTGGAAAAATCGTCGTCTACTGTCAACTGTGGTGAAGTTAGCGTTAGCCCTGCAATGCTGAGGCAATTAGCGCAGAAGCAGGTTAACTACATTCTAGGCGAAAATCCAAAGGGAATGTCGTATATGGTTGGATATAGCAATGTATATCCTCAAAAGATTCATCATCGTGGTTCTTCACTTCCGTCCGTCAAATATCACCCTCAGGTGATTGCGTGCAAGGAGGGTTCGATTTATTTTAACTCATCGAACCCCAACCCCAATGTTTTGGTTGGGGCCATTGTGGGCGGCCCTGGGGAAGACGACGAGTATGGGGATGATAGAGGTGATTTTCGAAAGTCTGAGCCGACGACTTATATTAACGCTCCATTTGTTGGTGCTCTTGCATATTTTTCGGCTAATCCTAACCTCAGTTAGGGCTAGAAAGTGATGACAAGTTGTGTATAGAGTTAGTGAAATGTGGAAGTCTCTCACCTTGAAGTATGCAAGGAAGAAGAGGCTGGGTTAAGGTTATAGTGTATTTTATGGCTTAAATATCTCATTTGGCCATTTTATTTCTAGTCAAAACTAATGCTGCTTAGTTAGTGGCATATGTATTCTCTGTTCTGTTTCAAAAGTTGAGCAGAACATAAGTTATGAATTTCTATTTTTGCAAAGTTGCCTTTTTGAATTAAACAATTTGAAACTATTGTGTTCAATTTGGTATTATTATTGCTATTATTATTATTATTATTATTATTATGATTTATTTACATATAAATGAAATAAAAGTAAAGTGATAGAGAAAATTAGGATTGTGTCTATTTGTGTACGACATTGGAAAGTGGAAATTGACATAGAAAGAATCTTTTTGTCAGTGTAGGATCAATTGTTAGTTGCAGTCCAAGTAATTGATTTCTCCATCATACGGTCACCTCTCGTAAATTAATTCACCCCCGGTCTGCCAGGACTCGATCCTGCGTTCTTGGAGCAATCTGCCACCCAGGAACCAGTTGAGCTGTCCATGCGGACATTTCAACTTGTATTCATATCATATCTCTTTATGGTTGAAGTGGAACATCAAAGTTCAAATTTTAGGTTGCCTAGATTCAAATAAATAGTCTAGATTTCCTATTTTTCTTAAACTAAATATGTTAGAATTTGTAATATATGCAATAATAATGTTTGGGAATTTAAAGAAAATGTGTAAAAAAATTGTCTTGTGATTCTTGAATAATAACTAAGATAACTTATTTAATTTATAAAATAATTGACCTACCAAGTATAGGTGTAAACTTATTTTTCTATTTCCTAAACAAACAAAATAAGATAATATAATTAAATTTATCCAACTCAAAAATTTAAATCTCAACATAAATGTAAAACTGAATCAGTCCCATATCAACAAGGTCAACCAAAATATTAAGTTTGAGTATAAACACAACACTAATTGGTCAATCTTAAATTAAATTCATTTATAAATATACGCCATCTTATTGTGTTTTTGCATGCTAACTCTAATCACCTCTTAAATTAAATTCATTTTTAAATATACATATATTTTAAAATATTTTATTTATTTATTTATCAAAAAGAAAATTAAAAAAAAAAAAAAAAAAAAAAAAAAG
The DNA here is from genome assembly GCA_028749325.2 of Caryopteris x clandonensis. Classification (NCBI taxonomy): domain Eukaryota; kingdom Viridiplantae; phylum Streptophyta; class Magnoliopsida; order Lamiales; family Lamiaceae; genus Caryopteris; species Caryopteris x clandonensis. The sequence continues at coordinate 8,273,227 of JAPYKT020000007.1, read as the reverse complement.
TGGTATGGAGCAACATCAAATTGATTGGATATTGGGCGACATCTCCTGTTTTTCTTCGATCATTGTGAAAATGTGAAGAGAAGGAGCAAAACAAATAGAGATTGGAGGCAGTATGGGCCTATGGGTGGGCCAGTATCAGTTAATGACCCACTCATCTTTATTACTTTTATGGGGCCGTGGCCCACCACCACACAACCTGAGGCGTGCCCACAACATGGTGTCACCTCAATTCTTTTTTAATTGGACAATGATTCTACAGTTTAATTAAATTTTACTAAAAAATAATTTTATTATAAATTAAAATCTCTCTCACAGATAATAAAATAATAATTAAAAAATGTGTGTTATTTTTTTATGTAGAATCATATGAAGTAGAGCTCCTTCTGAAAGTTACTGGGTGAGTTTCCCATTTTTTCAAGGAGAGATTAAGTTAGAAATTGTGACAAAGTTATTTACAATTAAAAGTAAGTGGTGCTTGAAATGATAGTTTATTTGATTAAATTTAAAAGTTTGAAGTATTCTCCAGCTTTCTACTCGAATTTTTTTCTTCAATTAAGCAAATTAAACATTGAAGACATTCAAAATTAACTTTTCCAAATCAAAAACCCCAAAAAAAAAGAGAATTTTTTTCCTTAAATTAGATAATTAATTATTGGAACATAAGAGTCAGAAAATAACGTTTTCAACCAAATTCATGATATATACACCTTGAAAATGGGAATCTGCACAGGATCTACAACTGTTGAGCCCATTTCTTTTTGGATTTCTGGACTCTATTTGACCCATTATATTTAAATGAACGAACTGGATTCTCTTCCATTTCCATATTAATTGGGCTTCTCACATTAGCCCATTAGACTACATGCAAATGAACGCTTGAATTTCTTCAAGGATATCCATATTAATCCTACGCTCGTAGTATTATGTTCTTACACCCTGCACTTTTTAATTTTTAAATAATTTAGTTAAGATATAATTATTTGTAAATTATAAATTATTTCTTATAGCTGTCCATATTTTTAACCTAATTCATTTTCGTTTTTTAAGTTTAAGTAAAATTAAGGAATTGAAAAGGGCACCAGCTCCGTTGTAGTCTAGTTGGTCAGGATACTCGGCTCTCACCCGAGAGACCCGGGTTCAAGTCCCGGCAACGGAAATCTTTTTACCGATAATTTTTTAATGCGACGTCGTTTTACGACAGTGATGCGCTGACGTTGCTACCCTACTCATATATTTTGCTGTCGCCGGTGTTTGAATTATTCCTTAGAAAACCCTAATTTTCGAGCCTGGAAAGACTCACTCTCTCCCCCAAAACCATTCATTTATCTGTCTCTGGTGTTTGAAATTCTTCCTTAGAAAACCCTAATTTCCGTTTCCTGGAAAGGTGCTCTCTCTGCCCCTACTATCATTCATTCTCCCATGAAGTATTTTGATTATTTTTTTGTTGTTCGCCTCATACATGAATCAGGCTTTAACTTACTTTAATATTTTCTCAAAATTCCGTTGTTCAGTTCTTTCTCTTGTTCATAATTTATTGAAGCATGAAAATATATAAATGTTTTGAACCTATAACTGAAGATTAAGGGCTCTTTATCCACGACTGAAATGAATTATGTGTCCAAACAGATTGTTGTTGATTAGGACGATAGAAGTATGGCAATGATATCATGATATATTTCGTGGAAATTCACATGAGTGGTGGCATTATGCTTCAGTAACTCCTTAATAGCTAAAAAAGCAAACTATGAACTTTTATTCTTGACTTATGTACAACATTGATAATGTTTTGATTTTCTGAGCCACCCTTTTGATCCTGACAGCATTTAGTCATATCTCCTGGTTTTGAGATTTAATGTTTTTGTTGTATTGTCCTTGGGTCAACCGAGTTGTAATGATGTGTGTGTGTGTTTCTTGGGGGTTCGGAGGGGCATAAGGAGGACTGCCCCTGCGTTTTTTCATTACCTAAATATATCTTCACGGTGGTCTCATACCTGTTGTATGCGTTTTTATCATATTACTCTGATGTGTGTGCGCTAGGGCATTTACGCTATTTCTTGGAACCACAATTTTTTTCATTAGAACCTGAGGCCTCCATAGTGCTTACTAACTCCAGCTCAGGGGATCATGATTATTTTTGTACAAATGTTCTAACTAGTCAATTTATGTATGCCAAATACAGTTACCAATCTGCTCGAATTAACAAGATACAGGTGGATGGTGGTATTATAAGGTGAAGAGCTACCTGGTGTGTTTTGTGATACTTATATGGAGAGAACATATACACAAGAGCCATATCATTGGCACTACATCATGTGCTCAAAAGTAAACTGGAGTAATATATACACTATGGGATGGTTTCTTAATTTCTATCATTACCAGAATTGAATAGTTTTTTCTTTCTTTCTTTTTTGTCCCTTTTTTTTTGGGGTAACTTTATCATGGTAATCTTACCTGAAGTTGAAAATTTGTCTTTGAATTGAATTCTTGTAGTTCTCTCAACATATATTTTTCTACCAAATATGTCATGGTTTCTTATAAGAATTCATCAACTTATTACTGAAGGCAGGCACTTACTTCATTTTCTGGTTCATTTATTATATCCACAGCTGTTCGTCCATCATGACAGATCTCAATTCTGTTGATACTGGGGGGGATGATATGGCGTGGGCAGAATCATGTTTGATCAAAGATCCTGACACTTCAGACAGTGGTTGGAATTCTCTTAAAGCTGCCTTAATGGAAACTCTTGATTCCCATAATCACTCTTCTCCTTATGAGAGAGAGAATTACTCAGAAGAAGCCAACATGGAGATTTCCTCTAGTGGGAATACAGAGAATATACGCAATTTAGAGGAGAAAACGAGTACCCAGTATCACTCTTCTCCTTATGATATAATGCAGCCACTAGTGAAGGAGATTCTTTCTAGTGAAGGTATTTATGACATACATGATTTAGACAACACTCCTGTTAGTATTGCATCCACAAGTGAGGGACCAGAGTCGAGTAGTGATGATTGCCTAAACAATGATAATGCTGAGGATTTCTGGTCGAAGCATAAAATGGAAGATGTTTTTCTTCCTACATACAACGAGAATTTGAGGGATGTTGGAGCGTCTGATCAGGAGGAGGATTTTGTATTCCAAGAAGTTCAACTGGATCAATCAAGTGAAGACATTTTCAAGGTATGGGATTTCGACAATCCACCAGAAGAGAATGATCTTATGAAACAGCTGAATAAAGCCCTGGCAGAAAATCCTTTGGAACCAACAACACCTCCAGTTTCTGAAGCTTGGGAAGGCTTGCAGGACGATGCACTTGATGATGTCATTAAACGAATTGCGGACCTCACGTTCAGCCCAAATTCAGACTGACACTTTGACCGTTATTGTAGAAATTAGCTCTCCATGTTTATCAAACATTACGTACTTTTGAGTTACATAATTAGACGTTCTTATATATTTTCTTTCTCATGTATGTATGTATGTATATATTTGTCGATGAAACTTAATTGAATAGTTCAAATCAATAAATAAACATATTGTTTATACAGTTTTCAATCGGGGCATGGAGGGAATATTATTTTAGAAAAGAATCTTGTATGAAGTAACATTTATGAGTCCAGTTCTGATAGTTTTGGCCGAATTGTGCTTCTTAAGAATAAGTAAATAGTAACCACAAACCCATAATGGTACTCATAAATGCCCTAGTACAAAATTTGGCTTCATTTGTAGACCCAAAAGTTGATTACACGGCATGATTTAAGTGGCACGGTCTGATTTGACGGGGCAAGCAGCGTACGGTTGATGTGGTGCTCCCTGTCACACCAAATCCTGGGAATAAATATAAGCCATTTACCCTCCATCAATCTTAGGGCCTCATATTTACATTTTCAAACATCTGCGTATTTGTACACTGTATTTATTTTATTCCTTAAAAATATCAGTTTTATCTTTTTCCCAATTTATGACTCACATTTAATTAATTTATTTATTTTTTCGAGGTGGGTGTGGTTCCGTCCATTTCAACCACTTCCGCAACCTGCCAAGTCGGACAAAATGCCGGGTCCACATGGCGGGCGATGATTGGTCCAGTGATGACAGCCTCAAAGAAGACATCTTTTTGACACTGGTACTACACATGCAGACACTTATATATAAGCTGGTACACTGTGAAGGTGGTGTGTGGCAAAGAGAGTGAAAGAGGGAGATAAGATTTTGAATAAGAGACAGAGAAAACTTCACAGCAATGGCCTCTGCATCTCTCCTCAAGTCATCTCCCGTCATCGAGAAGTCCGAGTTTGTTAAGGGCCAAACTCTCCTCCGCCAGCCCTCCTCCGCCTCAGTCCGCTGCAGCCCCAACGCTGCCGCATCTTCTCTCACCGTCCGCGCCTCCTCCTACGCCGATGAGCTCGTCAAAACCGCAGTATGTCCTCTCTCTCTCTCTCTCTCTGTGTGCCTATATATGGGAACTTGCAGTGCTAACAAAATTCGAAGTAGCTCTTTCATTACCTCAGGATTTAATTATTGTGTACATTTAAGAACTTATATGGATAAACAAGACTTGAAGTTAGTATGATGGAGAAAGAAATTTTGATTATGTTGGTATTGATTGATATGTTGGTGTAGAAAACAGTTGCTTCACCAGGGCGTGGAATTCTCGCCATGGATGAATCAAACGCCACCTGTGGGAAGCGTTTGGCTTCAATTGGGCTGGAGAACACCGAGGCAAACCGCCAAGCCTACCGGACCCTGCTCGTGACCGCCCCTGGGCTGGGCCAGTACATCTCCGGAGCCATCCTCTTCGAGGAGACCCTCTACCAATCCACCGTCGATGGAAAGAAGATTGTGGATGTTCTTGTTGAGCAGAACATTGTACCTGGTATCAAAGTCGACAAGGTAACTAATGACTTTAAAACTCGAATCATTTTTCTATGATCAATTATAGGACATGTTATTTGTCATTGGTTAGTTGAGTTGAATCTTGACTATGGTTGGTTGGTGTATGAACCAGGGTTTGGTGCCTCTTGCTGGTTCGAATGACGAGTCGTGGTGCCAAGGTCTCGACGGCCTTGCTTCCCGCTCTGCTGCTTACTACCAGCAGGGTGCTCGTTTTGCCAAATGGTATGTGATTATAATTTCCATATTTTCTTACATGTGCAGTGCAAAATTAGTGCAATAACTACATCCGCAGAGTTTGATTCGTATACAGAGAATGAGTCTGCCGATAGTTACTAGGCTAAAATTGTCATTTTCCCTCTATATTGATGCACAAGTTTCTATGCTTGCCAATAAGTTCGAGAAAATAAGCATCAAGTAGTGTGGTAATAGCTAACTAATAGCTAAAATCTAATGTTTTCATGACTCAGGCGTACTGTTGTGAGCATTCCCAACGGCCCATCTGCCTTGGCCGTGAAGGAGGCTGCCTGGGGACTGGCTCGCTACGCCGCCATTTCTCAGGTATAATCAATACCATCCTGATTTGGACACAACCTATCATGCAATGTCCTAAGAAACTGAACTTTCTTGTTGGTTGTTAGGACAATGGTTTGGTCCCAATTGTGGAGCCAGAAATCCTGCTGGATGGTGAGCACAACATTGACAGGACTTATGAGGTTGCCCAGAAAGTGTGGGCTGAGGTTTTCTTCTACTTGGCTGAGAACAATGTGATGTTTGAGGGTATTCTCCTCAAGCCCAGCATGGTCACTCCTGGAGCAGAATCCAAAGACAGGGTCAAACCCGAGACAGTTGCTGAGTACACGCTCAAGCTCCTCCAACAAAGAATTCCCCCAGCTGTCCCCGGAATCATGGCAAGTCTTCTCTATCTGCTCGTTTCATGTGTTCAACTTAATTCAACAAGAAACCTGTTTGGTATCTTTTTGTACATGGACATGACTATGAAAAACTTGTTTGTTATCTTTTCGAACAGTTCCTGTCTGGTGGGCAATCCGAAGTTGAAGCTACTCTCAACTTGAACGCAATGAACCAAGCTCCGAACCCATGGCACGTTTCGTTCTCCTACGCAAGGGCTCTCCAGAACACTTGCTTGAAGACATGGGGAGGACGCCCAGAGAATGTGAAGGCAGCTCAGGATGCTTTGCTTATCCGGGCCAAGGCCAACTCTCTGGCCCAGCTCGGAAAATACACTGCCGATGGAGAATCTGAGGAAGCCAAGAAGGAATTGTTTGTTAAGGGCTACAGCTACTAAGTTTACTGCAAAATTGAAGAAAAGTGTCTTCACAGATGATGCAGAAAAAGATATGATGTTATTGAGACTGGGATGCTTTTTTTTTGTTGTTGGTTACATGTGCTTTTTCAACAAGTTCATAATAAACCTAATGATGATGAGAACTAGTTAGTGTGTTGTATCAAAAGCATGATATATAATTTTTTGCAGACCTGTGGTTTGAGACTGCGATTCCAATTATGCTATGTCAATTTATCACCACAGGATATCCTGTTTTCTAAATTGTGTTAATTCTTATCTTTCAACTTCATCAATACACAAGTGAGTATAAAATGACATTTTTAGTAAGCATGCAGCCTCTGTTGGGAGGCATTCGGGCAGGAAATGTAACACGGTGTTGAACAGAGGTACCCTACTGGCTTATTGCACCATTATTCCCTCCATTGAAAAAGAAACACACACACACACACACACACACAATTGAATTCTGGCAATCTGAATTTAATCATTCAGTCTCAGACAACTGTCCTCCCAAGATCTGATAATTGCTAACTGCACATGTAATGTTCGCCGTCATCCCAAAATAAATGTAAGAAAACTAAAGATGCTATACGATGATCATAATCCAACTATTATTACATATGAGTATAAAGTCAGAATATAGAGTACTGATGCAGCAAAAACAGATAACTTCATTTCAAGCTGCAAGGAAGTACCAACACATTTCCACACCGTGAACTAACGAATTCCTGGTACACAACCTCTATTTTCAACATTGGATGCAAATCTAGCAATTTTTTCACTACGCCCTTAGGTGTGGAAGAAAAATTAAACAGAAAGACGGAGAAAAAGAACAGAAATCTCTCTGTCCAGGTTCTTGATGAATTTCACTATCTTAAGGTCTTCTAATTTACGTCAGATCATCTATAACAGACTTCTTCAAAAACACTTTGTTCACTAGAGACTGCATAATTCTAGGAGTACTGAAGAATGAAGTGGACAACAATCCTCAAATTCTTTGTTGCTAGACAAAAGTCCGGCAGTTGTAAGGAGAAAGAAGGTCCTACAGTTGATCTTCAGGGTTGTCTCGAGTCCCATTCCATTGCTAGTATCACCTTGAAAGCAGAATGAATCAAACAGCACAGCAGTTGCAAGAAAAAGGAAAAGATTAGAACAACTATGAGTGGAAATATAGCAACGATGATATAGATAGTTTTTCTAGATAATGGTGCCAGGCGGGGGGGGGGGGGGGAATTGAGCATATTGTCAATATATTGTTGCATTCTACAACTTAACAGACATCTTCACAAAAGAAGAGCTCTTCTCTAAAAGCATTCATCAACACCTCGACCCAGGATGCATCATATATGTCTTTTTCATCACGAATAGCAGTTTCACAATGACGATGTGATAATCTAATGACTAAATAATAATGGCAACATAAAGCTCAAATGTATCATTTAGGTAGAGATAATGCAATTGCTTAGAATTTCAGTGATGTTTGTAACAAATTTCTGCTTTCATTTAAAAATAATAGCAACAGAGAACTCTTAACTGACAATAGTAGTGGCCCTTTACTTGGACTCTCGTATATCTAGTAAACTACAGGATACATACAGATCAAAGCAGTTTTAATAGGACTCATATAATTCACTTTTACCTTACTTTTAGTTTGTTTATGACATATGCACCTTTGCTCAGTCAATTTATAACAAAAAGACACAATAGAAAGACAAAATCTTAAGAATTCGGCAATAGATGAAATATATATACCTTCACTACTTCTCAGGCTCCCTTTTTAAGTATCCATCTGGAACCACACTTTCGGGTTCATGATTGTTGTCAACCAAACTATGCCCTCGTCCCTTGTAAGAAAACAGACAGAGGATCAATATTTCAAAACTACCAAATCTTAAAACAGAAAATAAATCTTTCTAACCACTTAATCACAAGCCAAGAGTTACCAAACATGCTTATTAAAAAAACGACTACCTGGTTATTCGGACCTTGTCCATCCACTCTCTGAGGTCTGGCATTGAGGTCAATAATCATATTCTCCATCTTCCCATCATTCTCAATGTTGTTATCCGTTCTTATATCACCAGAAACCCAATGATGAGTGGAATCCCTCTTGGCTTCACCCTGATTGACTCTTTGCAATCCCGACTCATCTGCACTTGCACTTCCCATTTTGTCCCCGGGAAACTAGAAATTGACAAGATAAACAAAAATGAAAAAAGTTATGTTATGTGTTTCGGGTACAAAAAACGAGAACCAGTGCCCTTTTGTACAACACCACAAACCTCAACTCTCTGCCTGAGAAGAAGATACCTTCCATGGGTTCTTTTACCACCAACATGGACAATCATATCGCATTGAAGACAAAGTGAAGTTCCATCGATCTCACAATAAAAGAAAGCTACACACAAGGGCCCAGGAAGTAGTATTCTTGAAAACAAGTTGCCATCTTTCTAATATGAAGAGGAAAGGAAGAGTAATGATGCGGCATACCAGGGGCGTTTTCACATATGTCGCAACGTGGGACTTCGCTCGGCTCTGCTAGCCCTACTCGTACGTGCCTACTAGCAAGCTTGTTACACATGTGGACCTGCCGCAATGCATATACAATTTTCACATAAAGAGTCTCATTTGAGTTACACTATACAAGGTCCAAACAAGTGCAAACGATTTTTTTTCAAGCATTATTGATGCTGTATTAAAAAAACAAGATCAATCTCACACTAACAAACAGCAATTACTTACACATCTTCTCCATATTTTTATACAAGAAATAATCTTTTTCACTTTTACATTTTCCCAGGAATCATACATTAATTGGTCTTGCGAATCCTTCATTCTAACCAGTAATAACCTCAAGAAACTAAGAAAAATGAACTTGCCTGTAAAGATAAGTCAATATATCCATCACAGCACATAACAAAAATAAAGGAAAAAAGATATTCGAACTTTAAACAGTTCGAACATAAAGGAAAATATCAGCATATGTGTAAATTTATAATATGGTAATAATAAATTTCAGAAGTAATCATCTTTGCAGTTCTTTAGTTAAACACACATAAATTCCGCCATCATATTAGTTAAATCAATATCAATATCCAAAGCAAGCTACTACATCACTAAAGGGGAAACACATAATTAATGCATACAATTTTTCATAAAAAGATTCAGTTAGATCCATTCACACACACTCACGCACACATCAATTCACACACATGCGTGTGCCTATGCGTGCTCAGGGAAAAGAAAAAAAAAAGATAAAATCTTAATACCTTATCATCACAAGCCTGACAAAGCGCCGCCTCATCCGCCGCGCAGAATAAAATCGCCGCCGCACTCTCACAAACGTCGCACAGTGTTCTCATTATCACCCTTTATGCTGTCTATAACTAACAAAATTTATATGTATATTACCTATTTCACCTCATACTCTCCATATATTCACAGAAATGGAAATACAAATTGTATCCCCTCAACATCTACAAACAGACAAACACCTAAAACATATAGATACAAAAATCTGTGCGTATAGAAAAAACACACACACCGGATCACATTTAGTGCGTGAAAATAAACATCAGTAGAAAGAGAGAAGACATGAAAGCAGAGATTCGAGGCGGGGTTTTATGAGATGTTTGGGGGGACAGATGTTGGAGATCGGAATTAAGAAGGAAAATCGGGGAGTTCGGAGATGCAAAGGAAAAGCTAGTTCGAGTTGTGGTCCGAAGTACTTTATGCTCACTCGCCTGTGTAAAGTTCGGAAATGTATTCGCTGATATTACCTGACACGTGACAAATTGGGACTCGTTCCTCGGAGGTTATATTATCCATGCTTTATTACTGGATTGCCCTCGCCCTTCTGTTTGATTTTATCGTTCCGTACTAGGCTTCTTATTCCCCATAGTACTTCGAGTTTTTCCAATATTTTATTATTTTTAATATATATTCTGTGTTAATGAGCAAAATTATTAATTATTAAAATATACGGTGTGTGATAATTATTATAAAATAAATTAAAGATAAAAAATACACGACAATAATTTTTTCAACTCAAATAATTTTAGGATAATTTTGTCTTTTTATCGCTTTTGTTATTAAAGCAGACGCACAAAGTAAAAGATCATGTTGAATTAGATGGTGATATTTGCGATAATTACTTTTATGTTTCATTTGATTTGTATACATTAAGCATTTCAACACAAATTTAGCTGCCATTTTTCAATCTCGCTTCGCGCAATGGATATGATCGAAGCAATGGATATGATTATATATGAATGTGGGATATAAAATATAATTTTTTAGGTTGTGTTTAGATCGAAAAATTCGATCTATTTGAAATTAATGCATCGACTTTAAAGATTTTGCTAGAATGTAGGAAGATTTTGAAATGCCTAGATTTTGTTTGACAAAATTTAACAAAAAAAATTTAAGTTTTAGGTTTTTTTTTTTTCCTTCATAATTGAGTACTAGACTAGACACATAAGGTGAGATAATCATTTCATGAACCTTAAAAGTATTAAAACCGATTTTAAACTTTACTTCATTTTTTTCAATTTAAGATTCTAAAAATACTTTATTTCCTATTTTAGCCGGGACAAAATTCCTATTTAAATATTTGGTTATGACCCATATCAACAATATTATAATTGAAATATTTATATATTTTCATTATTATTATTATTATTAGTATTGAAATATTTATATATTTTCATTATTATTATTATTATTATTATTATTATTATTATTATTATTATTATTATTATTATCAAGTTTTGTAGCACATGACTTTGACATATGTGGATTACTACATTCACGTAAGCAATTTTATTTGGGGATGTTTAGATTAGACTAGAGGCCTTCGTAGCACAATTGGTTGTGGATTGTAAGATTGTGTCACAATCAAATGCATAGTAAAATGTGGTGTTTGTTTTGGATTGTGATAATGTATGTTGTTATTGACATATCAAATCAATAGGTTTAGTAGAGTTTTGTTTGTATTATTATATTATGAGAGATAAAGATTTGTGAATTTAATAATTTATTATGGATTATATATATATACATATGCTAAATGGATGTCAAAATAAAGATCTTAAGAAAAGAATTAATATGATATAATTTTTATAAAAAATTGATTTGAAATAAGAAAGTTACAAAATTTTTGGGTGAAAAAATATATATTGAATAGTTTTTTGGGAATGATGAGAGAAGAAAGAGGAAAAAGAGATGTAGAGTGGGTAGGGTTGTGAATGGAACAACTATAACCCACAGCCTCATAAACAAACACAGACCACAACAGATCGTGTCCAACCCAGTCCAAAGATACTTTTGTGTTTTGCCCCATCATATATATAGCTTTTTATGTTCCCTTTTTATATGACATTCAACTCATGCTGAGTACTCTTTTATCATAAATATTAATGAGAATATACCAAATGCAATGGTTTTTCAATTATATATTACAAAACTATTAGGGGACGAAATAGTTAATTATTTTGTTATAATACAAATCATATGATATAATAATAATAATAATAATATATGGCACTAACTAAATTTAATAATTTTATTTTATTAAATAATGATATAGATTAGAGATTATATTACAAATTATTTGCAAAAAGGTATACAGAGATGGTAAAAATATAATATTGATGTGGAGAAGGAAGGTGAGTATTAAGGGCGTGTTTGGTAGAGAAAAGTGTAATTTGATTGAAACTGGTGTTTGGGTACAACTGTTAATTCTTAACCACAAAACACTAAAAGACAATTATGTGGAACGAAAGCAACTTCCCATCAATTCTCACCCACTAATTTCATACTATCTTTTCCAAAATAATATAATTTAAAATAAAAAAGAAGAAGAAGAAGTTTTATTTATTTGCTTAACTAAATTTAATTATAAATCATAATTTCTTTTTCTGAACAATTAAAGTATTATATATTTCTTTTTTTGGAACGTAAGCGAAGACCTCGCGTTTATTAGTCAACCGTACTTGTATCCGGCCTGTCACTCCTAAATTTCATTGCCTGTCCTTCTTTCCTCGCACTATAGAGTGCGTATAAAGAAAATGATTGCCCAGAATATAATCAAATCCAGTCATCGGCTTTGATCATGCCACTAGGTATTTGATTAAGACATCCGTCTTCGCCCATGAACTAGATTTGCTTTTCTTTCTAGGTCCTTCGATCGCGAACACCTGGGCGGGGAGTAAGAGTTGTCACGAGAGAAAAGATCCATCCATAAATGTCTCTAAGGAACCAACGACTCTCTCTTCTTAAACAACTTATATTTTCCACAGATGTATGCCTCATCAATAGCCTATCGGGAGTTTTGCAATCGGAAAAAAAATAAAAAAATTAGATATTTCAATAAAAAATGGTATGATTTACAAAACAATTCAAACTAGCTTGTAAAAATGTTCCTTAACAGTAATTTAGAACTCTTCGATGGTACAACTTAAAGCAAACTATTCAAATTAATTGGGAAAGTTAAACTATTAATTATAACTAGGGTAAAAAAATAGGAGGTCAAATTATTTTTTTTATTATTATTATTATTATTATTATTATTATTTATTATTATTATTATTATACCAATAAAAGGTGGAGAGCAGGTAAGAGAGTCGCTCAAAAAAAAAAAATTCTAGATTTGATTGGGTGAATCTTGATGTGATTAGGAATTCATTTATGGTATAATAATAGAATTAATAAATATACTAACATATTAATAATAATGTCTTTAATTATATTAGCATATAATTTTTAGTTAATATTAAATATAACATTGAATTAAATTACACAAAAGAGTGATTTAAGTATGCAATACATAATATGACTTATTTATAATATAAATAAATAAATAAATGGAAGGATTAACAAAATGAATTACATATTTTTTTATAATTTGAATAGAATAATTATTATATATTTTCATGTTATTCGAGTTAATTTTAAATATTAATTAAGTCTTAATAAATTATTGATAAACTTATATCATAATGCATATTGATTGTGAATTTTTAATTTTATAAATAGAAGAGAATACATATAAATAAAATTAATTTAACATAAATAAGAATTAATGTTTCTATACCTAATATTAAATTTTGGACTTTATCCAATCTTCCAAAATTGTGATTTGATCTGAAAAAGTGGGCCAATTTCAAAACTGATTAAGTGAATGCAAGTGAGATTTTGTATGGGCCGGCCCAACAAGTGTAATAGTTATAATATGGATCACACATGGGCTTAGTTTCAAATAGTTGAAGCCCAATACCCCCTGGGTCTCCCTGAGTAGATTAATTTCATAATCTTCCTTCGGCTCAACAAACTGTAGGATCATATAGAAGTTTATGACCCAAGTCACGTTCCGTCTGGCTAAACATATTTTGAAGATCTTACAGGCATTAATTCTTCGTCTTTAAATAAAAAAACTTTGAAAATTATTTTTAGAGCAGAAAATAAATTATATTTAAAAAAAATAAATTCTCATTTTATTAGTTAAAGTTAAAAATTAAATTTATTTATTTTATAAATAAATTATATATAATTAAATAATTGAAAATAATAAATAAAAGAAGTTGTATATATACAAAGTTATAATTTATAAAAAATTAGACTTTATCAAATTGGCCGAAAGTAAAAACTTTGTGTTCTTCGGTACCAATTTTGTTTACTTTTTGGGTTTCTTGTGGCGAAGGTAGTATTTTTTGAAGCACATACGATGTATTTGTATTATCTTATACTGGATGTTCATCCGTGTGATGCACGTAATATAATATATTTTGTTATATTAATAATTTATAATAAAATTATGTTATTGTTATCAAAAGATCTACATAACCTAATATTTATATCAATTATATTTATATAAATATTATTCAATTTGAAATACAGTTTATTATATCAAATTGTATTTTTTATTTTCTTAAAGTTAGCTTAATTAAATAATAAATTGAACAATATAAATTAATAGTATAACTTTTTTATAACATAGTTATTTATATTTTTTAGCTCAAATTCATATAAAAATTTGATATACTAAGAAAATCACATATATCAATCACACATTTATCGTAATTATCTGTGCCAAGATTAATAAATTAATTGATTTAGACCGACATGATGATTGGTAAAATAATAATTATACTATAATTATTGATTTAAACCGATTCAATGAAATAAAAATTAAATACATATATCAAGATTGATTAAAATAAAAAAACAATTATAATTTTCAAGAAGAAAATAATAGCGGTTCAATTTTCACCGATAAAAACACTAATTTTTAGAAATATTTATATAATTTTTATTTTTATGGCTAGTTAGCATCCTAGCTAATCATTATTTTCTTCTCAATGGTTTTAAAAGATTCAGTTGATATAACATATATTAAAGCGTATTTAAGCAAATAAATTAGATATAGTTTATGTCACGCTTCCACATTGCACGGGTTATTAGTATAATTTACTTATTTGTTATTTTAAATTTTGATTTTATATTAATTTTTTACTAATGTTATATGCACTATTATTACAATAAATCAAAATTTAAATGAGAATAGATTGCTCTATCATATTTTGCAATGTACGACGAATAGTCCTATCCCGCTTCGTTTACTTTAAAGATGAAATAAATTTCAAATACTCATCCCGATTTTTTTCATTCTCACTTCTATTTGAGATTTTATCAATTTTATCCAATATTCTTGAAGCATGCCAAAATTAATATATTTACCTAAATTATTGTACTAAAATCTGTAGTAGAAAATCCATTAAAGAAATATTTCAATACCAAATTGCCAATATTTAATTTTAAAGTAGCC
Organism: Caryopteris x clandonensis; assembly: GCA_028749325.2. Lineage (NCBI taxonomy): Eukaryota > Viridiplantae > Streptophyta > Magnoliopsida > Lamiales > Lamiaceae > Caryopteris > Caryopteris x clandonensis. The sequence continues at coordinate 8,258,198 of JAPYKT020000007.1, read as the reverse complement.
TAACATGAATAATAATTTTACATAGTCATGATTCCTGAATAGCACGGATACAATCAGCTTTTTTATTGATTTTAATGATTGGATCTCTCTATAAATGGAAAAGGGGTGCTTCAGATCGGGGAACCAGAACTGGCTGCCACCGGCCTTGCCCTTGAACCCATCGTATTCAAAAGTGACTTAAGAGTTGTACCATTTAAAGCTTACGGAAAAGTTAGCAACATTCGACATTCAATTGTATACCGAAGATAGGGAGTTCCCTATTTCTTTTTGGTGGTGTAAGTTTGGTTTGAGAGTAATAATAATTATGTTATAAGGATATATATAGTAATTCTATTACTAATATAGGTAGGTTTGACTGAGGTAATATATCTTGATTTACATTATATTTTTTTGGATAGGAAATTTGTATTTTTTTTTATTTTTTTTGGAAACAACATTTTATTTAATATAATTTAAGTAGCTTGCTGATTTTAGGAGCATATATATTTTTATTCCAATAACAGTGAATTTGAAATATTATTTTACACATGAATCATTAATTAATATTATTAGAGTTAAGATATCCTAAATAGCATAAAATAACATAACATAAAATAAAATAAAATAAAATACCATATATAAAAAAGATTGTGTGGCAACTTATAACATTTTTCAGTATATAATTCCAATGTCACGTTCACAGAAAACGTATCTTACATTTAATTTCCTTTTTTTATTCATCAATTATAAGTAGTAAATAATTATTATAATCATATTATATGTATGTAGCTATATATGTGGAATAACTTTAATTAGGAAAGAGATTCGTATCTGGGCTGGTTCAGTATTAATTAAAATAAGAAATTAAGTTCTTTTCATAATTTCTTTTTTTCTCTCACTAAATAAAGAGGCCTGGAACCCAAAAAAGAAATAAAAAATTAGAGAGAGATATAAAATTCTGGAGTTAAAATATGAATTACCTGAAATATCCTATAAAATAAATATTATGCTATAATAATTAAATAAATTAAAATATTATATTCAAATTATAAATCTTTCCTGTATCCAATTGGAGGTCTAGAAACTGAAGAAAACACACACACACACGCACACACAACGGTAAAGTGATTTAAGTACAGGTATGAGACCCCCCGCTGTTCCGTATTATACGCTCTCTTTAATACGCTCACCGACGACGATCACGTGGCCACGTGTAACTATCTCCCACGCCTTTTTTAAATCAAGGGAAGGCTATAACCGTCATTCCGGGCTTCCTCTTGGTGGCGCAACAAATACAACGTTGACACTCTTCACCATTCCTCACTTCCTCTGTACTCTCTGTGTTCTGCGTGTGTGTGATATACACGGATACGCTGTTGTATATATATATATATATGTTTTATGGGGGGAGAGTGTGGGAGAGATGCTATTAGAAGTTGAGGAGCAATGCGGTTTCTTCTTATTTTGAGTATTATTGACAGAGATCGTTAGGAGAGGTGAGATATTTTTCTCCGATTTTTTAATGTATTATATTGTTGTTTATCATTCTTCATTTTTGTTATCAGTTTTTATTTATTTATTTATAATTCAGTTTTTCGAGTCTTAAAACTACATCCACCTATAGTTTGATCTCAAGTGTCGTTTTTATTCTTGAAGTTCACGCTTCAACTTCTTTATCAAGGAAGGAAAATTAACTTTTCAGTGTAATGCATACTTTTAGGAGTAATCTTTATAAAAGTTTTATTTTATATTTTTAAGGGGCTGGATTACTAGTCCAGAGCGTTTAAGTTTGCCGCATTATTCTTTTTTTTTTTTTTTTAACTTCTTCTATGGTGGGATTGGAGTTGTTCATGATGCGTGATGAAACTGCATTAATTTGAAGTTCCCCCCTCTCTCTTAAAGAAATATCTGAAAATTTGAAGGATTACGTTTCTGTTTGTTTAGACTTGAGAGGAAGCGAAGCTTCCCTGCCATACAATTACAAACCCTAATCTGAACTCTCATTGCAGTTGAAAGCAACAGCCAAAGGTGAATTCCCTTTCTACTAACTGTCAATCTATGAAATAACAAACGTTCTTTTGTTTTTGTATGTACATGTGTAAAATCTGTGTGCAACTCTTTGTGGGTAATGGGGGGCCACCACTAATTTTTTCACAGGCATTTTGGAGATGGGAAAAACATGTACAGATAAATATCATCATTACTTGGAGTCGAAGGATAGTTGGGGTCCCTATTAAGTGAAGCTATCTGAAAAATGGAATTTTTAGGTTTCTGTTGGACGAAAGGTCCTAAGGACGGACATTAAGCAAAGTGCTTAATCACAACAACTCCTGAATAGTAAGCATTTTCCCATAATTAGTATCATGACAGATTAGTATCATAATAGTTGGTTGAATCTAGTTCAGTAGCTCCCTTTGTTGCAGATTAATAATGCATGTGATTGGGGTATTTATTTCTTTTGCAAGCACAACAACCTTCTTGTCTATTAGCCCAACTGCCTTGCCTTTTTAAGTGGCAAAAATAAATATATCGAGGATCTTTGTACTGATATCTTATTTGTTTATGCTTTTCTGCTAGAGTTTTCAGTATGGGCAGCTCATCTTTGATGTGCTTGAAGTGGATTTGAGGGGGTGATAGTAACCAATGGGGGCTATAGGTGCTGAAGAATTGATGAATTGGGAGAAGATGCAAGGTGTTGGGGATGGAAAGGAAGAGAAGATATTGGTATTGGTGAGGCTAAGGCCATTGAGTGAAAAGGAGATCGCACGGGCTGAGGTTTCGGACTGGGAATGCATCAACCCAACCACCGTTTTGTACCGTAACAGCCTTCAGGAGCGGTCTGGACTTCCCACAGCTTACTCATTTGGTAAGTAATGCATATCTTTTTTGGTTCAGGGAAGAAACTGTGAATTTTCAAGACCATCTCAAATTTTCTAATGTTCGATCATTTAGGACGTATTTGGATTTGGACATTTGCCTTCTAGTTCTCACTTTCTTATGTGAACGACACCATGCCTCCTACTAGAAGCACCATAAACAAGCATTGGTTTACGACATGTTACACAGTATAATTTTGTTTATTTATGTTCTCTTAACCTGATTTTATTTTGAAAATACTTTTGAGCAATTTCCATACATCCATTTGTTTCTCATTTTTTTTTTTTTATCATTTCTGCATGTCTTTGGTGTCAGATAGAGTATTTAGAGGTGATTGTACAACAAGGGAGGTTTATGACGAAGGCACAAAGGACATTGCTCTATCAGTTGTTGGTGGTATCAACTGTGAGTATTTTGTTTTAAGATTGCGCTCAGCTATTTTTTTTTAGCTCCACTTATTAAATAACAGGTGAATGTTTTCAAAACCTATTTCATTTCAGCCACTATTTTTGCGTATGGTCAAACAAGCAGCGGAAAGACTTACACTATGAATGGTATTACTGAATATGCAGTGGCTGACATTTATGATTTCATGCAAAGGGTGTGTAAGTTTTAACTCCAAATTTGGTCCTCCTGGAGGATGCCAGACTAAATTATTTCCCCCCCTTCATTTGGGAAGTGCTTTTTCTTCTTCCTCTATAACAGAAGTCTTTGTGCAACACTTTATCCCCTACCCCCCCAGCATGAAGAAAGAGCATTTGTTTTGAAGTTTTCTGCAATGGAGATTTATAATGAAGTTGTTAGGGACCTCCTCAGCGAGGATAATTCTCCACTGAGGCTCCTGGATGATCCAGAAGTGAGTTTCCTGTAATTACTCTCAATGTATTCTGTATGTCTATATGGATTTAATAGTTCCTTTATTATGTAGAGGGGAACTATAATAGAGAAACTCACAGAAGAAACTTTGAGGGACCGGAATCACCTCAAGCATTTGTTATCCATATGTGAAGGTTAGGTGAATTTCCTTTTGACATGTCACATGTTTTTCAGTTCTATAGTTCATTAGTTGAAACATCATTGCATGTTCTGTTCCTTTTTAACTCATATACAGCACAAAGGCAAATTGGAGAAACTTCATTGAATGAAACTAGCTCCAGATCCCATCAAATTCTTAGATTGGTTGGCTGTCTCCTCTCTTCCCCGTTATATTGGTTCAATATATTGTTAGGATAGAAAAAGAAACTTATGGTTTCTCTTTTTTGATCTGATACCTCCAGACAATTGAAAGCTCTGCTCGTGAGTTTTTAGGGAAGGGCAACTCAACTACCCTTGCTGCCAGTGTGGTAGGGTAAAATTGAATTTGGTCATGATTTTCACAAGTATATGCCACCACTTATTTCATCAGTGTGGATAAACATAAAATTTATTCAATATTTCTTTGCAGAACTTTGTTGATTTGGCAGGAAGTGAGCGGGCATCTCAAGCTTTATCAGTCGGTCAAAGACTAAAAGAAGGCTGCCATATAAATCGTAGTTTGCTGACTCTGGGGACTGTCATTCGCAAGCTCAGGTTGATTATATTTTTCCAACTCCTTATTTGTTACCTGACCTGATAATTTCATGTACGTCAAGCAATTACGTGTAATAACTGATTCATAAATTTGAGGTTTGTTTATGCTTTCCTTTATAATTGCAAGCTAAGGTTAATTGTTTTCTTAGTGGAGGATTAGTCTGAAATCTTATGCAAGTATGCAAATATCTGCATGCATCCCTTTTTCTCCTTATTGCACTTTGGACAGAATTCCTGATTAATAGGATACTGTAGGATAACCTCTACAATCCTACTCACATACACGTGCCCTTGCAATAAACTTTTGCTTGCATAAATGTCCCTTGTACTGAAGTATATTCATGCTACTGCAATCGTTTGTGTTGCAAACTCCAGCAATCTTAACTTTTTCAGCTGTATGACTTAATGCAGCAAAGGGCGACAAGGCCATGTCAATTACAGAGACTCGAAGCTAACACGTATACTGCAACCTGCCCTGGGAGGCAATGCAAGAACTGCTATCATTTGCACCTTGAGCCCTGCCAGAAGTCACGTTGAGCAATCAAGGAATACACTATTATTTGCTTGCTGTGCAAAGGAAGTATCAACTAATGCACAGGTCAATGTTGTTATGTCTGATAAGGCATTGGTGAAACATCTGCAGAAAGAGGTAGCTAGGTTGGAGAGTGAGTTGAGAACTCCAGGATCAATTTGTGATCATGCACCATTGTTAAGGAAGAAAGATATGCAGATTGAAAAGGTTATGATTCATCTTTCATGAAGTTGCATGCTTTTTATTTTTAAAGATATTTCTTAATGTTATTTGTTGTCTTAACTATATTTTCGATAATATGAATTCCAATATGGTCTTCAGGTGAAGGTTATTGTTCCAGAAATCCGACAATCTGGACAAGAATTTATGTAATTTGCATGATTATTCTTTATTTTTTTTATTTGGGGTGGTGAATCTTCTGAGAGATTAATCAGCATGTTATGTTTCATGATTATTTATTATGCTTCTTAATGCCTTACATTTATTTTCATAAGATATATCATTAACAAATTTATATTGCTAGAATATTACATTTATGGGATTCTATATGATTAGATCTTGCCATGATGCATTCACATTTTCATTTTAAACAAATATCTGCTATAATCATACCTCATTACACATTGCTTACCATCTGCAGTTGGAGAAAGAGGCTAGGGAGCTGAAGAAACAACTAGATCTTGCTAATTCACAAATTGAGGACTTAATAAGAGCGGCTGAAAATGATAGGAGTTCAGAGAAACTCAGTGAAACCCAGTTTGGTAATGGGAATGTTAAGTGTAATGGAGCATCAGCCGTTTTGCTTTCAGATAACAGCGAGGATCATTATTCATTTGATGGTACATCTGATCCAAGTCATGGTATAGTAACTCTAATAAGCACCGAAGAAGATTGTAATGACATCTGTAAAGAGGTTCGATGCATTGAGATGGATGAAACAGGACAGGACAGAACGTATGGATCATTCAGCATCTCAATTAGTAATGGAGATGAATCATTTCAAACACCAATGGAACCTAGTAATAGTCAGGAGATGTTATTGTCTCCACCTAGACAAGTAAGTGATACTGAAAATGGTCACTCGTACGCACTGGAGGATAAAAGTCAAGATGTAGATAAGACCATTGATTCTCTGGTTGGACCTTACCCTGATTCATTTTCTTCTGGTGCTCCATCAACTAGCATGAGGGGCTTTAATTTGACTAGAAGTCAAAGCTGTAGAGCTAATTTAATGACTTGGTCACATGACTTTGAGTCATCTGCACAAAATCATAGCACAACTCCCCCTAATGTGTTGGAGAAGAACTTCATAGGAAGACCTGAAGAGGGCTTCCTCAGGAAACACTGGAAACTTCCTCCAGTGATATATGGTGCTAATAATGTGAGACTGACGAGAAATGATTCTCAAAACTCTGACTGTAGTGGTAGTTTCATAGATGATGCACAAAGTCAGAACTGCACCCATGGGGATGAAGAAGGTATTCCCACTCTTGGTTCTTTTGTTGCAGGACTCAGAGAGATGGCAAAGCTTCAATATGAAAACCAATCTGGAGATGCAGTAAGCCTTAATTCCACATATGCTTCATCCTTATTGCCCCCTCCCCTATTGTATTGGTGTTATTTTTTCTGTCAGATACTTGAGAAATCCTTTTTAATGGGCTTGGTTAGTAATTAGTAAAGGAGAGAGTCCTTTGGGTGACCTTTAACCCTCAATCTGTTTTCTTAGGTTCAAGAGACAGAAGAAGGGAGAGATGCTAATAATGTCAGAGATGTTGCAGTGCACCCAATGCATGATTGGCCTCTGAAGTTCAAGAAGCTGCAGAAACTGATAATCGATCATTGGCAAACTTGCAATGTCTCATTAGTCCACAGGACATATTTTATACTCCTTATCAAAGATGACTTCTCGGATTCCATTTACATGGAGGTAGAGCATAGGAGATTATCTGTTTTAAAGGATACATTTTCCAGGGGCATTTCAACCGTACAAGATGGCCGCACACTCACATTGGCATCAAGGTATTCTCTATACCCATCTCTCATTCACACTGGATTATCAGGAAAAAAAAAAGATAACTACAATGAAATAAAATATTAAAAAAAAAAGAAAAAAAAGAAGTCTAATCTAACCAATCTGCCTAAGTATGAAAATGATCTTTATGTTATTCCACCAATGCATGTTGACACCCCAACTTAATTTCTTGGACTAAGTTTTCCAACTGTGCTTTAATAAACAGCAAGAAAGCTCTTCGTCGTGAGAGGGAAATGCTGAGCAAACTTATATACAAAAGGTATACAGAGGATGAGAGGAATAGAATTTACGAAGAGTGGGGTATTAGTCTAGACTCAAAAAAGAGGAGGCTGCAACTGGTCCACCTTCTTTGGAGCGACACTGAAGACATGGACCACATTATGAGGAGTGCTGCCATTGTTGCAAAGCTTGTTGGTTTCTCACAGCACGGGATGGCTATCAAGGAGATGTTTGGGCTTAGCTTCACACCACCACGCACCAGCCGAAGATCCTTTGGCTGGAAAAACAGTGCGTCATCCCTTTTCTGAGGCTGGCGGCCGCATCTGGTAATAAGGTAACAGAAACTTATAGGTGCATGGGCTTAGATATTTTCAGACTTTTAGGTTTTTGATTATCATGTCAAGTCTTGTGATTAAATTTGGCAGGTTTTTTTAGAGTTGGGAGTGGTGTAAACACACATATTGAATTTTCTATCTCTGGATGGCGATTGCATGCCAAATAGGCTTTCTGAGAACAGTATTGTAATCAATTATTTAGTTACTCCATGTAGTTACAATTACTGGTTTTTCTCACTTATGGATGGGTTCTCATTTGTACTACTTTTTCATGAAGTATCCTTGTAATGTGAACAATAATTTAATTTAACAAGCTCCAAGCAATTTTATAATTTTTTTTTTTAAAACAAAAAATAGTATTTTAAGTAGGGCATTGCAAAATGCTTTCTATGTTTTCAGTTAAAGATTATAATATCATCACATTGTTTGTTGAATAAATAAAATGAAACACAGTACTAAACATAATAGATATGTGAATATTGAGGTAGGTACAAAAAAAAATATTTTAAATGAAGTATTTCGATATTTTTGTGATAGCTGTTGGTTCGATTTTAATTTTACCTTATTTTGAGAACCGTGTACAAATCTACATTTGCTCACAGTTGGTAAATAAACATTTTCAATATGCTACGTGTCAAATTGGCAATGGCAAAGGAAATCCAGATGGACATTGGCAATCAGAAACAATTTTTCTCTTACAATTCCAATCCTTTATTTCGACTAATGACGAAGGGTTCCATTTCTACAGCCCTTCTTTCGTTTTTGAGAACTGATTCTGAAAAAAAAAAAATTATCTTACCTCAAAGGGTATTTGTAGTACTCTTAAGGGGAAATTTATAATTTAATTTATTCAAATATTTGCAAATTTTCTTTTTATTTTATTTTTTAATATGTCAAAACTGTAATTTACCCTAACTTATCTTACAAATATAACGACAAAATAGTCTAAAACTAGTCAACTTCTGCTCATATTCAGTTGCGAGTAATTGAAATATTTTTGAAAAATTATATGTCAGCCTTTAATTAGTTGGATTTTATTTTTTTTTAAAATAATTTTTTTGTTTCTAATTAATTCCAACATATAAATTATTAAATTAATCAATTTTTGATAATCTATAAGTTGATACTAATATCACACATATTAAAATAAAATATTAGATTGAAAAATATAATTATTTTTTATTTATTATTTGGGTTAAATTAAATATTATTTGTATCGAATTTAAGCTGCAAATAAAGTACCAACTAATAATATTTTAGAAAAACTTATTGAATAATTTAATCAAGACAATTAATCAATTTATTAATAAACAAAAAATCTTATTTGGGGACAAATTAAGTAATTTCTTGATACAAACTATTATTAAATATTTTTACCAATAAGTTAATTAAAATATTTTGAATATTTTTAAATAAAATTTACTGAAAATATTTTATAAATATATTTTATTTTTTCTAATATATTACAATCTGTAGGCGCTTAGCATAACAAGCAGAGAAACAGTGTCGTAATTTAAAAAAAAAGAAAAGGTTTTTTAAAAATAAATGAAATTGAAAGAAAATAAAATACTCCTTCGATCTAATTTAAAATCCAATAAAACGGAGAGTCTAGAATGGGCTTACAACCCACCACTGTGATGCAGCAGGCCCATCTTCTTTTCTTCATGCAGGCAGTGGACCCGACTTCCATGAAGCGACGTCGTCTGCTCCCAATTCTATTTTCGTATAGCTAAATCGCGAACTTTTTGTGGAAAATACTAGAAACTGAACCATAGGAGGGCCTGAAAGAGAAGAGAAATCAGAAATGAGCGTAGCTACGGCGTCGTATCTGGCTCGGCGAGCAGCGCAAAAGGAGAGGGTGAGGATCCTTTACAGACGAGCTCTCAAGGATACTCTCAATTGGGCGGTCCATCGCCATCTCTTTTACCCCGATGTAATTTCATTTTTTCTCTGTACAATGCTTTGATCTCATCGCATAGTTGGAAAGATTCATTTATAAAACTGTTGAACATTGAAAGCTCGAATTTCTATAAGATTGTCTGAAACTGAGGGTTTTTTATTCGTCTTCTATGTGCTTGTGCTCGTGTTTTCTCAGGCTGATGCTCTAAGGGAGAAATTCGAGGCAAACAAAAACGTGGTTCGTTCTCCTTTTCTTGTGTTCTTTTCGCTTATTTGGTTTGGAAATAGCAATCGAATTTTTCTGATGGTTGTTTATGAATTTGACCTGGGAAGTCGTTGATTAATTTGCCATTTTCAATATAATTTTAATAAATTTAGCAACAAACCAGTCGCTGTTCTTAAATATAATTATTCATTTAGCAATGCAACAAATTATTAACCTAGGTATCGCTGTTATGACCAGAATTTGTAGTATTGACAATTGTAATTTTGTAGAGATTGTTTACTGAGTGAAAATTTAGTTTTAGTGTTATAGAGTGTAATGTGGCTAGCCCCTTATCGTTCTAAGCACTCCGTGTTGTGAAATGCCAGTTTTGGATAAGTATGTGAGCATATAATTATTTCAATGATCAATGGTTACAAGTATATCTTTTGGTTGCATTTGGATTGCAGGATTTGATTATGTATTCAAAATCCATAGCTTCAAATTCGTGGGTGGTTGTTTGGATTGATATGGATTTGAAATCCACCATTTTTAATTTGGACTAACTATGGAGGGATTTGGGTGGATTTTAAATACACTCTCATTTGAGTGGATTTGAAATCTACTGATTCGAAATCCTTCCATCCGAATGCAATCTTTATGTCTTTATAATTTGAATAAAGAAATATCATATGGGATATGTGCTTATTGTTATTGTTTTTCCCCCCTTTCCTAATGACCTTCCAGGAGGATATGGAACTAATCGATAGAATGATCGATGCTGGTGAAGCACAGTACAACAAGTGGAGGCATCCTGATCCATACATTGGTATGTGTTCTGAATGTAACTTGGTTTTTATAACTAGGTTCTGTAGAACTATATTATACATACATGATGAGCTCAGAGGTTTGGGACTAAACATAGAGTCCAAGTGCTCTTCCAAGACCGCTTATAACTTTCATTGTATTCTGATCCCATAAGGACCAACTCTTCTCAAACTGACGATCATTATAACTTGAGCATCACAATCGTACATCTTGCTAATATGTGCTGATAAACATATCCTCTTTCACATAAATAATTTCAGCTCTAGAAGGAAGAAAAAAAAAGTTTTGAAGCATGGATATTGATGCCTGCTGCCTGCAAATTAATTTTTTTTAGCGTAATGTACATATTTTATGTTATGATATTAACACATTTAGTCAGCATATTGTTGAACAAATCAATTTGCATGGATGGTAGTAAGGGCGACCAACTTCAATGGCTATGAATGAGAAAACTTTTGGGGGGGAAAATGTGTCCATATATCTATAACTTTTATCTTTTCTCCCTCAACTGAAGGATGCATTTGAAAAGAAACAAGTTTCTGCAATGATGGAAATAATTTAATAGGAATCATTCACATCTAAGTAGGATAATTTCCATATACTTCTTAAGACCTGACCATTATGTTTTTTCAACAGTTCCATGGGCTCCTGGTGGCTCCAAATTTTGCCGAAATCCTACACCACCTGCTGGGGTAATACATCAAAATAGTTTATTACTTTCTGGGCTTTAAATAACTGAAATGTTTTAAGTTTGCAGTTGCACCATCTATTTTCTGTTTCTTCTTTATCATTTTGTATGAAATTACTAATCATCTGTCTTCATCTGAATTCACATTGGATCGTCATTTTGTCTGATTATGATTTTTTAATATTACATTATTTTACTTCGTTTTCCCCCTTCCTCTCTTTCTCAACTGCCATAAATGGGCAAGCTGGGTTTTGAATGTTTATAGTGATGCATTTTTAGTCTTCAATTTTTATTTTATTTTTTGCATGTATTCTTTTCAATTGTAGTCTGTTATAAATGCCTGCCTGCCCATTTATTTTCAGGAACTATGACATTGAATAGTGTAATGAAAATGAAATATGCACATCTATATGTTTTTTCATTTAAATTCTATGACAATGCCTATTTTTTATGATGTCCTGTATGGCTTTGAACTCTGATTTTGATAGAGCCAATCAATCTCGGCCATTTTTGGTTTACACTCGCAGAAGGAAAGTAGGGGCAGATTTGGGGAAAGATATTTAGAGTTTATTTAGCAGCAGATTCTTGGGGATACTAGTAGTTTAATTAAAGGGCTAGATTGTAGTATAATGGATTATAAATAAGGGGAGATTGGAACAATGAGAGGATTCAAAAAGTTAGTCATCTTCTTCGATCGGCTTAGAGCTGGGCAGCTAGTCTGTTGGGATAATCTTCCCGGAATTCTGTGTTTTTTCCCTATTTCAATATATACGTTATTTTCTTTTTACTCTTTACTCTATCAATTTGGTCCGACCTGCAGACCAAAAAAAAAAAAAAAAAAAAAAAAGAAAAAGAAAAAGATGACCAATACCAGAATGGAGAACCGAATGGATACGGTAGAGAAGAGTGTCGAAACTATAACAGAAGATCTAGCCCATCAACGGAAGAAATTAGAACATCTGGACAGCAGGATAGAAGAGGTGCTGGCCATATTATCAAAAGGGAAATTTGTTGAGGAATCCAGTGGCAACTTCCAAGCTATCGACAACGGTGAGGGAAACAGTGGCTCTTTACCATTCAATCAGCCACCAAATTATGCATCATCCCACAACGAGTATCAACTCTCTGCTAAAAGGGTTGAGCTCCCGAATTTCAGTGGTGGGGACCCAGTCGCTTGGATCTCAAGAGCCGAGCAGTACTTTCGGATCCAGGGAACAAAAGAGGAGCTAAAAGTCGAATTAGCCCTGGTCTGCATGGAAGGAGCGGCCCTACACTGGGTCCGTTGGATGATCGACCGATCTCCCAAGATGACTTGGAATCAATTGACGTATGAGTTAATGAGGAGATACGGAGGAAATCCCTTGGCGAATCTGTTTGAAGCTCTTGCTGCCACCAGACAATCTAGCAGCGTGGATGAATATGTTGATGACTTTGCATCCCGAATGGCATTGGTCCCACGAATCACCGAATCACAATGTTTGGGATTATTTCTCAATGGCTTACGTGATGAGATTAGGGTAAGAATCAGATCGAAAGATGCTGTCGAGATTTTTGACACCATGCACCTGGCGAGAGAGATCGAACAAGAACTCGCTCTTGAAGCGGGATTATACTCTCGAAATAAAGGATGGAGAATAAGACAGGGATTTAGCACTAGCAACATGGGCTCAGTCCCACAAAAATCAGCAGCCCTACAAGAAGGAAATAAAGCTCAAGTAACAAATAGAGTGGGGACTGGTCCAATTTCTCGTCCCAACATTCCAAGGGTGAATTTTGATGCTGCCAAGCAAGATCCACACACAAACAGAAACCGCGGAACACGGCAAATGTCACACTCAGAGTTCCTTGATCTTCGAGCTCGTGGCTTGTGCTTCAAGTGCAAAGAACCCTACCGTCCTCTTCATAATTGCGCACACAAGACGTTGAGAATACTCATTGGCAGCGAGGATGAAGATGATACGGAGTTGAATGGTTCAGGAGTGGGAGAGACGGTGGAAGTGTTAGAGGCCCCTGATGAGACACGACTCCAACACTTGGAGTTATCTCAAACTGCAGCTGCCGGCTTTGATGGGTTCCAAACAATGAAACTTATGGGCAAGATCAATGGGGTGGATGTCTTGGTGATGATCGATAGTGGAGCTAGCCATTGTTTCATCTCCGACCAAGCAGCAAGGCGACTTGGGCTAAACATAAACCCTAGATCCAATTTCAAAGTCCGACTTGGGGACGGGCGACAAACAGAATCATTTGGAGAGTGTCCTGACATCTCGATTGAGCTGGGACCTGCTAGCTTCTCAATCAAATGTTATGTATTTCCTCTAGGAGGAATCGACATCATTTTGTGTGTATCATGGTTGTCACTGTTAGGTGATGTACGTGCCAATTGGGCAAAATTGTCGATGGAATTCACTTGGGGCAATGAGACGGTGGTCCTAAGGGGAAATCCAGCGTGGATCCGGAGCACAATTTCTGCTGCCTCTTTACATAAATTGGAGGATATTGAGTTTTGCCTTGTTCTATGGGCAATAGACAACACACCTCTAGCAGCAGGGCAATCAAGTGAACTAAATTTTCAGCAAGAGAACGATCTCCAGAAATTGTTGCGTCAGTATTCTGAAGTATTTGGAGAACCTCAGTTCCTTCCCCCACATCGCTCTTCAGACCATAGAATTCCTCTTAAGCCAGGTACCACACCGGTAAATGTGAAGCCGTATCGATATGGACATATGCAGAAAGAGGAGATAGAAAGACTAGTGAGCGAAATGATTGCTGCTGGAATAATACAGACAAGTTGCAGCCCCTACTCCAGCCCAGTTTTACTTGTTCGAAAAAAAGATGGAAGTTGGCGATTTTGTGCAGATTATAGAGAATTGAATAAAGTCACTATTCCAGATAGATACCCAATTCCTGTCATCCAAGAGATGTTAGACGAACTGCATGGATCAAAATTTTTTAGCAAGCTTGACCTTCGGTCCGGATACCACCAGATTCGAGTTGCTCCAGAAGATGTCCCAAAGACTGCATTTCGAACACACTCAGGGCACTATGAATTCCTGGTAATGCCATTTGGGTTAACAAACGCACCGGCAACGTTCCAAGCGACAATGAATGATATTTTTCGGCCTTACCTACGTAAGTTTGTTTTAGTATTTTTTGATGACATATTAATTTACAGCGTTGGATGGTCTGAACATTTGAACCATCTAAGAGAAGTTTTGGATATACTGCGCAACAACTTGTTCGTAGTCAACCGAAAAAAATGCTCCATTGGACAGCGAATGGTGGAGTATCTGGGACACATGGTATCTGAGCTTGGAGTCCAGATGGATCCCAACAAAATAACAGCAGTTTTACGATGGCCGGTGCCAAAAACGGTCAAAGGAGTGCGTGGCTTCCTAGGCCTAACAGGTTACTATCGGCGGTTCATAAAAGATTATGGGAAGCTAGCTCAGCCACTAACAGCGCTTCTTAAAAAGGATTGTTCTAGCAGCCTCCAGTGGAATGAAGAAGCTGAGAGGTCCTTTCGTGGTTTACAGCAGGCCATAACATCAGCCCCAGTTCTGGCCATGCCCAACTTCTCCCAAACATTTGTGATAGAATGCGATGCTTCTGGACGAGGGGTAGGAGCAGTACTAATGCAGTCTGGTCGTCCCATTGCTTTCTACAGCAAGGCTATCTCCGAGAAGGGCCGAACGAAGTCTGCCTATGAGCGAGAATTAATGGCCCTGGTGCTCGCAATCCAACATTGGAGGCCTTACGTGATTGGGAGAAAATTTCAGGTTCGCACCGACCACCGAAGCTTACGACATTTGTTAGAGCAACGAATCACTACACCGGCACAACAAAATTGGGTGGCCAAGCTTATAGGGTATGATTTTGAAGTTATTTATAAAACAGGGGCAACTAATCGGGCTGCGGATGCCTTATCTAGGCAAGAGGAAGATGCCGAAATATCTGCGATTTCACTTCCCCAATGGGTTGATTGGGAGTCTCTTAAGCTAGCAACGAGTGAAGACCAGGAGATACAAGAGATTGTGCAGCGACTAAAAACTGACAGCAACTATCAAGGGCCTTTTGCGGTCATTAACGACAATCTGTTTTTCAATGGACGGATTGTGGTACCACGTTCAGCTTCATGGACCACTAGATTGATTGAGGAATTCCACTCTACCCCGTCAGGGGGCCACTCGGGTGCTTATAGGACTTATCGCCGGCTCGCGGGCAGTGTGTATTGGAAAGGTATGATGAAGCAAGTACAACAGTTTGTCGCCCAGTGCTTGGTATGTCAAAAAAATAAATATGAGACCCTCTCCCCAGCTGGGCTTTTGCAGCCGCTGCCCATTCCATCACAAGTGTGGGAGGATATAAGCCTGGACTTCATATCGGGCCTTCCACGCTCCCACGCGCTCGACTGTGTATTGGTTGTAGTAGATCGTTTCACTAAGTATGGGCATTTTATTGGGCTCAAGCACCCTTTCACGGCCAAACGGGTGGCTGAGTTATTCACTAAAGAAATAGTGAGACTGCATGGGATTCCTCGATCAATTGTCTCGGATCGAGATCCGCTCTTCATGAGCAATTTCTGGACAGAACTCTTTCGGGCCTCCGGAACAAAATTAAAAATGAGTTCAGCCTACCACCCGGAAACAGATGGACAGACAGAAGTCTTAAATCGCTGCCTGGAGACTTATCTACGGTGTTTTGCTTCAGAACAACCACAACAATGGGGGAAATGGCTGCATTGGGCTGAATATTCATACAACACAAATTTCCAATCAGCAGCAGGCCAAACACCTTTTCTCAGTGTTTATGGTCGTCCACCACCAACATTACTTCAATTCCTTCCGGGAGAAATTCGTGTTAAGGCTGTTCTTGATGAACTGCTAGAACGAGACGAAATGCTGAAGCAATTGAAGAGCAACTTGGAACGTGCACAACAACGAATGCAATGAGCAGCCAATAAACATCGGAGGGAGGTCAGTTATCAAATTGGGGACAAGGTACTCTTGAAGGTGCGCCCTCATCGACAAAGTTCTTTGTTGCGCAAAGAAAATCCTAAGTTAGCCCCTCGGTTCTATGGGCCTTTTGAAATTATTGAGAAGGTGGGAGCGGTTGCGTATCGCCTCCGCTTGCCAAATTCAGCTCGCATACACCCAGTCTTTCATGTGTCTCAACTTAAACCAGTGGCTGGAAACCATGTTGTTTCAAATACCTTACCATCTCATTTAGCCACTGATGCGCAAACATTTGCACCAGAACGCATAATTCAATCCCGCATGGTGTGGAGGGACGACAATCAGGTTTGCCAAGTGTTGGTCAAGTGGCACGGTCGAGCAGAAGAAGAGGCAACTTGGATGGATGACACTGATTTCAGGGGCCAGTTTCCGAGCTTTAGCCTTGAGGACAAGGCTGTTTTGAATGGGGAGGCAATTGATAGAGCCAATCAATCTCGGCCATTTTTGGTTTACACTCGCAGAAGGAAAGTAGGGGCAGATTTGGGGAAAGATATTTAGAGTTTATTTAGCAGCAGATTCTTGGGGATACTAGTAGTTTAATTAAAGGGCTAGATTGTAGTATAATGGATTATAAATAAGGGGAGATTGGAACAATGAGAGGATTCAAAAAGTTAGTCATCTTCTTCGATCGGCTTAGAGCTGGGCAGCTAGTCTGTCGGGATAATCTTCCCGGAATTCTGTGTTTTTTCCCTATTTCAATATATACGTTATTTTCTTTTTACTCTTTACTCTATCAGATTTCACTTATTGTTTGCATTCCTCCAAGTAATCGCCTAAAAGAACAAGTGATTTTTCTACTAATGTGTTGCAATGTATCTTCCGAAAGTGATGAAACTTTAAGCATTTCTATGCCACCTCATTATTGTTGGGCAACTTGTAATGTGGTGTGCTTACTGCAGATTGAGATTATATACGACTATGGCCGGGAAGACAATGATTAAACAAGAATCATAATCCTTGGAAATGAGCAGAGGTTGGTAACTTAGTATTACAAATCTTCTCCCTGCTAACAGAATGCTGTTATGACCAATCAATGGCTGGATGTATTTTCAGTTTCTAAGCTTATTTAGATGTATAATCTTATGGTCATCTAATGTAATTTCTGCATAATCTAATAAGTTGTTAGCGGTGCAGATTGAGAAGATTGCAACTTACGAGCGAGGAATATCCAATTTGGTTTCTGGTTTCAAGTTTAATCAATTTAGACGTTTAGAACATCAGACTGATGTGTATTTCCTTGTATTCGAGTACCTTCGATTCTCAAGATCAGATGTTTGAAGAGAAGGTTTTAAACTCTGAGCTTTGTTGGATATTTATGCTATGTTGTTCTGTTTCCCTTGCTGTACTTTGATGATCAAATTTGTGCTAGCTAATAATGCAAGCTTCTTTAGCATTTAACAAGCAACGCTGCAAAAAATTTGTTTGCTGAAGAGTCCATATTTTATATATTATCTTTAAAGTGCTAGCTTCTGATTCTTGGCATCCCTGTCAGAAAACTGATCTTGCAGTTCTTACAAATCTTATACCAATTTTTTCATCTCAATTGGGGAAATGAAAAAAACAGCAATGGAGACGCAAAAGCCTTGCCTTTGATTTTCACCAACTGCATCACCATTGCTAAGTTACTGTATGCAGAATAAAAACAAGATTGTCGGAAGTGTGCGTCTTTCTCACACCTCAGGATGCATTGATTGTTACATTATGATGCTGGTAGGTGTGCATCTTTCTCACACCTCAGGATGCATTGATTGTTACATTATGATGCCGGTGCCTACCGCTCTTTACATTACATTCCATCGAGGGTGATGAATTCACAAGATTACACAAAATTACCCATGCATCCTTGTGGATGGGCGTGTAAGTCTCATACATGTGACTTAACTTATGGTGGATTGGTTTAAATATACAGGCTGTAGGCTTATGCACTGTGTGTGGGCTTGAAACTCCAATTCTCATTTGATGTTATGTTCAAATATGTTGGCAATGCCTGCATTTGGTTGAACTCATAAAATAGCGCATGCCAAAAGAACATTGTGATGTTTGTTAAATGTGAGTTACTGGCACAACAAAACAAATGCTAAACACCAATTCCACATGGGGAAGGGTGTTCACTTTTGGCGCCAACATGGGCGAGGAAGATTCTAACCTCCCACAATGTGGTTTGTAAGCAAGTGTGGGGAGTAAATTAAAAAACAAAAAAGAAAGAAAAACCTCCTCTTACCAATCAAAGTTTTGGTCAGAAAGAAAGTTTGCTTTCTGTAAGAAAGGTTTCTGAAAATGGTATCTTCCAAAGATTTGTCCCCCAACAATTGATGATAACCACATATTGCGGAGTTGATCATTAGGGCCTTTCTAATAATAGAGATTCAGATCTCGGAACTATGACCAACCCTACCACCTACAGGCAGCCATCCGCCCCCTACAGCTGCCATTTTTCAGATTTGGTATATTTGCTTCTCCTATGTACATGGAAATCTAGAAAGCATAATAGATAAGAAGGGATAAAGAAGAATCTAGGTTGGTTGTAGTTAAATACATTTAAACTTGTTGAGAAATCATGTGAAGATTACGATGCCAAGTAGTTGGTGGTTGGCTCTGTTTTATCATGGTTTGTGATAATTGCCACTTCTCTTTTTACTAGTCCACTAGAGTAGCAAAGCTTGCTGCTTTCGTGTGAGGGCTTTTTCAACATACGCACACTTGAGCTCAGTTATCGGTTGCAGGCTGTGCTATTCCGACACACTAGTAAAAAGTGTAGTTACAATCTATCATGACCATGATAAAATAAAGCTAATAACTACACGGCATGTAATCTTCACATGATTTCTCAATAAGTTTCTACAATCACCCTGTATAATATAGCATGGTTCATAGTATCATGTAAAAGACTGAACGTGGCTAAAACTGGAATCAAATTTGTGCCTAGTAACCAAATTTGACTAGCAAAGCCACATTCAGTAGAAGTAGGGCAGGTAATCCACACGACATAACAAGCTGGACCTGAAGTTACTGAGAGAAAAACAAACTGACTTGACAATTCAAACTTAACATAATTTCACCAATTCATCTTAAAATCTTATATTATCCATAACTCCTGATGTATTTTGAGCATGAGCTATCAAAAGAAAAAAGATAACTTTTTTGTCTACTGGAGCTACCACTTTGATCAATTAGCCAGCAAAATCAATCTGAAACGAAACACGAAAACAACAAGAATGCAGGAACTTAACCAAAATATCGAGTGCACAAAGAATCTTGATAAACAAACTTATGCCCTTAGTCCCTGATAAACAATTTCCCCAGAGAAAGCTATGCCAGGAATTTAACTAATGCCGCAAATCAGCTAGTGACACTCGGTGAACATACTCTACTAGAACATCTAAGACTAATATAATGTAAACCATTTCTCTAGGCTCACGCAATATAAGCAACAAAACCACGATAAAGTATCACATGGCTATCATCAAACTCACGAAATCTCACAGGGGGAAACAGAAACACTTAAATTGAATGTAAGCATCCCCAACTCAAATTATACAGGATAGCTTCCTAGTTTCTGAACTATAAATACCACATTGAGACAAATAAAAGAATAGCATCCATAAATTCCACGACATTCTTTAAAAATTCTCACCACACCCTGATAATAAGATCGTGCAAACAACAAAAGAAGGAGAAAGGAGGAAAAGTAGAGATTTAGTATAAAAAATACTCCAAATTCAGCTCGATTTCTATCTCTAGAAGCCTATTTGAGCTCCCTTTGCCAATTGAACTTACGAGCATTAAATAGTTTTCATGTTTACTGAATTTTCAATGCTTGGGCTTAAGATCAGCTCGAAATGCAACATAAAGATAGAAATCACTAACAAAATCAAGCCTAAACCACAAGCTTTTTGAGTCGATCAATTCGTTCAAATAATAGGATTTGAGCATACCAACAACTAGCAAATCATGAAAAATGTACATCTCCAACAACAACGATTAATTTTGTGAATGTTCAGATGAGCTTGAAAGGGAGAGGCCATGGAGTAGACCTAGGGACCTCGATCCTATCCTTTATCCTCTGTATTTTCTTGTCCCTTTTGGGTCTGGAATTCCCGTACGAACCTTTGAATCTCTTTCCTTTCTCAGTCCTCTTGTCTCCTCGGCCGCAAAGGATCGTCTCCGCCGGCGCCATGGACGAAGCGAGAGATGAGAATAATATCCGCTGTTCGGAGGCCGATGAAATCACCCTACGCGCAGCCACGTTGCACCACTGGATCATCGCCATTGCCGCCGATTGATCGATTGATTCCTCGTTTGGTATTTCTCAGGTCTTAAACCCTAGAAAGTGTGGAGTCGTAGTCGAGACTCGGAGTGCGTCTGTTTGATTGGAATAATCTTCACACTAAGGGCCTACACTTTGGGTTTATTTCATTTCCATTTGAAAATTCACAATTTCCCCCCTTTCGGATTTGCAGACTGCTCCATTTTGATTCTTTATTTTCGCTTCTTTTTATCCAAATTATTTTTTGCTTTTTAAAATCGAATAAATTAGAAATAGCACTCCCACAAAAGTTTGACCAATAATTATCTATTAAAATATGAATAAGTCTATTTAAAAAAAATATAAATAAGTTGAAAAAATTAATCCACAACTTACAAAATTAAAATTGGTGTGTACATTTGTGATAATTAAATTTAGATGATTAATTGAAGGTTTTTAAAGCACTTTAATACACTAACTTCATCGAGTGTTGGAAAATAATTAAAAATAAAATATATGTTTAACGAATTCAACTAAATTTTAAAATATTTAATCTAATTTTCGACCAAATAATCACAATGCGTGAACTTGTTAAAATCAAATATCGATGAGTAATTATTTTTCGATATATTAAATTCTAGTTGCTAAATGGAGCTCGTATATGTTATCTAAAAATTTATGAATAAAGTTTTATGTTGTTATCATCACTAGTAATTATAGAAGTGATGCCACTTAAAAAATAATTAATTTGGTTTTTTAAAGATAATTATGGAAGTTAATTGGTAATGACCAGTGACTTACGTTCCGTGAAGGCAATATATAAATCAGAAAGCAAATTAAAATAATTATTGAGGATTTTAGGACCCAAATTGTTTTCCCACTTACCATAAAATCAGTAAAAAATAAATGATTGGTTTCCTTTTAACAAAAATAAGGATTGGTAGAGAATCTTGCACCAAAATTAGAGATGAGCAAATTATGGTAACCATTAAATGCAGAAAATTAGTAGTATAAGAATACCAATCTTGATTATCAAGTAAATCTGGCCTCTCTAAACAAAGAAAAAAGAAGAAGAATTACTGAAACCTCACTCTCTCTCTCTCTCTCTCGAAACAACTCTACGAGGTAGTCTCTTTTTCCCTTTTCATTCATGATTGTTGATCTTGTATCGTCTCTTTGGTTTTTTTCTTGATCACATTTTGTTTTTTTTTTTTATTGATTTTCCTAAACGCTCATCAGATAAATCATGTTACGAGTCTCTTTTCTCTTACAGAACCCTATATTTTCGATTTATCAATTCTTGTTTTCAGTGTGACTGCGGTGCTTCGCTGATGAAAGTTTGCTGATTACTCTGTGTGTGTGTGTGTGTGAAAAATTGAAGAGATATGGGAAGGGCAAAGCTGAAGATGGAACTGATAAGCAAGGAGAAATCAAGAAACATAACATTCAAGAAAAGGAAGGAGGGGCTGATCCGTAAATTGCACGAACTCACGACACTGTGTGATGTGGGCGCGTCTATGATCATCTATGGGCCCAAACAAGAAAAGGGCCAAGCTGTCGAACCACACATCTGGCCTGAAAACCTGGATCGGGCCCATGAAATCATTGACGCTTACAAGACCCATAACAAAGAATCTGGGAGCAAGTCTTTTGGGCTCTCAGATTTCTTTCAGGACAGGAAGAGGAAGATAGAGGACGAGGTTGCCAAGCTCAGAAAGAAGAACATGGAATCTAAGTACCCCACTTGGCTTCAGATACTGGATTTCAAGACAGAAGGGCAGTTGAGGGAATTTGCTGCAGCATTGAAGAATAAGGCTGATTATGTCAATTCCAGGATTGCGTTGCTAAGGAGATCATCGAACCAACAAGGCCCAGTGATGGATTTGGGGCAGCTTTTCTACGGGTCCATGACTTCGCCTGTGCCACTGGAGCCCAACAATCCTTGGAACTTGGCATGTTACAACGTGCCGCCGCCCTATATGGTGTCGCCGCCGCCTCAAATGCAGTTCTCGACAGTCCGGGAGAATCAAGATCAGGATATCGTTCAGTATCGGATGAAGATGGAGGAAGCAATGTACTATGACTGGGTTGACTACAATAGCTTATGGGCCGATAACTCTGACGAACCAGTTGTTTAGTTTGTCACCGTAGATGTATGCAACTTTGAACTGCGTTTAGTTTAAGTCAGACAGTTTTCTCTGTTTTGGAAATTACGAGAGTGACCTTTCTGAAATCTATCGATGTTATCTCTGTTTTTGAAAAAGAGGCAAATTCCTTTACAAGATAAGACAGATTATAAGCTCCTGATGTAACTTATCATGTTGTCTGAGTGAGTATTTTATATTATACCTAATAAAAATATAAGATTAGAATTCCAACTGTTTAGGCCAAGTTTGGTAGGGGAGATGGGATAAGTTAATATATATTAAGATTGAGATATGAGATGGGATAACTTGTTATAGATTAAGATTTAGATAAAATTTGTAAATTAGATATATCTTGACTAATCCGATTAAGTGTTTGGTAGGTTAAGATTAATATACATAATTTTTATTTAAATTTATTTGTTATGAGAGTGTATTTTATGGAGATAAAACAGTAATCTTCTAAGCAAAATTCATTATTCTAATTTTCTTTCGATAAAATCAATTTCACATACATACACCAAGCCTCACCAAGTGTTTTTGGTATTTGGTATTTGGAATGTTGTTTTTTGTTTTGAGGAGAAGAAAATCTAGCAGAGAAAGGAGAATGGAACAATTTCTGACGTTAGGGTATCGAATGGGCTGGGAGTCGTTACGGACCATTAAGATTGCTATCAAACACATGCATGCAATGGCTACATTCTTTAAATGGGGGCTCTACTAATCACGTGCAGCAAATTCAAGTCATCCTTCATCTACACACAACGCAATTAACACACTTGTGCACCATCACAGCAATTGGATTCAGTAAATTAAAACTAAAATCCTTATCAATTCAACTGGGACAACGTCCAAAAGAGTCGAATTTTATACATCATCTTTTTTTTTTCTTTTATAATTTGGAGCAGAAGCCTATTGTTCAATTCTTTGACGGGCACAGCGTCTTGGTTGAATTCAGATTCAGCAGTTTTGAGCCAGAAAATTAACAGCATATGAAAAGACTTTAAGTTAAAGATGCAGATAGATATACAATCAACCCCTTGTTTTCAAGACAGAGATTGACTAACCATAAGGAACATAAATTACAGGTGCAGATTGCTGTATGATGCAAATCAACCCCTTAACGAGTATTTCTTCCCACTGAAAGGCTGGAACTTCGGATCTTCATTCTTCGGAGGCTCTGGCTTAGCCTCTTTGGGAGGAGCATCCTACATTAAACATACCACAATATTAAGACAAAAGCTACATAGTTCACTTCATACCATTTTCAAGAGGGGGGAGGTGGACAAACCTTCTTCGGTGCATCTGAAGTACGGTTTGTATTTGAACCAAAAACAAGCTTTCCCTGAGATTGACGATTGGTGCTTTGTGAGCTAGAACCAGAGGCAGTAGCCGTTCCTCTTCCACTGGATGATGAATTGGTTCTCTTATCTTGTGACCCAGAGGACGACATTGGTGCAGGCTGAGTTTTCATAGGTTTCCCATCCAAGCGTCTTCCCGTACCCGTAAATGGATTGAATTTTGGTTCAGCCTCTTCTGGAGTCTCTTGGCCTGAATAAACCGCCAAACGAGGACAGAAGATTATATACAAACCAAAGCATCAGTAGATATCCTTTGTATAAGTATTTGTTCCCATTAAAGATGTATTGAAGTATCTCTCTGTTGTGACACATAATAACAACAATAATAAGCCTCATTATATGTAAGAATAAGAAGTTATAGTATGGAGAAGGAATAGTACCTTCTGCTGGTGCTTTTCCTGTTGGAATGGATGCGGCAGGTCTTTCTGGTTCCTTGTAATCAAGAGGAGGGGCAAAGTCCACTTCACAATCAGTTTCGATAATAGTAATTGCATGAGAAGGCTTTGTCTCGATGATATCTATATAATACTTTTTGTTATTATAAGCCACCATGATACTATCCCCTGTTGTCAAGCAAGAGAAGTTCCTCAGTGTCGTCTCCAAGCTGCATTAAGTAATTTTAAAGTTAGAAATCAAGACCAACAAGTTCACTCCTCAAGAAATTTGAATAAGGATTCAACTTTTGCAAATTCCATCAGTAGCAATCAGGAAAGCTCCACATACATCAAACACTAGTTCGAGCTTCCAAGAATGTTACCACTCAGAACGGCACACTTGCAGAAAACAGCAGCAATGTAGAAATCCAATCATTTTAAACCTCTAAATTATATATGTTGAACATGGACAATTACTCTAAATGTCCATGGGAGTATAAACTGATTAGTAGAAATGATAATACACGGCACCTACATATTCTTCTCTGGTACAATAGAGTGACAGCTGTAACTTGCTTATTGTCCGAAATACAGTGCAGCAGTAGTTCATTAGCTTACATGAATAAAGAGAAAATTAAATGGACTCCTCGGACATAACATGGGAACTTTTAAAGCCATTATCCCGAACAAAAATTGACAAATCACTTCTAACATAGTTATGTTTTATAGCGCACTACAGTAAAATAGTACCGGAATATTTCTAAAGGTGTCAGTAGGTCCAATACCATAGACTACAGCCAACAGTAATGCAATTCAGATAAGTGCTGGCAACAGGAAATTGCAGAGCGCTTACATAGCTTTTGGGTTGGAAATATCCAAGAAATCCTTAGTATGTGGTTGCAATTTCACATATGTACCCTTTGGAAGAGTGACATTTTTAACTCGCACAAAGTCTCCTTCTTGTAACAATAAATTCTCCATCATCTAAAAGATTATACAATTATTAAATGGTTAAACTTCTGAAGTCAAAAGTAATTAAATTAACACAGGTCATGTTAAAAGGCACCTACCCAGTACGGCATATATATCATGCCTTCTTCAGCAATAAACTCCAGAACCCCACAGTGTGAAATACGTTCAGTTGCAGCATTCCGGAGCTCAAATAACATAGGGTAATCAATATGAAGTGAGGCTGTAGCATAAGGATTGTCACTAAGTTCGATAAAAAAAATATTAATCGATACCAAGATCAATTCAATATGAAATGATAAGCCGTGTTGGCAAGGTAGAGTAACTAACCAAGACGGTCCAAAGCTGAGGGAGGCATTATGACTGAAAAGAACAAAGCCATGATAAGACAAGACATTAGTAAATGGAATAAACCTTGATAAACTGCAAACACTTCTATGAGAGATCACGTACCTTTATCACCATTTTCAATCTGTGCCTGCAAACATTGAGAAAGTACGTGAGGGATAAATCAAATAACAACTAACAAGCACTAATTTCAAGTACCGCAGATGTAAACTAGCAATAGTGCTATATGCATTCACTTTCCATGCAAGAAAAATATCTCTAGCATTGTGAGACGTTGATAGTTAAACAAAAATCCAAGCTTTTGAGAAAGATAGAAAATGAACAAGCAACTTTATTTTTAAGAGTAAATTCATGGCGTGATTAAATAAATTACAACAATATTACACTATCCATTCATCTGAACAGATCACAGCAAAAAGCTTGTTGACCAAAATCAAATTGCAGCGTTCCAAAAGAAAGCATACCAACCTTATCAATGAAGGATGCAGGGTAACACCGATATGTTTGCTCAAATGATGTTCCATGGTATCCATATCCGTCAAAAAACTAAAAAACCAAAATAGGGAAAATTGTCAGTATTAAAATTATAACAGCCATTATGACCAAAATTTACACTTAAAGCCATGATAGAATTCTCTTTTAAATGTACAATGGAAACAATGATAACATCAATTACTCTACGTTGTTAATAAGATGCTAGCACAAAGCAGAAATCTCAGTAACTACTTACTAAAAAGAACAATTTCAATATGAACGAAAAAAAGAAAGTCTACAACGTACAAAGACACTAAATTCATACTTCAAACTCTAGCCAACAGATTAAACAAAGCACTACATACTACAAAAACGCCAATTTGTGCCACTTTATTGTGAGGCTCAAGCTCTACTACAATTGCGAGCAGAAAAATCACAGCTCTTCAATGTATCAGAAAAGGGCAATTCAATCGGACAAATCCAGACTCATACCGAAATATATAATGGCATAATTCTTCCGATCAGAATTACATGAAAAGCTAGTATAATCCATATAGCAGAAACAAATTCGCATCAAAATCCATACAAACCATATTTACGAAGCTTTAAAAAAAGCAGCGCGTCCTGATATGTCTGAATTTGCCTACACCAAGATAAAAAAAAATCAAAATTAACCGATAAACCAGTAAAAGAAAAATTTATCTATAGCAGAATCCAAAACAGCTATGTTAACCGTTCAGATCTACAATATAGTAATAAGAGGGGGCATTGGATACTTTAAACTGCGGAAAACGCAGCCTCGATCCTTACACGAAGATTCGTAGCGTCTGAGAAGAAGAATAAACTTCCTGAGTCGAACGCAATTGCAGAAATTGAAGGAAGGGAAACGGGAGAGAATAGGAGGGGATGGGACAAGGGTAAGATGCTTCTGGGACTTGGTGCTTCTTGTGCACGCCACTTTCAGTCGAGGCCACGTGTACTTTTGATGGCTCTATTGGGCTTAGGTTCCATTAGTGTAGCCCTCATGGCCCAGCCCATTAACACTAGAGGAGCCTGTAACAATACCTTTATAACTTGGGCCTTATATTCAGCCTGTATGCTAGAAAATTCACAAAATGTTATAAAAAATTATCATATAGTAAAGTTCTTTTATATTATAACAATTTAATTAATTAACAATAATCTCTAATTATATGAGCATATATTTTTTTAATTATAATAGATATATAACGATGTGAGGGTTACACGAATATCATAAAAAATTTAGAGGGGAACTAAATTTTGTTGGGGATATGGTGGGTTATAATCCGCTGCAACATATAATATATCACATAGATAAAGGATTTTATTTTTCTAGAGATTTATATGGCAAATAATCCAATTTAAATTATATTGTCATACTTGATTGATACCAATTCCCTTAACCCGATCCAAATCTATAACTATATAAAAGTTAAATAATTTATAAAAATATATTTTTCGATCAAAATCAGTTTTATTTTTAGAAAGTATGATATTCAATCAGTTTTTTTTATTTTTTTGCTTTTTAACTTTAATTTTTGAAGGCTTATAGAATTTTCATCTCAAGTTCGTTTTTCTATGAAAAGAACAATAAATTAATCATATTTTCGTGATTTTTAATTTGATATCCATATTACATATTTAAAATAAAATATTTTTGTATAGATTACACGTGGTATATTTTAATATTTAATATACATTCATAATATGAGATTTTTATATTAATTTTTAAATAATTATATATTTAATTTTAAAAAATTATATTACTATTTTTATAATGACATTATTATAATATAAAATGTGCAATATACGGGATACATATTAGTTTCAATAATTTCACTATTGTTTCATAACATAATTATCCCCCAATCCAAAATTTGAACCAGTAAGTTTGATAATAAAATTTTATCAAACTCAAATAATATCTTCTGTTTATGCATAATACATATCTCATATGTATAATGTAGATTGATTAATTGAAACTCCTAAAATTTAGGTTAATTAGCTAAATTGATATAATACTCAAATCATATAAATTTAATTCCTTGTCATAATAATGGTCAACTTTACCATATTTTATGAGATTTTAATTAGAAGTAACGTATAAGATAATATAACTATATATATGTATATATATTTTTCTTTCATTTTATAAATTTAAATTCAAATCATTCAGAAAATAAAAAATCCTTCTCATTTTGCGCATGAATGCTATCATACAATTATGTTATATTTTATTTTTCATGATAATTATTATATGATAGGTGTATAAATAATAATATTAATTAACACATACTATATATTAAAAATAATAAAACACAACACTAAATACAAATGTAACAGAAAATATACCTTCATTTATATATATATATATATATTAATTAATATACTAACCAATACTAATGAAGTCACAACCTATTTTATAAATATAATTACAATAAATTTAAAAAATACTACTAAATATAATTTTACGGCTAACCCACTTGACCCACATGGCTGCAACTAAGGATGAATTGATTCTGATTAGGGTTTCTGCGTCCTCCTCAAATGGTCCTAGCCCACTAGTGAATGTATAGATACAGTATATATCTACACATATTCACACACACTCAAATGTGTGAATGGGGAAAACAATATCCCTTCCATTTTAGACCTCATCAAAATCTATATACACCAAATATATAAATTTCTGTACATTCAACCAATTGGATTCTTGCATAAATGTAGCAAAATTACGTAAATCCAACGTATGTTATTTGTGCAAATTTTTTTCGCGTATCTATTTATTTGACTAAATTTAATATTTTACGGTAAAAAATAAATTTTATTAAATTATTGAAAGAATGTTAATTTTTTATGATTATATATTACTTTTTCTTGAACAAAAAATAATGTTTTAACAATTTTTTTAATTAATTGAATATAAGTAATACTTCTTAAATAATATTTTTACGGTAAAAATTAATATCTTGAAGAATCTAAAAAATATTTTGTTATCTAAAAATATATTTTTTTGAAAAAATATTATAATAGATGTTGACAACTAATTTTACGGGGAGCAAGGTTTAGGTCAAAGTCGTGAGATTTCGTAGATTTTTTATTGAATTCGAGCCATTCACGTATGCAAGATCAATATATATTTAATGTACAGTAGATATTATTAATTTAAAAAATCAAAGCTTTGGAATCGACTCTATAGCCATGGAGAAGCTTCCTTGGACCCAAATAGTTAGACACTGAAATTTAAATTAGATTATAATCCACGTCATAATCATTCCAATGTCCAAATTTCATCAAATTGGAAGATTGATTAATATGTTTGCAGCCTTTAGCTTTGACTTGGTCTTTATGGGATCGACTTTGACTTTGACTTTGAACTTTGACCATTAAGAATTAAAATGTTTTCAGCAAAATATATAATCTAAATCATTTTTTTTTTGTGATATCATAAAGTATTTCTTCATTGATAAATATCGATACATAAAAATTTATTTTAATTGAAATATGATCAATAATATCGATACATAAAAATTTATTTTAATTGAAATATGACCAATAATATGAGTTGAAGCATGATAGCTTCACTTTTAATCTCATGATAATCTTTCGGGCATTTCTATTAGCACCACATTTTTTACTCTTCACCCTATAAAAAATATTTAGATAAAAATAGAAGTAAATAAAATTACAATAATATCTCTAACTTTAATTTTTGTTCTCTCTTTTATTTCAGCAGAGCAGCCTCTTCTCCTTCAACCTTAAATCTTTAGATCCAATCCATTTCCGTTCAAAAACCAAAGCCTCCACGCCTGCAAACCACCATATGCCGCTGAAGAATCACAGAGACTGAACATTTAAAAATTAATTACAGTTTTTCAGCGTTCGGTGCCAAGAGACTGAATATATAAGAATATATTCGGTTGGCGAAAACCGAACGCCTCACAAAATGTTTGGCGCCCGCAAAACGAACATTGTGCTTTGCATTCGGCCACAAGATCTAGCCGAACACATTGAATTGCTTTATCTTTCGTTCGAAATTTGTTTTCCTCCTCCTTTCTTTAATTGTTCTTTCTTCTGCTTCTAATATTTAATAGTGAGAGGAATATAGATAAAAGAGTTATAACTGTATTTTTTCACATTTTTTTCAACAATTTTCTTCGCAATTGTCCCTCGAAGGAGAAGACAGAAAATCTCCTTTCAACATTTTTCATGCAATTCTTCTTCGGAGAAGGAGATGGAAGCTTTATGCCTTTCAATATTTTTCATCATTTTCTTTTTAATAAATAAGGGTATAAATGTAAAAGTAGGTGGGTGTGTAAAGTAATAATATTGTATTTTTTAATTAAAATATAATATGCAAAATAAATGTGGTGTAGAAAATAAAATTTGTGGTGTTAATAGAAATACCCTAATCTTTATTTATAATTAAAAATACAGTATCTATTTAAATAAGTGTCATTGCACCCAATTGTTTTTTTAAAGTTTAATGAGTTATATTATTAATAAATAAACCTTCGCGGCATATTTACAATGACACACTTACACTCACATTTATGCATGTGTGTAAAATTTCTAGGAAAAATTATCAATACATAGTATACCAAGCATAGACACGAGTAAAACCTTAGTTTTCTTTCCTATTGAATGATATGTTCATATATATAAAATAATAGTAATTGTAAATATATTAGGGTAAAATGATTGTGGGGAGAGAAATCGAGGAGAGCGCGCCACGGTCATATGCCAATCGATGGACGCTAATTTATATGTCCACTACTTATGTGGCATGCCGCATCAATAAAAAGGTTTACCATATTTCATTCAACTCTTATATTTTTTTATTAATTATATTTAATTAATGAGATGGGATAAAAAAATAATTAACAGAAAAAATATAAAAATTAAATAAAAATAAAAGTAGGTGGATGTGTAAAGTAAAAATATTATAAATTTTTTAATTAAAATATAGTGTGCAAAATAAATGTGGTGTAGAAAATAAAATTTGTGGTGTTATTAGAAACACCCTAATCTTTATTTATAATTAAAAATACATTATCTGCTTAAATCAGTGTCATTGCACCCAATTATTTTTTTAAAGTTTAATGAATTATATTATTAATAAATAAATAAATAAACAATAAATAAACTTTCACAGCATATTTACACAATTACACTCACATTTATGCCTGTGTGTGTAAAATTTACAGGAAAAATTATCAATACATAATATACCAACTACCAAGCATATGTCAATCGATGCACGCTAATTTATATGTTCACTACTTATATGGCATGCCGCATCAATAAAAAAATTACCATATTTCATTCAACTCTTATATATTTTTATTAATTATATTTAATTAATGAGATGGGATAAAAAATAATTAACAGAAAAAAATTTAAAAATTAAATAAAAATAAAAAGTATATAATATGATAAAAAATTTTATAAATACGGCATGCCATATAAACGATGGACATATAAATTGCAGTCCACAATGCAAATATGATCACCCGAGAGGAAAGTGGGGTAATCCACAAGAATGGTGCATTAAAATTAGTTATGGGAAAACATGAAAATAACTCCAACCACCACGCGTTCCATGCTCCCCATATTTCTTTCACACCTCTCAATGCATATATCCAAACACACAAGACTGATTCTCTCCTTTGCCACGCCACAATATTCTGTCTTTTAAAGTATTTAGAAGTCACATCCATGTTTCTCAACACATAATATTTTTTGCTATTTATTCGATTTTTACCGAACGGTACACCTATATTTTAATATACGTTGAATGTATTCCAAACGCCTAGATTCCAATCAAAGCATCATCTACATATGGATCGAGAAATTATTCGCAAAAGGGGGAACATGGCCTTCATAATAGGATACATGATTGATGAAACATGAAGACTGTAGACATATTTTAAAAGAACTTGGTCAGCACAAACAATGTCCCCTCTTTCTCTCTCTCCTCTCTCACTGTGTGCATGTGATTTGGGAGTCCTGAGAGCAAGGTATAACAGAGGGCATAATAAGTAGGAAGCAAGGTAAAAACCAAATAACAGAAGCCACTCTACAAGGGGACAACATACCAGTTGGTTCTTTGATAAGCTCAAGGGGTGCTTATTCGAGCCCTACATCGGATCGATACACCTAGGAGTAGATAGCGATTGATGAAATAAGCAATAAGCCCCTCTTTCAACTCCATCCTACATTTTCGTTACTTTCAAATTTCAACAACTCCGAGACTCCTAATCTTATCCGACACAATGACGAAGAAATGATATATGCAAGTCACCGAGGTTGTATTTGAATTGATAGAGGAATTGGGAATGAATGGATTTGGAATGAACTCAAATCCTTTGACCCAAACAACAACACATCCACAATCCTTCGGTCCAAACACAGCAAGAAAGAAGAGATTCTGCATTTCAAAGGTAACCTCCAATCACAGCTGTTAACAATAGCAATCAGTGAGCAAGTAAAGGCATCAATTACGCAACGGCCCAAAGAAAAACAGTTGCAGAATAAGACAGGAAATAAAAACATCCAACGCTACAGACAATGATAATGCAGAATCTTAACACTTATTTCCATTTGCTTTTAGCACTAAAGAAGCTGCTCAGAATCAACACGCGAAATCATAGATACCCCACATGGGGTATCACAATTCACAAGTGCATAAAGGGCAGAGAAACATAAATCAAATGAATTAGGGCCACACAAATTGTGCAAGGTCCACCAACCATTCATCCTCTCTAACTCGCTGCCTTTGTTGAATGAATCCTTCAAACTTTCTTTCATTCAAAGGCAAAAGCACCAGTTAACAACCTATACATTATTATTTTTTTTAATTATATGTAAACAACAGGATATTCAAATTAAGACACCAACATCAAACAAGATTCTAAGATCCATCAAAACAAAAAATTTAAAAAGTCAAAAAGAAGATGGCATTGAAGAAAATAATAACACAATTATACAGAGCAAAGAGGGAATTTCAAGCACCAATTTAAACATCTTGGTAGCATCCCTACTTACTTACCCCACACAATGCTAAAGACTTAAACTTCCTGCTTCTTACATTTCTTGTTCATCATGACAAATTTAAAATAGCAATGAACACCGTAGTAATAAGAAAGAACCAGTTCCAAACAGAGTGGATGAACACAAAACAAAGAAAAAGAAAAGATTTAAGACCCCAACCACAAACTAGAACAACTGGAGATGCTACTAATTATTGCTAAAAAATTAAACTCAGGCAATGCAATAAGACCACTGGTCGTCCTCAGCACCAACCGAATCACCAGACGATGATGCATAACTCTCATCATTGCAATAGAAGTAGCCATTGTTGCCAGCAGAAGCAGTCAGGCTGCAAGAGGCTGCAGGCGCTAAGTAAGGCATATTATTGAAAGTGCAAGCAAGCCCATCGGAGAGGGCCATAGTGGTGAGGCCGCCTTCGTCGGAAACTTCCTCAATTCGGTGCTTGAGGGTCTGGAACATGAGCTCAGGCTCATACTGCATCACCCGGAGCACATCCCCACAAGACTGTCCTGGCACAGCGCGTGTCACCGCAAAGCTGTGAGGCCCGTCGCTCTGCGACACACGCACAACACTTGGGCCGCCGAACAGGTTGTGGAAACTTCCGAGCGCCTCCTCGTAAGCCCCGCCCAAGAACATTCCCAGATAATACGATGCAGAATCGCCATTTGTACTGCCGTTGCTTTCCAGTTTGTGCAGAGGCAAGCTTGATTCACCGCCGATGAACTTGTCAATCTTACCATCGCTATCGCAAGTCAAGTCTGATAAAATCCCCCTAACTGCAGGCTTTTCATCCAGCCTGTGGATTGGAAGGATCGGAAACAGCTGGGCAATGCCCCAAAAATCAGGAATTGAGGTGAAAATCGATATATTCACATGGTAAGTGTGAACAGGATCGGCAACACCAATGGCTTTTGATATCAATTCGCAGAGGCCATCAACTGCAGCAAGCTGTTCCATTCCTAGAGACCCATCTTTGAACTGCTCAACACACCGCTGTTTCAACTGATCTGCATAAAACAAACAGCTGTCATATTCGCCATGAATTGCGGCTGTGGATAGATTCCGGTAGTCGGCAAGAGCATCATCAGTCAACCGCTCGGCAAAGTACTCAATCCCAGGAGGCGAAATCTGTGGAGAATCATGGGAACTTGCAGAAACTGCTTCGAACACTAGAATTGAGTGGTGAGAAACAATCGCACGGCCGCTTTCACTGCAAAGAACTGGATGCCTGACGCCCCTACGATCACAAACCAATTGAACTGTTTCAACAACGGCAGAAGCGTACTCTTGAAGACTGTAGCCAACGGAAAGATCAGAATCTTGAGATTTTGAGCCATCATAATCGATTCCAAGACCTCCGCCAATATCAATGACTGTCATACCAGCACCAAGGCGGACCAATTCACAATAGATCTGCGCAGCTTCACCTACACCGTCAGCCAGTAAAGCGGTAGAAGGGATTTGAGATCCAATATGGAAATGCAGCAGCTGCAAACAATCCTGCATTTCATACTGCGTTAATTTCTTAACAACACGAAGAATCTGAGTTGTTGTGAGACCAAATTTTCCTTTCTCGCCAGAAGTGGAACCAAAATGGCCTGAATGCTTGGTCCTCAGCTTAGCACGGACTCCAATTACGGGACGGACACCGAGCTTCTTGCTGACATCGATCACGATATCGAGTTCTTCCTCTTGCTCAAGCACAATAACAGTATTCAAATGTAGCTTTCTGGCAAGTAAAGCAAGTGAGATGTACTCCACATCCTTGAATCCATTGCACACCAAAAACGCTTCTGGGCTTCCGTTGCACAGACAGCTCATTGCCAAGAGAAGCTCTGGCTTGGAACCGGCTTCCAGACCGAACCGGAAGGCGGACCCGAACTTCACAATATCCTCAACCACAAACCTATCTTGATTGCACTTTACAGGGTAAACACCCTGATAATGAGAATCATAACAGTGGGATTGAATAGCGAAATCGAAGGCCGAATGGATAGACTCGAGACGAT
Source organism: Caryopteris x clandonensis (assembly GCA_028749325.2). Taxonomy (NCBI): domain Eukaryota; kingdom Viridiplantae; phylum Streptophyta; class Magnoliopsida; order Lamiales; family Lamiaceae; genus Caryopteris; species Caryopteris x clandonensis. The sequence continues at coordinate 8,223,024 of JAPYKT020000007.1, read as the reverse complement.
TCTTTAGCACGTCGGGGAATCGAACAATGAGGGGCAGCTGAAGCCCGAGCCCGCCCAAACTTTTTGAGTCAGATGCCTTCTTAACAACTTTGAGAAGATCGATTTCCTGGTGGGCCAGGGTGGCATCGCCATACGGACGAACGGAAACGTTTCCGTTAGAATTAACCGTAAAGTACGGGGCACCCCATCCATCCACCCGATATAGCATCGCAGAGTGGTCGGGTGACCATGCGGAGGCAGCGGTGGCGTTCACGGCGGTGGCGGGTGGCGGAGGAGCGGGGAGAGCGCTATCCCAGCTGGCGAAAGCGTAGGGAGGAGGAGAAACAGCAGCGTCTACGCAGCAAGCGAGGGCAGGCATCTCTTCCCCGATCTACGATCTCCCTTTTTCCTTTAAATGGGTTGGGAAAAGAAAGAATCAAAGAATCGGAAATCTAAAATTAGTTATAAAATCGTAATTGTATGATTTTGTAAAGGTGGGGGCTTTACAACCCGCCGAGGCCGGAGCCCCGGCTACCCCCTCAAAAGAAGCAAAAACGGATCTGGGTCACAACAGAACGGTAGCCAAACGCACGCCTACACGATACCGAAATCCCCACACCTACCCCTCAGAAGAAGAAAATAAGTAAATCGAAGGAACCCGAAATCCCAGAACCCCAAATATGAAACAATTCTAAATCCCCAAAATGAACCCCACCATGCAGAATTTGAAGGATTAGAGAAAAAAGGGAAACGTAATTGCAGAGAAGATGGTTAACGGAAACTTAACGGCAAGAGAGAAGAAAAGCGGAGGGGCTAGGGTTGCAGTGTGTGTTTACAGAAACGTGAAGCTGCGGATGAAGTGTGAGCGAGATTTGCATGAGAGGCGATGCGGCGTTTTATAGCGAAATTGTGGAGGATGGACCGTGGGCCCCACTTCTTGACCTAATTTAAAATCTTTATATTATGCTTACTACCAAAAATAAAAAAATAAAACGTTTTACCGTTTCGGCGTCATATTTCGATCACACTCGCCCTTGAGAATTCAAATTATTTCAAAGGAAATATAAAGTATTTAATTTTTGTTTCCTTAAAATTAAAATATATTTGTTCATTATTTCTTTTCAGTTTATTAGCAAACGTAATTTAATTTTTGGGTCTTTGACTGGATGGCGGTGACATTGTTTCACGGAGGTTAATCAGCGTCGAGTTGCCGCGTGTCGAGGATTATACGGGGGCCCTACCTACGTTTCTGTTTAATTTAATTCAGTCTACTCTTTCTTTCTTTTTTGGGCTTTTTTGGGCTTTTTTTTTTTTTTTTGAGGGGTGGGCCCAGGTGGGGTGGGGTGGGGTGGGAGGCCTTTTTCGACATATTACTGTTTCCTTTTTTTTCAAAAAATAAATTTGATTTGGGATTGCACCGCAACCCTACAAAATCAAGGAAAGAGGGTGGAAATTTCTCCAGGTTTTGAGGGGACCTGATTTCCGATCCCAATTCTTGAATTTTCTCAATTAACATTTAATCAAATATAACAGGTGGAAAATACCCACAAATTACATACATAATCATCTGTATAAGTTTTTTAACGAAAATGTTTACCTACTTATATTGAATTTAGAATCTTAGATTAGGTATTAAATTTCACAAAATTTATATATTTCTTTTATTTTATAATTTAATATTATAATATTATACATTGTGGGCACATTACTATATATTCATAATGTTTAAGTGAATGTTCTCATAAGTTTTAATATTATATTGTATTCTCTGAAATTTATGGAATATAGCGTGATTGGAAAGCACCAGATGCATTGGATAGTGTTTTTTCTCATTCTCTATTAAGAAAAAAATAATATAATATGGTAGCTTAATTTGTAATGGATGAAAAGTTAATTTCCTTAATTAAAGAAATTAAATATTAAAATATATCAACCTTTTTTTTTTCTTTCGGGAAATTCCCTGAAGTTATATTAAAGATTAATTTAATTTACTTTTTATGAAACATATTACAAAAAAGTGATTCTTTTATAAAACAGTTGCATGTACAATTATTTCACATGAATTTTTGTAATTTTATGATTACGAAATTAGCACACACGTATATACATTGATTAAGCGAAGAGTAATTATTTTAGCTTTTTGTTGTACAAGTGTCAGTATAATTCGAATAGTCTGTAAAATTACGTTTTATAAATTCTATTTTAAACTCTAACATATATTAATTGAGGATAAATATAATTTGAATTGATTATAAAAGATTTTAATGAATGTATAAATTAATATTAATTAATTTCTAGAGTAAATATAATAAAATATTTTAAGCCAACTAAATTCCTTATTTATTATCATCTTTTAAAAGCTCCAATTTAACGAATTATGATAATACGAGTACAAAATGAGTGAATTGCTAACCATATTTTCGACATAGAAGACTATAATGGTAAATACCAACTCGATTAGGAAATTAAGACCACAAAGTACGGTAAATATATAGTTAAGAAATATATATTTATTAAAAATATATATATTTATTAAGAAAATTATTTAGTTAAGAATTACTATTTATTAGAGTTTATCAATTTATCAAATAATAATTATAAAATTTTACATAATGCTTGACCTTATATTAGTTTATTGATGTATATCCATGTGTATAATATTATGGTCTGGTGTTTTAGAACTGGTATCATAAACTTACATAAAGTAGGCAAACGTTTTTCCTATTTTATGAATTCTTTATGCTCACTCTCATTCTTTTTCCTTTTTCTTATCAAAAATTTATTTTACCAACCGACAAACAAGATTATTGAACCGGACAAATAGTCCTCATCATATATTTAACACGTGCCATATATCTGTCGTAGAATCATCCTTGAGAACAATCAATTCAAATATTGATCGGAATTGAAATGGGCCGATCGTATTTGAATTATCACACAAAATTTGATTGATTAAATTGGAAATTAACAACATCAGAGTAATTCAATCCAACCAAAATATGTGCATGACGCACATAAACTATCCCCATATTATGAGATTGCTTAGCGTCCGAACAATCTATCTTGGAATACTGTACAAATTATTTATCGGAGCAAATTTGAAATTCAGAAAAAGTCATTCGATTCATGTTTTGAAATTGGAGTCATGTTTTTTCTTTCTGTTTTTATAAATTTAGAAAATAATTTATAATTAATTATTAACATAGAATAATGAAAGTTATTTATTTGCCTCCAAAAGCATCCAAATTGTGCAGCACAGGCCCATAGAAAATAATAAACCAACAACATAATACAAGTAAGACAAGCTCAATTTAAGCATATATAGATGGTAACTAATTTTGAGATAAAATAGTTTAACCTTTAAAAGAAAAAGAAATGAGTTATAGTTAAGAGCGTAAACGAGTCGAAGTGAGTTAAATGTACTATTGTTCGATATTGTTCCAAATGTATTAATTTTCTAATTTTTTGTTTGAATTTATTTAATTATCAATCAATTCAAATTTCAGTTAAGTCGAACACAAGTCAAAGTCGCATAGCTTGATATTTTTATATATAATTTAACAAATTTTATTCAATGAATTTGAGCTCCGACTTGAGTCGAAATCTCTATTTTATAAAATATGAAATATGTTGAAGCTTAATTTATATTATTATCGAATAATTTTATAGTATGAAGTTGGTGAAGAGGAAGAATAAATGTAACATGTGGAACGGCCAAATAAAAGAGGCGTTGGAAGAGGGACCTGCCTCAGTTAACCTTATCCCACATAGAATCTCCCCATCTTTTTTTGACCTCTATAAAATTTCTTTTTCAGTGGGCCCACTCTAGACGCGCACACAACACGTACTAAATATATCTATATACTTACTAATATAATAATCTTTTTTTAATTTATTTAACCAAAAGTTAAAATCAATTCAATTCAATTAGTTTAGAATTTACTCAATTTACGTTTTAAGTTTTTGATTTGTTCAATTATATTTTGATTATGATGTACTTAATTAGATCAATATAAATATGTGTTAACTTAATTTAGATTTTACTTAATTTATATTTTAAATGACATAAGTTTGATCTAATAATTTTTTTAATTTAATTCAATTTAAAATTTAAATACGATATATTTGATCTAATTAAGAGATTGAATACTATTCAATAGCCATTGACTTTGAAATTCGCTTACTTAATTTATATTTTAGGTATAATACACTTAATCTATGTAAAAATCTTACATAATTTGAAAGAAAGTTTGCAATTATCGTACAATGCAAAAATCCACGTGTGATTCGTAAACAAAAAAACACAACTACAAATTTATAAATGGTAGTAAATGAATAAAAGATTAAAGGGTACTCAATTGTCGTTGACTTTGAAGTTCGTTAACTCAAATTATACTTTAAATAAATACACGTAATCTATTTCGTTGATGTTCTTCAACTATTTGGAGGAAATAAATTGCTAGAATCCACTTGTGGTGTAAATACAAATTTATAAATAGTAGTGGATGACTTTGTGTAAATAAGTTACAACGACATTCAAGTTTATTTAAAATATACATGATATAAGAAATCGTCATCACGTAACTCACAAAACTCAAATAGTTAATTTTTCTATTTTAAGATAATGAAAATAAGTATGACTTTTTTTTTAAAGGGTATACTTATTCTCCACTTACCTAATATGCATATGTTCATATTTAAGTGGAAACTTGGAAGCAAACGATTTGTTTTGGAATGAAATGTGTTTCATGAAATCATTTGTCTTCAAATACATCCAATCCCATAGGTTGATGTGTTAGGAAGACAAAAACCTCATGTGCTTGTTTCAACTGTGTTCATAATTTCATGTTGAATGTGGAAGTTGAATCATGTGGTAATCGGACCTTAAATTAGACATCAACACAATTTTGGTTCTGATTTTAATTTTAGGATTATCGGTTCTATCATTCTAATTCGAGATTGTTTTTTTTTTCTAATACTTAGAGCCATCTATTCGAAAACAAAATTGGAGGTGAAATCGATCATTTTGGAACAAAACCGACAGTTTGGAGCCAATTCCCAAAACCTAACCTGAACAATTGCCATTTATATCTTAATATTTAAATCAAACATATAAATTTAATGGTATTTAATTTCTTTACAAAGTGAATTAAGGAAAATTTGTTCTTTCTTAGGAATAATCAAGCATAAATACATATAAATAAAATAAAAAAAAGTACAAATTAGATTTGAATTCATATTCTGACTTAAATTGGACCGTAAACTATATTTTTGTCCAAATAAGTCTTTGAATATTTACACCGGCAAAAGAAAACTCGAACTTCTGAATATGAGACAAATAGATTCATATTTAATATCAAAATAACTAAATAAATTTTACAAGTATTTAATAAATCCGAAATTTAACAGATCAATTTGTAAATATATTTAAATAAATCAAGAAATTAGCAAAATAAAATTCAAACTTTTTTTATAATTTTAGATAAAAAGTGATTGTGACTTGGGTATTTCGATTTTTAAATGAATTTTGATTTTGATTTATGGTTTTTGTTTATATATTTCTACAACATTTCAATAATTATTTTATTTTCAAATGGTTAAATTTTAATTTTTAATTTCCTGAATTAATTAAATATATTTCTGTTTTATTTGTCAAAAGTTAAATTTATTTAATTATTTATTGTATAGGAGAGTCATATTTATTATATTTAAAATTTAAAAACCTAATTGTCTCATTTAAAAGTTCAAGACCATATATAAACATTAACCAAATTTAAAGTTTCATTCATATTAACTATTAATTCAGAAATTAATTTGTATATTTTTTTCAAAATAAAATCAAAGATATTTAAAGACATCCAATCCTTACTCTCAACTATATTCTAAAATGGCATTCACGTCCGCAGGGTCGCATACGTTATGTCTTGCGTATGAAGGTACGAAATACCGAAACTGCCCTTCACCGAACCACCCCCTTTTTCCGCTTTAGTCTAGGGTTTCCGAGAAGTTTTTTATTTATTTTTTAAATAACTTTTTTTCCATTTAAAAAAAAACATTTACTACTTCTGAAATTAAAAATAAATTTTGTATCATATACCACTGCATTAAGAAAATAATAAAAAAATGAAAATATTTTTCAATGATATTGAGTCAGAGGAGAAATTATTTAAATTTCATACAATTCAAAGGCGTGTATTAAAAATATAATATTATAAATAAATTGGCATAAAATCAAAGAGTTAAAATATAAATTATGAGTGACGTGGCATATTTAATTTTGAAAAAAGTGAAAATGAAGTTGAGAGAAAACGTGAAAGTTGAAATCGCGTTTTTGGATAAAATTTGAAATGGAAGAAAGGTGGACCAATAGAAGAAAATTGAAGACTATGTATGAGTCTCCATGTGCGACTTGACCAAAGAGCACAATTGCTCTTCTTCTTCTTTCTACCAAGAGTGCTTTGACTTGTTCACTTAGTTCTGTGTTTGGGCATCCTCACATGTTAATCTTTGCCTCGATGCAGACACTTTGTTCCCTTGTCCCATGTTTCTAACCGCGTAAATTTATTTTATAAGAGAATGTTCGAAAGTTGCTTTGAAATATGATAATATATAATTATAACGTGCAAGAAAAAATGGTGATATAGTCGTAATAAAGTTCTTGAATTTCGTTATTTATAGGTTAATAAAGTGGTGATATAGTTGTAATATAATTTTTTTGTAAATTTTAAAAATGAAATTAAGAAAATTAAGAAAATATAAAGATCAAAATTAGAAATTATAATAGACATAATTATTTATTTATTTTTATTTTTTGGGGCTGTAAATTAAAATAAGAAATAGAGTTGAATTTGTTTATAGTGTAAGAGCACACATATATGGAAGAGGAGTGGGGTCATTTTTATTTCTTCTTTGCTTTGGCACACCTTTGACCTAATTTATTAACAACCAATGAGATTTTTTTGTTATAACACATAATATACATTAATAATAATAATAATAATAATAATAATAATAATAATAATAATAATAATAATAATAATAATAATAAAACAAAAGACCTTTATTAAATATATTTTTTATGATTATATTAAAGCTCACTTTTTAGTTAGGTTGGGCGATTTCTCTTCTACCTCCTAAAAAAACACTAATATCAAATACATTTTTACTTTTTTCTTTATTTTTTCTCACTTATTTATGTTATAAAATCTATTTTTAAATAATTATAAAGTTATTTAATCATTACAAATAATTAAATATTTTTCATTATCTTTTCGACATTATAATTGTATCTTTTGCAAATTCTATTATATTTAATTTTATAAATATAGAAGATTTATATTATTTATTTTAATTTACACAACTCACAATTTTTACAAACAAATTTATTACACACAACTTCAGTAATAATGAGACATACCTTGGGTTATTTCAACATACAAATGCGAATGTACTTTGTATATATATATATATATATATATTTAAATCTCTCAAGAAAAGAAATAAAAAAATAAAAAAAATTATGATGGGGTATAAATAAATAAGAGGAAAAGAGAGGGACATTTGTGAGTGTGAGGTGGCGTAATGTGATTGGAAGGAAGCAGGTTGGGATAGAGCAGCGGTTATTGGGTGGTGTCATTAATTGTTGCTGTCTGGGTGCATACAGGTATGGGATATGCTTTGGATACCCAAACAAAACGGTGGGACTTCATCAAAGATTCTTCACCATCTCATTACCATTTTTATATTTATTAACACATCTAATCACTTATTTTATGTAATTATACAATGATATCTTAATGTTAATATATTTATTTATAATTAAATTAAATTAAATTAATTAAATAAATTAAAAATTATATTAAAATATGAATTTCTCATATTTTTTATAAAAAAATATTTAATTCATTTTTTATATGTAGCATCAATTAATGCAAGACTCCAATTTATAATTAATACTCAAAATTTATACAAATAATAAATAAAATTACAAATGGTTTTTTCAACATAATAGTCGATTTTAATATGGATGAATATGATTATCAAATTAAGGATGATGAGAAGCGGAGTAATTCAATACATTATATATAAAAAGTTGATTATAATTATATTTTACAAAATTGGATAAATTTTATTTTTAAAAAAAAGAGAAAATGTTGAAAAAAACACAACAAATCTCGATATTTTCTCAATCTGTAAACAAATGGGTGCAACACCCACAATTTTCAAGGTGCGTGTTTTTCATGCGCCATTTTTTTTTAAAAATCAATTTATAAAAATGTTTATAAATTGTTTTGTTATTGTATTAGGAATCTTTTGGATTTTTTTCCCTTGCCAAGAACTAATAAACAAAACATTATGACTTAATTAATTAATGGTATCCATAATTAATCTCTCTTCGTCCCTCTACTCATAATTGTCATATTACCATGCCTTAATTTAAAAAAAATAATTTGGAATTGTGTTGGATTAAGGTTTGAATAAAGTCGTATAAAATTCTAATATTACATAATTATATATATATATATATATATATTTTTTTTTTTTTCGATAGACCCATTCACAAATTTTGTTCGGAAAATTTCTCCTAGTATTCCTTGAAAAATATTAACCACATTTATCAATTTTAACTAACACTCATCAATTATTGAACCTCCCTAACTTTATTAAATCTTCAATCCCTGAGATAATTATCTTAATTTTGTAATTATATTAACAAAACTAAATAGTATATTATTAAGTTTTTTTCAAATAAGTTTTCAAACTAAAGTAGGTCTTACTTGAGGCCATTTAAAAAAAAAAAAGAAAAAAAAAAGTAAAAATTGTAAAATAAAATAAAAAGAAATTTGAAGAAAAAAAAAGAACTAAATTTGAACTCTATATATGTCAGAAAGACGATCTCATTCAAACTTTTGTCTTAAAAAAGTATTTAGCAATTCGTCTTAACGAATACATTTAATCACATCGAGTAAGTCTTGATTAAATTTGTCTAATTAATTTTAATCGTACATTTATAATAATTTCAGGAGTAAATTATGAATGAATATTATAATAAATGTGTTTGGTCTCTGTGTGTGTGACAAAAATAATGGATCAACTATATTGTTGGTATATATGCACCTCAACAACTGAGCAGACCCCAACCCAACATCTTGTCCATTCTTTCTTTACCTTACAATCTTTTTTATTATTTAATTTGGTCATATTAATCATTCAATCTATTTACAATATGTGCACATTTTATTATAATTTGGTACCTTTAATCATTCACTTTATTACATAAATGTCTTCCTCATATTAATCATTCATTTCAAACAATAAACATTGTGAAAGTTTACATTAATTTACATATTTTGAAATACAAAAGCTGTCGAAATTGTGCTTGTATGGAGGAATGCTAAGCCCAGAACCAGAAGTAAGATTATAAAAGAGTCAGTTTTTGTATTAAATGTATTGTATTTTTAATTTATAATATTATTTATTCAATAATAATATTTTTAAATAAATAAATAAAATAATAAATTAAATTATTCAATATAGTTGGTATACAAAAGATTTTTGCGTATAGATAAAAAAAGATAATCGGAGCAGAGAAGCACGAAATTATTTTCATTAAAGAAAGATTAGAAATAAAGAAAAAGAAATACAAAAGTGTCCAATCAATTGAGAGTTAATGCATTTTTAGTGGTCTCATAGTAGCCACCCATATATATATATATAAATAAATAACCAAGTGTGTGTGTACGTGTTGCCGTCAGGAAAAGGGCGCGGCTCTATCAAATGCTCAATCGATATATATATATATATATATATAGAGAGAGAGAGAGAGAGAGAGAGAGTAGCCGCTCAGATAATTAGGAAAAGGTTATAGGTATTTATAGTGGTTTATTTTCAAATAATGTATTCTACATATAAAATATTATATTTAGTTACATAAATTTTTCTAATTATTTTTGTTTAAAAAACAACATTTGTTAAAAACAAAAACCATCAAATATAAAATAATATTAATTGTAATTAAAAATATATAAAAAAACTTTGATGACCAACGAATAGAAAACTATTATTAAAAAATATAATAAAATGCTGCAGATGTGATGATAATATAGAGAAGGGGCGATGGCGTAGCATATACAGTATAGTATTAATAATAATAATAATAATAATAATAATAATAATAATAATAATAATAATAATAATAATAATAATAATAATAATAATAATAATAAAAATATTTTACGAAAGAGAGCACATGCAATGCAATGGGTAATGGGTAACCTTTCTAGGAAATGGGCTCCATTTCACACTAACATCACCTAATTTTTCTGCTTTTCGGCCTTAACCTCATCATTCGTTATCCTTAATTAATAAATTAATTCTAATCTCTTTCTCCCTACTTTTCACTTTTACTGAGAGACCCCCCAGTTGCAAAATACATTCAATTTATTTTTTCAATTTTTTTTCTATTCTTTACACTTTCAAAAATGACTTCATAACGAGATTGGAGGTACAAAAGATATCGTATTTTAATCTCGTACTAAAAATGACACTTAACAATAAAAAAGGGGTCGAAAATTGATTATTGAAAACTAATGGGGGAACTAAAAAGAGATGTATAACGTATTAGAAGTTGGTAATAATAGGGACACCCCACCATGACTTGAACAAAGGTATCTATTAAATAAGTAATCTCTTCAAAAGAAATATAACGTAGTCGGCCGTTGGAATTATTTAATAACAGGTCTTGTAATGGAACCCACGTCATAACCACATAAGATATTGGCACGTCATGCATAAGAACTAAATTTATTTGGAAAATGAAAAAGAAATAATCGTAAAACTATTTGGGAAAAGAGATTTCTTTTTATTTTTTAATTTTAAAAGGATGGTTCTATATCCATGCTGCATAGAATTACTTGGAATTGCAAATCTACGATAATCTTTTTCTTTAATAGATATATACAGTATTTTGACTTTCATAGTATTATTTGGAAGGGTCATAATAATAATAATAATCCTCTTTTTTAAGTCCAAACACAATCCAGATATACATTTTTTTTAGACTGGGCTGACATGGAGACACTGGATTGAACCACTATACATTTTTTTATTTGGAAGTCTTGGCCCAACCTCAACAACTCGCTTCAGCCTTTGGGCCTACGAATGAAAATCTACTACCAACCAACATATACAGATCCATTTTACCTCACTTTCTGAGAGAGAGAGAGAGAGAGAGAGAGAGAGAGACCAACATATACAGACCCATTTTACCTCACTTTCTGAGAGAGAGAGTGTGTGTGTGTGTGTGTGTGTGTGTGAGAGAGAGAGAGAGAGAGAGTAAAAATGAAGAAAACAAAGATGAGGCAATATGGATGAGGATGAAGTGACTGATAAATCTGAGAAATAGATAAATTGATTTCAAAGTTTTCACATTGTTCATATCTTGAAAAAAAAGTAAAAAAAAAAGGTCGAGTAATCCGACAAATATAGCCCAATAAATAAATTATTGTTCAGTAAAAAGAGAAACTTATATAATACCACACTAGCAGTAGATGAAAGGAGGGAAACGCTAATAGTATCAATAGTGGAAGTAACAATTAGTCCCCCCTTTCAAGGAGGGAGATACAAAAAGCTTCTGCCCATATAATATATAACTAAAATTACCATCTCGTTCTCTAGTCCGCTCTGGATTGTCCTGCTCGTGAAGACAATATAATTCCAACAATAAGCCCATAAAGTGCCAGAGCTTCTGCGAAAATGAGAATCAGGATCATTCCAACAAAAAGCTTAGGCTGCTGTGCGTTAGCCCTGCAAAATTACATGAACAACAAGGTTGGTTACGTAATAAACCTAAAAAATTCCCCTACATGAAATAACACCAAAGTATTTGTGCATATGTCGAAACTCTATACAATCGAAATAGAAGATAAGACAATGATGTTGTGATTGGATACCTAAAAAGATCGAACCCAGCTTTAAAAAGAAATTTGGCAAAACAAAGATGAATTATTTTAAATGGAAGTCCTTGAACTAAGGTTGGATCTCTAGAGCAGACATGTATTTCCAACTTTAACATTCAATTAGCTATAAATATATTTCAAATTAAATGTGTTGCGACATTATAAGTGGAGTGGATTTTTATTATTACCAACAAGTTACCCACAATGAAAATGTAAAAAGCACCATTTAGAGCAAACTAAACATCATGAGGAACAGACTACAAGTACCACAAAGTTATATAGTTTCTATGAGATAGCTGTTCAAGCTCTTATAGGGTTGGGCTAAAGTTACTGCAAAAAACATGAAACTAAAAGACAATCTCATATTAACATGTGGCTAACCTAAAACTCAATTTAGAGCCCATCTACATAGTGCAGAGAGTTACCAACTTAATCACCAGTTAATTCACCAAGTATAACACATGCACAAAATGACCCAAGATGATTTGGTGAATAAACCCTTATCAGAAATTATAATCGAATACGACCATGGACAAATTGTTAACAGCTAACACAAAAGGCATACCCGAAATCCATTCTGGGAGAGAACATCTAGAAGTTGCAGCAAGACGCATATGTATAGAATCCACAAAAGATATAGCATACTATTCTCAAATTGTAAGCCCACCCAGAATATGAGAGATGCTATTTCTGCTTTTCATTGGGCAGGTAACATTTAATTTTCCTGATATTATAATCATGCCCATTCATCCCTTAAGTCTTTTACAGAACAAACTTTATTTTCCCAACAATAAATCTCCATTACATCAGCCTCAAGTAATATCCAGCAACCAGTTAATCAGATTATTGAATCTGTTCACAGTGAGCACTTAATCGAAAAAATTAACTACTTAAAGTTCCTAGTAACACCCCAGGTTGCAATCGGATTGAGCCGAAAACAAGCTAATAACAATAATTCAAATGCAAATTTCAATCTTATCTTATCGTAACAAACAGAAATCATGATACAAATAAAAACAAATTTTACCTAACACCAGCATCGCCCACAATTCCAATAGCCATTCCAGCAGCAAGCCCAGCAAGGCCACAGGCCAAGCCCGAAGAGAGATGTGCATAGCCATCAAAAAGGTAATATGACTTGGCCTTAGGATTAATTCCAGTGCTGATAATCACAGCAATAATCAATCCATATATGCCCAAAACACCAGCCATGACAACAGGCACAATCGATTTCATCACAAGCTCCGGCCTCATCACCCCCATTGACGCCACCCCAACTCCACTCTTTGCTGTTCCATAAGCCGCACCCATACCTTTAAACAGAAACATATTACAAAATATCATACAGGCAGTAACAGGCATACTGCAATATAATTAGCCATAAATAGATCCGAAGTGCCGATAAACTAACAACGATCGCGTAAAACAGTTACAATTAAAGCGAGAAAGTTCATTCATACATATAAAAGAAATTAAAATAAAGCGCACATGATGCACAAAACAAGTATAAATCAGAGCCAAAAAAAATATGTAGGAAAGATAAGGGAAATTGGGGAATTTACATGAGAAGACGAGGGCTGCAGCGGCGCCGAGAAATCCGAAGAAAGGAGCAGTTTCATCGCCGCTGAAGGTCGAAGACATCTTCGTTTTCCGATCGAATTTGGAGCTAAAATCACAAAGAATGTCTGGCTAGTAGCTCGGGTTTTGGATTTTAGATCTGTGCGTTTAAGAGGATGGATATACGGGATAGAGGAAAGGGGAGGAGGAAATAATAATCATTGGAACGCCATGGGGGATGGTTTTTGTAGGTGTTGAATAAGGCCTGGTCCAATCTAAATTAGGACGGGCCGGCCCAGCCCAATAAGGTATCCAAACTATACTAGGAAGTAGGACTTCCTTTGTGATGAGGTATCTTATAGGTGTCCGAATGTTATAGGTAATACATAACATGAGGGTAAATATTCAAATTAGTTAAAATAAAAAAATAAAAAAAATAAAAAAAACTTTTAACTCCTTTAAATATAATAATTTATCAAATTATATAATATAAAAATTTAAAATATTAAAGACAATATATTAGCAATAAAATTTTAAAAAAATTATAAGAAAATAATAAAATAATTAAAACCAGGCGGCCGTCTAGTAAGTCTAAGCACTAGACTATTAATTTCTATTTCTGCAACTTTAGAAAAAAGTTTCTACAAATCATTGAGACTCAATTTAATTGATATGTGGATATGTTCCTTTTTATTTTAAATTTTCATTAATATTCATATTTTAAAGTTGAATATATTGTGATTTTAAAATATTTTTTTCTTACTTTAAAATATTTTAAAATTTTAAGATTTTAAAATTTTGTAAGATTTACTTAATATTCAAAATTTTAAATACAATCTACATATTTTATTTTTAATATTATGATTAAAATATTTTTCTTTAATATTTAGATATTTAAAATAATTTAGCGGTTTTATTTTTGAAGTTTAGGTTTTTATAAAACTCTTTTTAATTTATAATTTTCTTTAATACTTCTCAAGTTCAATAATTATTGTTTTGGATTTTTAATTTTGGATTTTTAAAATTTTGTATTTAATATATAAAATTCAATATTTACTAAAAAAAAATTATTTTTTCAAAATTTTCATGTAAGCAGATTCTGTATCATGTAAAGTGTGTACATTGGTCATATCAATAATTGAGCAAATAAAAGCACATAATGAGGCAGCCTTGATTGAGTCAGCCAAAATTATTCACAATTATAAACATGAAAATAGTTGATGTCTCGACAGATAGGGCTGTTTGCACGAACATTATTCGTTCATTCAAATTCTACTGATTGTAATTAATAATTTTATATTTTTCTTAATTTTTATTCTATTTAAATATAATATATTTTTACTATTTATCTAAATGTAAATTTTTTGAATGTAACACACTAGTATATTTCACGAACACTTATATTTTAAAAAAGATAACCCCAAATATAAAAACAAACACATTCGTTGTGGTAAAAAAAAAAATTATCCCTCTCCAGGGACTCCTCCTTACAACTAGAGCCAAGCTTCACCGGCCATCTAAGTATTTGGTTTTAAGAATTAATGAATTATAACCGTTACGACGATTTCAATTTGAATATTGGTTGGAATGGATACCAAGATAATGATTTTACAATACAAAACAATGAATTTTATTATCAGAACTCAGACTCTCTCACAAGGGACGATAACATTCAACAATATTTGCGGAAATAATGCAAGATCACACTGTTTTCTATCCAGTCTTTCTAAAGACGAGTAGAGATACTAGAAATCACAGCATTAAACGGAATGTGGAGGCTTTGATTTTGATTTTGGTGCGTTGAAATACTTTCTGGGGACCTGCGGGATTGGAGGGAGCCGTGGCACTGGAGGAGCTCTAGGGATGACACTTGGCTTTCCCTCTCTTGGTGAGCTCGACGGAGAAGGTGATGGGGCTGAGTTTTCATGTTTGGGAAGTGGCGGCTGAGGATTTGGGGTTTCCGGGACTGGCGGCGGAGGTGCTACTGCTGGAATTGGTGGGGCAATTGGCGTCTGTATCTGGGGCTTTTTATGCTTTTTTGGTGGAATAGGAGGAAGAATTGGTGTTGGTTTTTGGAACTTAGGAACGGGGGGTGGCTGAAGTGGCGGAAGTGGCGACGGCGGCGGTGTGTTGTAAACCGGGACAGGGGGCGGAAACGGCTTGGGAAGTGTCTTTTTAGGGGATGGTGGCGGAACCGGTTTTTTGAATTTAGGGTTTGGCAGTGGAACTGGCTGATTGGGTGGTGCAGCTTGTGGTGGAAGCGGCGGCGGCGGCGAACTGTAGATTGGAAGAGGCGGTGTAGATGCTGGCGCTGGTGCTGGCCATGGAGTTCCGATGTCAACTACCGGTGGTGAAAGTGTTGGCGGAAGGGAGGGAACTTGTGGTAGATTCGACGGTTCCGACGCCGGAGCTGGTGGTAGGATCGAATCATCCGGCGGAGGAAGAGGCTCCGACGGTGGAGGAGGCGGAGGTGCGGTGGGGAAGAATGTTAAGTTGGGCATTGGCCAGAAGAAGGCTGATTGGCATGTGAGAGGAGAGAACTTCAGTACTGCTGGCGTGTTGTGAGATGCTTGCGTGGCATTTTGATTGGTGCTAAGGAGTTCCACGGTGGCAGTTTGGGGGGTCTGTATGGGACACGGAGCAGCAGATGACGCAGTTTGAAGCTTTGCCAAACAGGCGTCTATGGAGCTTCCGTCGTCAGCAGAGAGTGTTACATTAAATTTTCCTTGTTTGTCGACAGCACTATTTCCCTGTGTTTTCGTGTCTCTGTTTTTCGAATTGCAGATTATGACCACGTCAACCCCTGTGTGAGGCAATGCAGAGGATAATTAATAAAATTAATATTTAAAATAAACATAATTCCAACTTAAGACTCTTGATATTTGACCTATTATATAAGGCTACATTGATGAAGTCAGATAATCTCTATAATACTAGGAGTGTTTTGATTCAGATAAGTAGATCCCAAACATAAAATGTATATATACCAAATATTATATTTATGATCGAGCTTTATGTGCCACAGTTACATAGATTTAGATTCATTAATTATCTATGTCAAATTTTAAAAAACTAAAACAACACATGAAATTAGCATACAACGACGTTTTCCGATACATTTATCTTACACACGCCAAACATAATACTTTCTAAAAAAAATATAAAATTTACATGATAAAAGTACTACTTTGATTTGATCAATTATATAACTAAAGTTAAGTTAAAATTATAATAATTTTTCAATAAAAAGTAATATTTATTTCAATGAAAATTAATAGTTTTCAACAATTTTAAATAGTAATATTTTTTTATTTAAAAAGAATTATTTTATTGTCAAAAGATATATAAGGTCGGAAGGTGTCAAATGTGGGTCTTCTGCATGGATTCTGGTCGCACGGCTGGAATCCTGCCATTTTTTAGATGGGCTCCGATCTTTACATACAGTAGGATTCATACAGATACTGTATATATATATATATATAACTCCCCCCCCCCCCTTCTGGGTAAATTTACCGTGACAATCATTATATATGAAACTAAAGAAAAAACGAGAAGAAGAAAACTTGTACCTAGATATGTCTGGCTGCTGCTGAACTCAGGCCTAATGCAATCTGTGCAATGTATAGCTCCAACTACTTTAACCGTCACATTCTTGGCCCCGCAGAAGCTTAGAGCTAACAGCCCGAAAACCGCGAAAGCGAAGAGCTTAAGTCGAAAACCCATAACGAAGTTCAGCTGCGCAGAGCATTCATGAACTGAAAGAGGCTGCAAAATGCTGAATGTGACAAACTCCGAGCCTCCTGATGACCAATTTATACTGCCTGAGAATGGCATGCCATGGATTTGCAGATTAAATGATTTTTTATCTACTTTTAGGTCTTTATTTATTGCTGAAGGCCCCGGTGTAAGTGTGTTGCAGAAGAAGTATAAGTATTAGCAATGGCGCCGTCGTTGCTGATGGGAAATCCCTGGGGCAATCCAACAGCGCAGCTTTGGCCTTACCTGGAAGTTTAGTTCTTTTTAAGGTATCGTAGCTACCCCCATTCAACTGGAATAAATGGCACATTTTGTTGGTTGAGTTGGGAAAATTATAATTAACAGCGTACTTTTCTTCTGCTCTAAACAAAATAATAATAAAAAAATCCTAAAATAATTATTTACCAAAAAAAAAAAAATAATAATAATAAATAAAGTTGTTGTTTGGGCTGAAATAAGCAGCAGTAGTTGCATCCAGAGCAGTTAGTTAGGCTCTGTTTTTTGTTTGTGAAGATGTGCAGTTTGGCAATTTTGCTTTAGACCCTTTATTTTATTTTTTATCTTATATTTTATTTTATTTTTTTAAATATATTTCATGTATTACTTAATAGTGTCGTTGGCGTTTAGTGATTATTAAATATAAAATAAAATACTGAAATGAAATAAAATATCCAAGCCTGTCGAACTTTCAGTACGATTTATAATATTTTTAATAATATAATAGTTATATAAATTTTAATACCACAATACACACAATAAATTTGACATTTTTTTGTAGTTTGAAATTAATATTTTATATGCATATTTAATATGAATATTAAATTGAAAATTGTAATAAATAAATAATTTAATATATTTTCCATAAAAATCAAAATTTAGCATTTAAAATTTTAGGTAAAAATATGTAAAAACAATTCATATCATTCAAATATAGCATAATTCGATACTCATCTTCAAATTCTATCTTATTTAATTTTAAAGAAACACAAAATTTACATTATTACTTAGAACTCATATGCTCAAAAATTCTAGAGTTAAATTTGTCACACACCCGAGTGTCGAAGAATGTACGAACATAAGTTTTGATAGAATGAAAGCAGCTTTCTTAATGAAAACAGTATTTTGTTAACATCAACATATCTATTATCCTGAGTTAATATCTGAATCTATGAAATAGACCTTTACAAAGGAAACCAACTAAATTATGATACTTGTTCGATGTATATATGTAGAGAGCTATGTTTAACCAATTCTTTTATGCCCAAAATTCTTCTCATTAAATTATATGCATGCTTCATAGGTGCTGTATTCTTTGGATTATGGAGACATTTTTCTGATTAATTTGACTTTAAATTCAAAGGAAATAATGCATACACACACGAATAAATATATATATGTATAATTAAAAATATGTGTTCTACTTTTTCTCAGAATAAAAAATAAATAAAAGGGTATTTCTAAACACACCATAAAATTACTATTCACACCACTTTAATTTTTTGAATAAATTTAAATATAATATAAATGACAAATATACCCTTATATATATTTTAAACAAAATCATAATATTTTTATTATTATTGTTCTTCATTTTTTACTCCAAACAAATATTTCAACTTTTATTTTGATTCGTTTGAATATAGGGTTAATGTATGAGTGTGTTTGAGCAAAGAATGAAGAACATCAATAATCAAAATATTAATGTTTGTTTTTTTAAAGAAAATTATATAAGGGTATATATATGTCATTTATATTTTATTTAATTTTATTTACTAAATTAAAGTGGTGTAAAAAATAATTTTTGTGGTGTGTTTAGCAACATCCTAAATAAAATTCATGTTTTTTGAAGAATATATTTTTTTGTCAAATTAATGAAAATACAATATTCTAAAAATCTTGAATTCGAACTTTAATTTTTTTTTTAAATATATAACTTATTTGTAAATAAAAATTTCAGTTTTTCCATTTAACTTTAACTAACAAAATAAAATTTTGAAATAAAATTTTGTGAACAAATAATTTTTTTGAAATATGACTTTTTATTGTACAAAGCGAATGAATATCTTTTACTTTCAAGTATTGTAAACGGTGGTATATGGTCAAGATTAATGTTACTCTGTTCTGATGAAGCAAAAATGCCAGATCTTTTCAATCATGTTATTGAGCGATTCTAATATTATATATTGTTTGTTTTTTTAATAACTTATGTAAAAGATATAAATAAATAAAACCTTTAAACGGTAAAATTTTGGATTTTGGAGGGGCACATCACATTGTACCTTGTTGGAATAAAAGAAAATGATTTGGATATTTAAAAAAAAAAACAATTTTAAAATATTCGTACTAAATTTATACAATCAATTGTGTAAAACTAATCGTATAACTTAATACAAATTTGTGTAAGCTCAAACGATTAATTATGCAAGCTTAGAAATCAAATTGTCTAAACTGTAAAGGGAAAAAATATCAATTTCTTGTAAAACTAGACCTTTTCTTTCATTTAAAAGAACACAAAAATGAGGAAGAGAGGGAAGGGGAGAATATATTAGATGTTTGTAGTTGCACATTTTTTGGTTAATTAATTATATAAAAAAGAATATATTACTATATAAAAAATCAATAATATTGTACAGCCTAGTTCTATAAATACAATATTTATATAAACTAAAGGTTCTTGTTTATAAACACATGACAACTGTTGTTGCTGGTGTTCAACTACCTGCGCCATCATTCATTACACCATCACAATGAGGGGAAATGGATTCTACTTCCTTCAATTTATGAATTTTGGAGAGAGAAAGTGACAAGAATGTATGCCCCACTTCTTTTTTTTTTTTTTAATAATATATTTTCTCTCCTTTGTGTCTTACATTACATCTTGCCAAGGACAATATTTTATTTTGTTTTCTTGTGGATTGGATAGGATGTTCTATTTTATTTAATATTATTTTTATTTTAAAATAATTGTCGTACGATATATATAATAATATTATTAATTAATACATATCTTGTATTAAATATTTTGCAATAAAAATATGAAATATCGAATTAGAAAGTTCAAAATCCCATGTGGACAATCACAAAAATTGTACTTTGTCATACGGCAATTTTCTTTTCTATTACATTTTTAGATCTCCTTTTTCTTTTGGGCAAATTTATAGACATCATGTGATGTTAAAGAGATAGCGTATCGATAATTTGATAATACATACATAAATTAACAACACCATATAGTTACTATAGTTTGTACTATCGATAATTTAATAATACATGCATAAAAAAACAATATGAAATAGCTACTATAGTCTGCACGCAATGAGTAAGTTCGACTGTGTGCAAACTTAGAACAACAACCAATTGATATCAAATTATATTGTATTTGGTGTATTTTCTACTATACGTTTTACATTAATATTAGTATATATGTAAAAAATGTACCTAGTATAGCATAAAGGACATGCAAATAAATGGGGTAAGTATTGTTGCCCATGTTGCCATTAATACAAAGGAAATCAATATTAGGAGTAATAGGTCCATGTGTTCATTTGAATCCCGAAGGAAGGGTCTTGGTTCAACATAGAATTAGTGTCCCCAGAAGACAGTGACTACGATCAAAGCTTGCATTATTGTACCTTTTATGTAATAGATAAGTTACTTGATGAATGGAACTGCACTTGGAAAATGTACAAACATCTGATTTCCAACCAATTATGAAACAAATCACCCATACAACTGGACTTCAAACTTACAAACAAGAAAATGCGATCTGTTTTTTCCTATATATCACTTACGTTCTTTCATTTCACAGATTTCCCTCTTGAATCTAGGAAAATATTTATTCCGACAGCTAAAAATTGAACTTCTTGTTGCTTCAATCATTGGAACTAGAAGAAACAGCAGTGATAATTACACTCGTTGTTGAAAAGATCAAGGGTGGGAGAAGGCAGGAGGGAGGGGTGGGAAGTGTCCGAATTTGGGGTGGTGGAAGTACTTTGGAGGAAGCTTGGGAAGAGGAGGAAGCTTGGGAAGAGGAGGGCAGGGTTTCTTCTTGAGCGGTGGTAATGGATAGACCGGAATAGGCGGCGGCAGTGGCTTTGTAAACACCGGTGGCTTGTAGATCGGGACTGGCGGCGGGAGCGGCTTCACAACCACCGGAGGCTTGTATATTGGTACTGGTGGGGGAAGCGGCTTCACCACCACCGGAGGCTTGTATATTGGTACTGGTGGGGGTAGCGGCTTCACCACCACCGGAGGCTTGTATATTGGTACTGGTGGGGGTAGCGGTTTTACTACCGGCGGCTTTGGCTTTGGCTTGTAGATGGGGACTGGTGGAGGAAGGGGCTTGAATACTGGCGGCTTTGGCTTCGGCTTGTAAATGGGGACTGGTGGAGGAAGTGGCTTAAAAACTGGCGGTTTTGGCTTGGGCTTGTAAATGGGAACAGGTGGAGGAAGCGGCTTGACAATTGGGGGCTTGTAGATGGGAACTGGAGGAGGAAGCGGCTTGACAATCGGCGGCTTGTAAATGGGAATGTGTGGGGGAAACGGCTTCAGCTTGGGCTTCGGCTTGTAGAGCGGCGGCAAAGGTGGAAGCGGCTTCAGCTTGGGCTTCGGCTTGTAGAGCGGCGGCAAAGGTGGAAGTGGCAACGGGTGGCCGAAGTTTTTCAGTGGGGGAAGGTTGACTTTGGGGAAATGTTTGAACCAGGGGTGAGTCTTGGGGAGGGGAGGGTACTTGAAGTAGGGCCAGAGAAACTTGGAAGTGCAGAGCGCGGAGGAGAACTGCAGGGATTTAGTTGGGCCAAACTTGTTGGGCTGGGCCTTGAAGACAATCTTGGAGGCCTCCAAGCCATTGTGGGCCGGGCAGGGAATGGCCGCAGCACTGTGGAGCTGGGCGTAGCAATCATGCTTCAGTTTTTGCCCATCTTCCACAACTTGCTGTGGGAGAGAAACCTTGAATTTCCCTTCTTTGTCCACCTCACCAGATCCAACTCTCTTCATCTCATCTCCATTTTTGAGCTTGCAGTCAATCGTCACATGAAGCCCTGCAGAAACAAAGGTATCAAGAATGAATTACACCTGCATAGCAAACAAAATATTGCATGCATGGCTAGAGAGAGAGAGAGAGAGAGGGGTACGCACCTGAAAATGCCTGACTCGTCTTAAAGTTATTCTGTTTGCAATCGGCGCATTCAGCAGTACCGACAACCTGGAATGCAGTGTCGGAAGCATTGCAGAAAGCTGCAACAAAGAATAAAGAGAAAAAGAAGAAACCCTGAGAAAGGGAAGGAACCCTCATTGGGGACCTGCGCAGTAACTAACAATTCAGAAGCTGTATCTTAGAAGCTTCTAAGGAAATAAAAGTGGTTTTGATTCAAGAATGAATGAAGTAAGAGGAACATGGGTGTGTATATATACTGATTTCTTGGAGAAGTAAAATAGGGTTAAGTGTAATAAAACCGACATCATCTTAAATGATATCACATGAGGTTAGGTTCAATTGATGATGACTCCAAAACAAAGAAAATAATACATACATTCATACACCTTCTTCTGTAATAGAGGTTCCATATTAGCAGCAAAATGTGGGCACATGCAAAGCTGTATCAAAGGCCATTATCTTCATTTAATGAGGCCTCAACTGCACAGCTCTGTCATTTCTGTAAACCAACTTAATCACCACCATTTTCTCCACAAAAACCTCCATTAATTTTTTCATTTTTTTGTATTTTTAAATAAATACCTGGGTATGGTGGTGTGGGGGCTGAATTGTGGAAAGAAATCTGATAAGCTGGGATTGACAGCAGGGTATTCTACTTTATATTAGGGTCACTTTTTTTCTTTCATATACAGTTGGGAAGCAGCAGAAAGAAGCAAATCAAACAAACCCCTCATTTATATGCCCCCCCATCAACCATGACAGAACCATCACATGAATCAACTTATACATATTACATTTTCCCACCATTACAAATCCAGAATTGAGAATATATTATTATACAACTGTATATCTTTTTCTTTTTATCAAACTCAAAAATGGGATCTTGTATTGATCAATCTTTAACCAAGTTTAGTAGAGACTGAAACTTAGAGTTCCTTTCAGAATAAATGTATGGAGGTTTCACGAAAGAAGTAGGTGGTGTGAAATCCAAAGGGTTAATGAAATTGAGATGGTGAAAAAGATATTTCAACTAATTAAGCTTACTTTGCTCAAAATACTTATTACATACAACTCCCACATGTAGTCTGTTCCACCTCCCACAACCATTACTTCCATCAATTATTACTTACTTAATTCTGCCCCCCAAAAATAAACTTAAATATAATAATAATAATAATAATAATAATGAAATCTAACTTAATTATTATTTTTTACATGAAATAAGATTATATTTTTATAACTTTAATAAAAACTTTTTTAAGGAGCTTAATAAGCTCTTAATTAAACAATATCTTACAAACACACTAAAAGAAAACCCCAAACAATATATATTCTTGCAAATTAACTTAAGTTATCGATATTTCGAAAACTTATATTTAAATTAAAATAAAACAATTTATTATAAACATTAAAAATATAAGAAGTTATAAGATGAAGGACACAGCCTCTTAGTCGTAGGCCTTAGGTATTGGTGTGTACATTGATGTGAATTTTTTTTTTCTTTTTTCTTTTTTTTTTTTTTTTTTTTTTTTTAACGTATGATGATAGATTTGGTGAATGCTATTGTAGATCGATACTAGGTAATAATGTATAGTACCTTGTGCGGACAACATTAATTTTTTTTAATAAATTCTTATTAATTTATTTATTTGAATTGACCATACTTTTTTTTTTTGTGAATTTTCCCAGGTAGGACGGATTATTCATGATTATAAAAAAAATAATGTGGGTTTATATTTTTTATTTTAATTTTCTTTGTTTTAAACAAATTGAAAATAGTTTATTAGCACAAACTTTTTATTTTTATTTTCAATTTAATGAAGGAGTAATTTTTTTTTAAAATTATAAATTTGTATTTGTATAATATTTTTATCTATATATTTTGATGAGCGTAGAATCATTTTGTGTAACTCTCTCTTTGAAATTTACGTAGGAGAAATGTAAGGAGATTTCAGTCCAACATATATAGTTATTGAAACTCATCGAGTTTCCATTGTATGGTGTACGCTAGCTTATATGTAATTTTATTGTTTATTATAGATATCACATTAATTACGATCAACAATATACAATGCAGTTGCACACATTAAAATGTATAATTTGTATGAAATAATACTTTAGTGTGATTTTTTTTTTCTAAAATAAAATATTGGTGGATATTTAATGATGAGTAATCAATGAGGCCCCTTGAAAACAGGCAAAAAAGTGTGAATGTTCCAAAAATTGGAATTGGTTGATAATTGAGGGCATAAGAATAAGACCTTTTTTGTTTTCTTTTATTAGTTTATAAAACTTTTAGTCTGTTTCCTCTTGAAAGAATATACATATATATATATATATATATCATTAAACATCTCTTCAACCTTCATATTTTTTCTATATTTCTTACAACTAGGGATGTTAAAAGGGTCATGGTCCGACGGGCCGGCCCGTTTAACCCGAAAAATTTTAGGGTTAGGGCTTGGTTTTATTAGCCCGTTTAACATGTTCAATTATTTTACACATCAAAACTTTATCAAAATCAATTTTATATAAGAAGTTGCGCTCCTCGTTCAAAAATAAGAATGGTCATTTTAATTTTTTCTTCAATTACAATATTTTCAAAATTACAATCTCACTCGTACACATTTGTTTATAGATGTATTTGATTTATTTAATCACATTGAATTTTGAAACATTAACTTTATTTTTTAACAAAAAATATTCTTACTATATATCTATATATACGTATAAGTATTTTCTAAATTTTTTTTAAAAAAAATATTGTTACTTAAGTGGCGTAGGGATATATTTGTTAGTAATGCTATATATAATGTATCTATAATTGAATTATTTGCATATTTTAATACAAGAGATTGTGATAGTGCACACAATTTGTTGTCAACCAAATCATAAAACGTAGGTCTCAGTCACCGACTTAATCGTCGTCTCTCTTAACCGAAATGAAGGCGCGTAATTCCGATCTCAACAACTTCTCTTCAAGTCGCCACCGCTCTCAATCTTGATCTTTTTCCAAACACAGAAATTAAATATTGAAATTAAATTAAAGGAAAATAAAAAATAAATGTGGACAGCATTTGAAACTAAAAATATCTAATCAATTTGGTTTGAGATGTAAACGCCATTATGAAGGACCTTCGTTCAACTATGATTTGGTGAGGCAGTTGAAGCCGATATTATTGGTAATGTTATTTATTTTATATTTTAAATTGTTTTCAAGATAGGAATATTTACTATTTCTATAAAAAAAAAAAAAAAAAAAAAAAGAATATTTATTGACGTGATTTGTGGCTGATTAATCACAGCAAGTGATGTGACTGCCTCACAAAATATCGTGACTGCATTTATTTATTTATTTTCTTTTCTGGAGAAAATGGTTGTATATGTGTAGCGATGCATACTGCATTTTTAATAATGAATAAATATGTTTTAGAAAGAAAATAGTAGATATAAAATTATTAGTTAGTATTAATTCTGATACAGTCAATATATATACTAAATTAATTATATCTCAACATTAATAAATCTACCATCAAATTATAGAAAACTATGGCTTAACTCAAATCATTCATATAATAATTATCAAAGAATGTAACAAAGAAATTAAAATTAATAATTTTACTTTTTAAAATATACAGTAATTCCAACGTATGTACCCGCGAGCGTATGTTCAAAAAGGTTTTTATTTATTAAAATGTCAACAAAACATTGAATGATATTCATGTCCACTATTGACATTTAAAATTTAATGTGCCAAAAAGGAAAACATCAACTATATGTAAATCAATTGTACCGCATCAAATCTAGTACGTGAATCCAAAATCAACTCAACTTTGGGTAAAATTTACCAGAAACAACAAAATATTATTAAATCGAAAGTGGGTGTGAGAGGGCAAGTGAGTGGCATTCAATGAACAACAA
Organism: Caryopteris x clandonensis; assembly: GCA_028749325.2. Taxonomy (NCBI): domain Eukaryota; kingdom Viridiplantae; phylum Streptophyta; class Magnoliopsida; order Lamiales; family Lamiaceae; genus Caryopteris; species Caryopteris x clandonensis. The sequence goes on along the minus strand of JAPYKT020000007.1, from coordinate 8,196,699 downwards.
GCCCATGCTTGGTGATGAAAGTAGTGAGTGAGACCAGAAAAATACCGAGGGGGAGATTTCATTTGGGATTTTAATTTGTTTTCAGTTATATTTACACAATTTTCAATTGCGATGCTTTAATACCGTTAAATAAGGGTAAACATATCACTCACCACATTAAAAAACATAAGAACCACCAATATTGGCAGCCCAGGAAAGTGACTTCTGTTAACTTAGACGAATGTGGGATATAGTCCAAGTGTATTATTTGCATTTTTTATGACACAGGAGCAACACGTAGAATTTTCAAAATCAGAGAGGGGTTTGGTGCATTTTACCTGCAGAAACACACAGGGTATTCGTGTGGCCGCCTTACCCTTCAAAACAAGTTTTTCGAACGAACCTCTCAACTAAAACTTGACAAACATGTCCAGATAACTAAACATCAATCCACCAAGCTGAATAATGTCAAAATCTTTAACTGAAAAAATAACCATGTTAGAACCATATCTCAGTTTACAAAACTGTCAGCTTCTTAAAGTTAACTCTCAATGGCTCGGATTTTGGTATTGTCTCTAATTAAATGAAAATACAAGTTTCTTCCTCATGCTACAACAGCAATATTTCTTCAAAAAAGCTACCTGACATTTAACTTCTCATATATCTCAGTCTCTAAGCTTTGTTACACAGAAAATGTGGCTTACAGTGGACATTCTAATTTTACTTCTTCTTCTTCAACTTGTTGGATTGAGATTGAGTATATGCAGTTCCCTGAAAATATATGGACCAAGGTCAGATATTATTATATCCTCAAGCCTCGATGTAAAACAAAAATAAGAGGATCGTGGGGTGGGAGCTTACTTAACAGAACCAAATATCAAAAAAATAAATAAATTTTAAATATTAGATAAAATTAAAAAAACTCAAACTCAAAGAATTTATGAGCCGTCGCACAAACCTGCAACCACTCATCCATTGAGGCATCAGTTGTCCCTGTTCCAACTTCCACCTTTGGTGCCCTCTTGGTTTTCTGATCATCAGAAGTAGAAAAGACAAACATCAACTCCAACCTTTAATACACATGGTTATATTAAATTGAATTTTAAAAATGAAGGATCTGAGCAGGCAAATGATCAAAATGATTCCTCTGTCTAACCTTTAAGCTATAACCTAAATTAGCCAAAATTTGCATAACGTCAATTATCTGTTAGTCATCAATACAACCATAACCACTGAAGCATATTAAAACAAGGAGAAAAAAAAAATCAATTATCTTCGTTACCAGCTTAAAATGTGCAATACCTGTTTTTTTCCACAAAAAGCAATTTGAAGCCCATCTAAAATTGACAAATTTATCAGCCTAGCACCCCCCCCCCTATCAAAGATAAATAAGGCACATCAAACAAAAGGGGAGCTCACTTTCATGCACTCAAGTCAAAAAGGTATAAGAAACATAGATCCCAATGGTTGCTGTCATATAAAGACCCAAATGGATAATGACAATGGCTCAAAGATACAACAAATTTCCAAATATATTTCAGGCCACAACGTGATATAGCATTCTATGATCATTGGTCAACACTTGAGGACTTTTGGCACTCTCAGGTTAAGTATGCTCTCGTGAGTAAGCAATTTATGGAACAGTTAAATTCTTGTGTGACATAAATACACAACCAAGAAAAGTTATTAGCAAAGGAACCAGTTCACCTTGGAGAAATGTTGAACTTGGCTACGTATCCAAAATCCAAGAAGACCAAGAAGGGCTATTCCAAGGCAAAACAAGAACACTGATTCAACACTGAACATGCCACCTTCCTCAGTAACTTCAATTGTCCCATTGTAGAAGGTATTCTGGTATGGGTGCTGGTCGATCTCGTATACAATAGTCCCCACAAGATCATATGCACCAGACTGTAAATGAAAGAAAAAGACAACAGCATTGAATACAAAAAGCCCCTAGATGCTTCAGTACATCTACAGGTAACAATAATTCTGCAATCTTACTTGTAAGAACTTGCTCACGCCAAATATGTAAGGGAATGCTGCTTGAGTTGATGGGGGAACCGATGCGTTGTTGAAAGCCTAGTGCATCAAAACATTCAAATCATTACAAAAGCCTACAAGGAAAAGATAAGAGACTACGGGTGACATTTCAAAGTTACAAGCAGCTCCTGATCCATATTTTAAGATAAATGTTACTGAAATCATGGTGAACAGAAGAAAACAATGGTCAGTATTGCCTATGATAGGGGGAATAATAAGACTGGTGAAGGGCTATTATAATACTTTTGTGAAAACAACAAATAAACACCAGATTTCTCAGTGGAAAGCATATAGCAGAAGGACCAATTCCAATTCATGAAAGCCAAACGCCACTAGAACAAGGATTATGAAATATCCATCTGTAGGATACCACTAACAAGACATCCAGGATAACATATTCAAGACTGGATTGGTCTAGCTATCTAACTCAGCATTCAGCAAGCTAAACATATCTCTACTAAATACTCAACGCAATGAACAGTGTAAGCATAAAATATAAATACCAACTCATGCAACTCATTTATACCTTATATACTTTCTTATCCAAACCATAAAAGACTTCTGCAGATCATATTGCAAGATTTTGAATGTTTATGAGCCTCTAATCAATGACAAGAGATTATCATTTAAATTCTAAGAAATCAACAGAATTGTTTGGGATATTTATTGCACAGAAAATGTTTTCTAGATGGAACATTAGCCAGAACCAAATTTACAAAAGAAGCTCTGTAAGACAGGCTTATGATAATTGACCACATAATCATAATCTAGCAACTTCACCTATGCTTCTCAAAATGGGTTACTGGCCTATACCCAAAGCGAAAATTCTTGGAAGGTCAACAGTTAAAAGCAAGAATATCAGGCAACGGTGTAAACAAGATATACCTGGGCAGAAAGATTCTGTAGCAAGTACCGATGATCGAAAGGAAGATAAACACTAGCCTGAATGGCAACGACATTAATACTCGATTCCCCTGGATTATTCCAAAATACAAGAGGGCAAATCAGCCATCCAAATATTTAAGAGATCAGATTTTTTTTTTCTTTCTTTTTTTTTCTTTTTTTTTTTCTGTTTTTAGAGGGTGGGGTGGCAGTGAGATCATGAAGCTAGAGGACATGAAATGATGTTCAGATTTCAGATAAATTTGACAAATAAGAAACAGAACCATAGTTAGCAAGATCATTAAACAACACACTCATTAATAAATAAATAAATAAATAAATAAGTAAAAGAATTATATGATAGATATGAAAACAAAGCAGAAAATTCAATTAACAAAAAATTACCATGATTTTGTATTCCAACTAGAAGTTCACTTTCTTCACCAGCAGCTACAACTGCAACAGGAAAGGAGAAAGTTAGGGGTCAAGTTAAAAGACAATAGCAGGAAACAAGGACATATCAGCTGACAAAGTGGCCAAAGTTAATAGTGGGTGCCAAGATCAAAACAAAAATAACTCACATTTTGAGGGGTTTTTGGGGAAAACACAAACTGTTTCAATATCTGGAGATGGACTAAAACTCCCACTTCCAAAATCTTGCACATCCTCACCAACAATCCCAAGATCCCCGCTCTCTTCAGCCGATTCAACAACTTCTGCGTCAGGATCTGGTGCACATCTTGCAACTAAAAGGCAAAATAAATAAATAAATAAATACACAAGCTTACAAGCACTCAAAAACTCTGTTTCAAGTATCACACATGATTAATATTCAGCATCAGTGAGGAATCCTTAAGAACTAATTCACAGATCAGTGTTGACCTAAATTCGCTTTAAATCTAGAATTTGGAGACCAATACAAAAATGGATAAGAATACTGCACTGTAATTGGGAACTATGTACCAACCAGAAGGACTGGTAAACATTAGCAAATCCACAAACGCAACTGGTAAACAACAGGACAGTCAATAAATATCTCCCTTTATATCTAATTTGAGTAAGGTAATAAACAAATAGTGAATCCCGATTGACTTTGGAAAAGCAACAGAATTTTAACATAACTCCAAACCGGGGACAGTTTTCATGATGTAGAAAATTGAAAGCGAAAGAACATCAGCATCAATTGAAAATGCATGATCATCCCAAGAGCATAAACTCCAGAACTGACTCCCAATATAAATCCATAGACTTACACTAAAAATCTGTAAGCATAAAATATGCCATCGAATTTTTTTTAGAAAACCCGACGTAGCGATCTAAATCAACAAATGATGAAAATGAATCCGGATCTGATCTGAAAGAAATGCGGGAAAATCCTAATGCGTCAAAATTATTCGTGCATGCACAGAGGCATGAACCACTTGTAAATTCTTTCCCAAAACACAATCGATAAAAATTCAGAATTGTACAAATGACACCGATTTGAATCCGAAATTCTCACCCTGAAGAAGTGATGATGAGCAGAGGAGCAATGAGAGGATCACAAAAACCCTAATTGTCATTTTTTTACCGCTTGGAGTGGAGGGGGGATTGTGTGCGTGAAGACCGAGACGAGAGAAAACCTTTTTAACGCGTGGACTAGAAGGGCAAAATGGGAAATCAGTTAATTTGCAAAAATTTCAAACTTCAGGTCTCATGTCAATTGATCCTCATTGTATATTTTAACTATTAACCATTAATATCACAATAAATGATATATTATATTATTATTTATATAAATAGATAAATAAAATTATATATGTGATTAAAAATATTTAGATGATAAAAAAATTCGTGATATAAATAAAGGAGCTAAAAAGATACTAAGAACTCAAATTTTTAATAGATCACAAACTATAATTATGAGAAACCATAATATATATATACAATATTTTGTTGAATTACTATATATTTACTTTTCGTCACAAATGAAAACCTTCAGAGTAGGTCAATTTGTAACTCTTTATAAAAACAATGTATATTTGTTTGTGACTAAAAATAGTTTTACAAAGAAAAAGACCAACATTATATAAGTGAAATTTGTATGTTATGAAAATTAAAATGTATTTTTGGATATGATGGTCTTATGAAAATTAAAATGTATTTTTGGATATGATGGTCTAAACGACAACCTCATGATCAATACCCTATACCTTACATCAGTTCTACTTATTATATTTGCTTCGAATACACGACACCTAAGTTTGGTAAGAATAAAATTCTCAACTTAGATCATTGTTTCTCAATAATTTAACCGGAGTATTAACTTTCAAAATCAACTTATAATTTAAAACAACAAAACGTTTTATTGCATTTAAATTTTTTTGTGTATGTTTGACTCATAAGAAATAATATATAAAATACAAAAATATTAAAAAATAATTATGACCATAATAAATTAAAATAGTGTAAGTAAATAAATATTTCAAAGCTTCAAGATCAAATAAATAAATAAATAATATAGTGAAACTTAATTTAAAACATATACAATTTAGAAAAATATTCACAAAGTTAATAAGTCAATATATTTATAAATATAAATTTAAAATAGTTTAATTTAAAAATTGATCAATTTATTAGTTTGCATATTCAAACTATATATATTATATAAAGTAAATGAAAATAAATATGTTAATTTACTAAAAATTGATGAGGTTAAACAATAAATTATAATATCATATAAATTTAATATTATAATATTTTTATTTTTATAAAAAAAATAATATATATATATATATATTAGCTTAAATCAATTTCAAAATTTGATATGCTATTTATTCAAATCCATCATATATATTAAAATTTAAGAAATAAGATTCAATTCCTAAAGAACTATATTTCATACATTAAATATAATTATTGATTTCAATATATGCAATATTAATGTTAGATTACGAAGATTAATTTGATATGTCATATGTTGAAAATGAAATTAAAATGAAAAGGATATTTTAATCTTTTTAATTTTAGTGAAACTACAAATAGAAAAGAGAGAAAAAAATGTATATAAGACCCATATCAATTATTTGTGGACACATGTCTCAAGAGAAAGAACACATTCCTATTTTTCTGCTTGTACATTTAGTAGGGATAAATGATTAAAATACTGCATTTTCTAATTACATTTTGTGTGTGTTTTTCTTTATATATATATATATATATATAAATATATATATATATTTTTTATTTTTTTTTCTACTTATAAAATCAAATATCAAATAACATTTTCAAATGTAGTAAATATAAGAAATTAAAAATTCTAGAGTTTCGCTCAAATCAATTTAAAGTATAGTTTCATATGTCTGGTGCGACATTTTTCAGAAGTTTTTTCTAGTAAATAATAAAATGCACGACGAAGTAAATTTTAAAATTTAAACTCAATCCAACCTACTACAATTTCTCAAAGTCAATACAAATATTTAAAATCAGTTAAAAATATTAAAATGAAACAACTAATTGTATACTTGAATGGTATAATAATTTTATTTTATAAAAATATTTATTATTTTTATTTCATAAAATATTTATTATTTTTTTACATTCTCTCAAATTCATATAAGAATTTAATTTAAAATTTTATTCAAATCTAACACATATTTTAAATAAAATTGTAAAACATTTATTTAATATTTTAAATATAATATTTTATTTTGATATATAACATATTGGTTCAAATTAAAGATCGTAAAAAGATGATTAATACAACATATCATATTTCACACAAATTGGTAACAAAAAATATATTTGAATTATAAAGTTTTAGTTAAAAAAACAAAACTACTTTTTTTTCCTATATATAATTTCTTAAACGATGTTTTTGAATTATAAAATGCAGAAAACTTCTTGAAATGACATGTCCTTTTAGCATATTTTTAAGAATTTTTCTTTTATATTAAATATAGATAAATTTTATGGCGGTGATATCTAGCGAAATCCTTATTTTCAGGATTCCTATTTTTATATTTTATTATATTAATATTAATAATATGTTATAAAATCATATTATTGTTATAAAAAAATATAATAAATTAGTAATATGAAATAAATTAAAATATATAATTAAATAACAAAGCAATAATTCATGATGCAAACAAAATACTTATGAAATATAAAATTCAAAGAAAAAATTTAATAAATTTTGCGTGTGACTTACACATATTTGTAGATCATTTTTTTACATGATAAAAAAATAAATTACAATACCGTATTGTCTAAATATATTTGTTTATTTATTTTTCTTCATATATTTTTTAAAAGAAAATTCTACTTATAAAATCAAATATCAATAACACAATATATAGTAAATATAAGAAACTTAAATCTTAAATTTTCACTTAAATTAATTTAAAGTATAATTTCATATGTATAGAACATTCTTATTTTTTCAAAAAGCTTCTCATACTTGAAAAGAAAGAAAAGTATAATATCAATGTCATTTTTCTGTCTTTCAGCATGGATTAAAAATATTTAGAACAAATTGAAGAGAAAGAAAAGAAGAAGATCCAAAATTTGGAGCAAGAGTTAGTAACTATGGTTTTAGTTGCATGCAGAATTTTGATGATTGTTAGATTTTTTTATTTATTTATATTTTTTATGTCTTTATTCAAATTTGTGAGGAATTTAAAAGTTGAAAATAAAGACAGAGCATATAATATAATAATTTGTGCATTGTAATTAGATAATACAATAATAATAATAACAATAATATAATAATAATAATAATAATAATAATAATAATAATAATAATAACAACAACAACAATAATAATAGTTTATATTCTCCGGCTCTATCCCTCTAGGGAGACTCAATATGTTGAGAAGGTGCATTGTGTTCGTTTTTTGGTGAGGTTTTCACCCATTTTCTTCGAATTTGGTGATTTGGTTGGAGACTTGCATTATGCAAAGATTACAAATATTTAGAACAAATTGAAGAGGAAGAAAATGAGAAGATGTTTTAGTTGCATGCAGAATTTCGATTATTCGTTAGAATTTTTTTTTTTATTATTTATACTTTTTTTATGTTTTTATTCAAAAAATTTCAAGAACGAGGAGCATCAGTGTCAGAAGTTGAAGAAGGGAAAAAATATAATTAAATTCAAATATTAAGTATAATTATTTTTTGCCAATATTTTAAATAATTACATATTAAATTCTTTACTTATTTTCGAACAAAATTGTAATGCTAAAATGGCAAAAGAAAAAGAAAGAATATATTAAAATATGGATGGAACAACAGATATTAAATTAAATATTTATTTATATTTAATTCCAATAAATAAGGTTAAAGGGAGATAGAAAAAGAATTTTAGATTCTGAAATGGAAAGAAAATAAAGAAACAATTGTGGTGATTAAAAGCAACTTTAACGTGGGATTAATTATTAGCCCAATAAATTATTTTACCTTATATAATTTTAACAGTAACTTACCATTAATAAATATACTATTACAAAGTTTGAATCTAACTGTGTAATTAGAGTTTGAATCTTGACCTATCAAATAAAATTTCTCGCCCGTTCCAAATTATATGTATTTTACTATCAAAATGTCCTAAACGAAGAGATAATTTCCTTTAATCTTTCCAAATGTGTGTATTATACAAGTTTTGAAAAAGGAAAAATGTATAATAACAAATGGAGAGAGAATTTTCTTTAAAATGTAATATAATAATTAAATTTTAATAATCACTCAAACAGAAAGAATAATCTCAAAATTCTTTGGTGCTTTATTTTAATATTCAACATCTATATCCACTCAATTATATTTATTTGACTTGTTTCCGTGATCAATCCATATTGTTTTCTACATGGTTGGTCTTTGCATATTTGTAGTTTACATTCTTGAGCCCTTCCAAAATTTTGTATTTTTTTTAACATCCTCAATAATTCTATTCAAATGAAAAAATCCTAGGTAATGCTTCCTATCCCCATATGAGTAGGATAAAAAAATCAAAATTACGACACCTACTTTGAAAGATTATAATCCTCCAAAATGTTAAAATAATTTAAGTAACATAAAATCTATTTATGGAAATGTATTTATTTTTTGGGTGAGAGATTTTTTAATAGGATTTTACCAAAGTTAACAATAAAACCACGGCTTATAAGACCGCACACCCATTTTAAACAACACAAGCATTTTTCACCATAAAATAATGTCTCCTCCATACATAACAAGCAGCAATACACGCACAAGCGTTCACCCACAGCACTCTAAACAAAACAAGAAAACAATTTTCACAAGGAAATCGTTGAAAGCTCATAACAATAGGGCCAACTCCGAAGAGTCCTTCTAATAGCACAGGACGAACCCTTAACTGTTGTCATCTAATAGCATGAATGTGTAAGAAGTAACTTCATCCATAAAGGAAGCGAGCTTCAATGCACAAAAAAAGAGAAGTTACTTTTTATCATAGAATCAATCCCCATGAATTGTGTACCGCTCCCATTTCTTTGTCGGATCATATATCTGCACAAGAAACAGCCATGCATAATTTAGTGGCACATTTTCTACTGTGAGGACACTATTGTGCAAATTCTTGAATAAAAAAACACGATAGACCACCTAATATTACATCACAGCCAAGCATAATTCATCATTAGTGGGACACATAATTGTGTGTTAAATAAAGGATATATATGCCTAAAAGTTTTGGCCTTTAATGAACACAATCAAAACGCATCAAGTACATGAATCCTCTCCTTATTTACATGTTGAAATCGAAAGAAATTTAAAAAAATGACAAACATTGATAACTTTCAAAAGTTGTGTTACAATCGAAAATTAGGCCCGGAAGTTGTGATTTTTTTGGCAAGTGACCCATTTCCCCTCCTTCCATGTTTTGCCTAAAATATATTTGATGGTGTTTAGTTTTAGTTTTCAATTGCAAGTCAACAGGTGGAGTGACATTTATTACAAACTTAAACACCAAGTACACAAAACAAAAAAGTTTCTAGGTAATCAGATAGTTGGTTTGAAATTTATTCCAAGTATTGTGAAACCGATGGCTCTATTATTTAGTGTGCCTTTTTTACTTGGTTAAATGTCATTCTATATAATTACAGGGTCCACTATATAAGATGTGATCAGATAGTTGGTTTGAAAATTTATTCCAAGTATTGTGAAACCGATGGCTCTGTTATTTAGTGTGCCTTTTTACTTGGTTAAATGTCATGCTATATAATTAGAGTGTCCACTATATAAGATGTAACCAGCTTATGCAATATATTTAAAGCTGGATTTGCCTAAATTTACACGCATGAGTCCAATCTCACACACACAACACACACACACACATATTCGTGTGAGTGAGAGAGGAGAGTGAGAGTACCTCCCATCTTGAAGCTGGAAATATGTGCTTGTTCTTCTCATACCAATGTCTCTCCACAACTTTACCAGCATGTGACTGTTGGAAAAAAAGGTGTGATTATTTCAGTTGAATCAATCAAATGGGTTGGCAATCAGAACTATACAAAAATTCAACCAGCTGTTGTGGAATCATACATCAAAGACCAAGATAAGTGTGCCGAGAATGCCACATATAAATGCATAAACATACATATACATGTATTCTACAAAAAGTTAACCAATACAATTCTCAGATGTAGAGAAGGGAACTGAAAACACCTAGTTCACAAAACGATAGTACAATTTAAAGATTTTATCACAGTTAACACAAAAAACTTGATGATATGTAGATTAATTGCTCAAAGTTATTTCCATAAAAACTAAACAGCATAAGGTTCACATGGAAAACTGGGGCATGGGCATGCACACCAAAAGTTAGCTCTCATTCTTGTTTGAGACTGGGAAGTAGAGGTGCCCAGCCAGTTCAACCACAGCGGTTCCAAAATGTTCACTTTTAAAAATTAAAAAAAAATGATTACATATTAATACTAAACTAAAAGCTGCAACTTACAAACTACAAATCTACAATACATATTATTTTTAAAAAATTAATAATGATAAATAAATAAATAAAGATCACAATACAATAGTAATCTTGAAAAAAAAAAAAAAGATTACAATACAATACTAAGTAACTTAGTAGTAATAATGAAAATAACTGGAGGATTAGAAATTTGAAATAGATTAAAAATAACTGATAAACTCAAAGAGTGTATATTTGTCGAGAATCAAGAGATTGGGAGAGAGAAATTTGAGAGTAAAGAATTGTGTGAAAAAATGGTGAAAAGGGGGCATTTATAGAAAATTAAATATTTTTATAGAAAAAAGCCAAAAAAAAAAGTTGAAACCAAAATTGAAACTGCCAGTCATGGTTTGGAAGCTGAAACCGAAACAGAACAGTATATATATATATATATATATGTGGAACCGAAACCACGTCAACAGGTAACCAAACTGTGGTTTTCTAAAACGGCTTGGGCACCTCTACCGTGAGGGGGAGAAAATTCTAACAAAATAAGCAAACTTCAGAAATCATCATCATGATGAGCCTCTTATTACAACTCCAACAGGAACCAATCTTAAGTAGGTCAGGAGCCCTTACCTCATCTTTCTCAATTGTTGCGTCAGCAGTGGTTCGAACATCCTCATGTACATCAAAGTGGAAAAGCTGAAAGAAAACCAAAAGATACACACTTACTGATTGCATTCTATAATAGTTCAACTGAACTTGGGAAGAAAGGTTCATAGAATTTGGGGTAAAATAAAGTATTAATAGGACTATGAGGATCTGTGTTTGCCCTAAACTTTTGAGTTCAGGAAACTCGTCCAGTATTTTCAGTTATAATTAAATAACAAAGCAATATAAGTATATAACAGCTAGAAATTCACTACCTAGTAATCAATTCTATGACATTTGTATGAAGTATACTAGTCATACTGTAGCCTACAATAAATTTTGATCATAAGATGACATGTAAAAAGCAATAGCAATTACATCGAAGACCACTGCTCAGAAGATGTACACTTTTCGCAGGTTGCAACAATAAGAGCTGTTGCTGCAATATGAATACTACAGAATCTATCTAACGTGCAATTTGAGATTGAGAAACAAGACATTACCGGTCCACTTTTTCCTCTGGCTTTATTCACAATCAGCTCATAGAAACTATGTTGCTGCAACACACGAGAAAAATAATACTTCCATAAGTAGAGTATGCAGGAAAAGTTTTTGACATTTTTAAAGATATCTTTTACCATGTATCATATTTAATTTAGAGTTTACACTCAATTTTGCACATCTTTTGTCCATTAGAAGCAGAAAAAAGGGAAGGGGTGCACATTAGGGACTTAGGGTCTTACATGTGGAATAATCAGATCTTCTTTTACATAAAGAAGATTCTCCACTGAAGTTGTCCGAACCTCCCGGAATTCTGGAGCAAGCTGTTGCTGAACAGCACGAAGAAACTCCCCAATAGAATCACCTTTCCTAACCTGGTAAATGAGATAAGCAATGCCAACAAAGTCACAAAGCCGTTATTCATAGAGGAAATCTACAAACTTAAAGAAGTCGCTAAATTAAGGCAAAGCAATGTATTAAAGACCTGAATCACTCGCCGATGACCAGTACCATCCCAATAACTGTAAGTGATTTCAAGAGGCTCATCTGAAAAATATAACAGAAAAAAGCCATTTAAATCAGAAAATAAGAAAATATGAATACTAATAACCATGACACCTTTTAGACTTGAATACTAACTTTTGATTTGCTCTTGCTCACGAAGCCACTGTTTTCGCAACCGTTCACGCTCAGCTTGTTCCTCTGCCTCTCTCTCACTGTAAGAGTGTGCTTCAAACTCCAAAGGCCAAGAATAAGTAAAGAGTTGAAAAGCATAGCAAAGAAGACCCCCACCCCCCACCCCAACAGGACCCCCGCCAAACCGAACAAAGGCAGTAACACACGTAAAACCAGAAGCTGCAAGAGCACAAGCATACAAAGAGAAAGGAAGAAATCCCACACCTATCAGGCAAGAAGCTGGTTTCCACTGTAGGATCTTTTCCATATTTTCCGAACTTTTGGTGAGTCAGCCCCTCAGGGCCTTCATTTTCTTCACACACAAGAGAAATAATGTATCAACCATAATGTAAGCATATTATTATTCCTACAACTTCCAAAAAGAAAGTGTGCTAAATATATTTTATTAATTCCCCAGCAGCAAAAAACTCCGCATAGAAGCATGTCAGTTAATTAGTGACCCAAAAATACTTCAGAAACCATACTATTTTATGAGGCTGCCCCAAACTACTTCAGAAAGGGTTCAGTCCAAAAAGTAACAACAGGTATTCAACAAATTTTCAACATCCAGGAAAACATGTGCCTTCTATAAGCTACCAGTACAACAACAATATATAGAGCACAAAAGTAATAAAACAAAAAGGGAATAATGCTTACTATCTTCCTCATCTTCCTCCTCATTGTCATTCTCAAAATCATCAGCAAAGGATAGTCGAGAGTCTGCCTTAATTTTCCGCTTCTTCAGCTTCTGCAACTGAAGCTCCTCCTCCCTGAAAAAAATTGAATAAAACATAAGAATCTTACAAATAATCAAGATTCAGCAAGAAACTCTAACCACAGTTACTCACTCTTGTTGCAACTTTAGGAGCTTCTCCTTTTCTTCTTCTTCAATTTTGTTCTTAATATTTACTCTCTGTAGAATGAAAACCTCTAAATCACCCAATTCCCGGAAAAGGGGGTGAGAACATCACCAAAAAAAAGAAGCACAGCGCACCTTCTCAACATATTGTTCTCTAGTGACCAGACCAACTGTTTCCTTCTTGAATGCAGTCTCGAGTATCTACAAAATTAACCAATACTCAAATTCAATCAACCAGCAACAATCATATTGTAGTGGCAATGTCGATTTGGATAATAGAATTGAAATATATCAAGCTATCAATTTGATAATTTCAAAAACATCCAACTTTTCTTCATTATCAGCGTACTGGATGGTTTCTTATTTATATATATCACATCAATTATAATCTTTTTAGGCTTGAATATGAACGATGGTAGCCATACCTCGGAGGTGCTGGAGCCGAATTGGAGGAGACCAGGCTGGCCATTGGAAGAGGCAGTTTTGCTCTTGAGCTCTTGGATTTTGCGACGCTCGGCTTCTCTCTGCTTCTCCAGCCGCCGAATCCGAACGGCGTCCTGCGCTGTGCCGACGTAACCGTCACCCATACCCGCCATGATGAATCCTACGAAGTGAAATCCGATGAACTAGGTTTTTTGAATTGGGGCTAGTGCCTCAGAGCTGCCTCGACCGAGAGAAATCGTGGAAACTGAGACTATAGTACATATAGCTACTCCATCTTATATGGCGGTGACCAATTTTCGCCCTTTAATTATAGGAATAAAATATATTTTATTCAATTATTAATATATTATTTATATTTATTTCTAAATTAATAAAAATATTATCATCTAAACATAGTTTTTCAGTTATTTTTAATTTCTAAAAAATAAAAAATAATTGTCAGATTATAATTAGTTGAATCTTATTTTTCTTCTCTTATGAGAAATATTTTCTCAATTTGTTAACATACACTTTTTTTCTACTTTATTTTTTATTTATATAATAAATAAATTAATTTTTTCATAATTTTTTATTTTACACTCATATCATATATATTAACTATAATTATTTTTTGTTGATTATTTCGTGTTGAATTTTAACGTGTACTATGTGTTGCATTTGGAATGCAAAATAAATATTAAGTAATATTTTTTTTAAATTATTAATAATTTAACTTCACATAATTAATCATTTATTATAGAAACAAGACTTTTATTTTGAAACAAAGTAAGTACATATTTGTATATAAAATTGTATTTTATAGTTTTTACCTTTAAAATAATAAAATATTTTGGATACTTTTAAATTTTGATTAACTAAAAAATATATTACAAAAATATTTTATTTTATTTTTTAAAATATATACAAACTGTGCATCAAACAAGAGCAATGCTAGTTATTTTTATAATTATATAAATATATGTAAGTCATAATTTATATAAGTTGTTTTAATTTAAAATATAGTGTCTTTATGTTGTACTTTTGTTATTTTCTTAAAAGTTATATCTATCAACATAAAATATTATATGGATGGTGCACTATGTAACTCGATGTAAAGTATCTCCTGTTTAACTAAAAAATATTATTTATTTTTTTAAATTATTATTATTGATTTACTACATCGAAAAAAATAGTAATATTTTTCAAATAAACAAGTAATAATTTTTAGTTAAACTAGTAATATTGTGTATCGAGTCTATGGTACACGTAATGCACAAGAAACTCGCTCATGTATCAAATAATAAATTGAACAGTAATTTAAAGCAAATATTAGAGTAAAAACCCAATGCAAATTGTCCATATCCCTATAATTCATCAAACCCATTATAGGTATTTCAACTTACAAAAAATATAAAAACAAAATAATTATATATATTAAGTAGTATAATATTTGTTGTTTTATAAAATATTAATATTTGTACCTTAAATCTATATATGAATTAAATCAATTATTTATTTAAAACCAATAAGTATATTAACAAATAAATAAATAATCAACCTCATAAAAAAACTATGTTGCATCTTTTAGATGAAATAAATCATACCTTAAATTTATATATGAATTAAATCAATTATTTATTTCAAACCCAAGAAGTATGTTAAATAATAAATAAATAATCAACCTCATAAAAAAATTATGCTGCATATTTTAGATAAAATAAATCATATATATATATATATATTGATGTTAAATTAAAGATAAAAAAATTATTAATTTAATTTATCATTCGTTATAAAATAATTATAAATAAAAAATTAATTTTAAAATTTTAATAAAAAAAAAAAATTAAGGTTGCACGTCATCCACCATTGCTACTTGGACACCTTTCTTTCTTCTCCTTTTCTTTTTAATGTAGACATGGGTATCCAAGTCCCCTAAATATTTACACAATTCTACTTTTAAGTGAAAGAATGATGGTTCATAGTTTTGTTATATTTATAATATTATTAAAAATAAACTGCAATATATTTATTAAAAAAATTGTGAATCAATATTTAATAATATTAAAAAATATTATTATTTATTAATAAATACATGTAAAACATATAATTTTGTATGAAAAATATATTTCACATCTCAAAATAAAAATTTTGCTTCTAAAATAAATTGATTAATTATATTACAGGATAAATTATTTAATACTTTAAAAAATTAGTTAATATTTATTTGCAACCAAACACAATACAAATATTTCTATCAAATACACAATAATCACCTAAAAATAATTAGTTTTTCGAATATAAGGTCTAGTCATAATATATGTGACATAGATGTTAAATTAAAAATTGTGAAAATATGATTAATTCGATAATTTATGTGTTGAAAATGAAGTATAATAAAAACCTTAATCTGTATTTTAACAAATTGAAGAATATAATTCTAAAGAAAAAGTCATCTAATAAAAATGACACGTAATTTTTAAGAAATATTTATACTTTTGTAAACAGAAATTTTGGCAATAAATTATTATTTTTACACTAGTTATTATATATTATAGAAAATATCTGTAACTGAATTATGAAGAACTAATTTTTGTATAAAACTTAACCTTCGATCAATTAATAATCTTTTTATTAATATATATATTATATATAATAGTCTTTCTAAATTAATACTATATATGTGAAATTTACATTAGATCAATTAATAATCTTTTTAATTAATAGATTTTCAGTGGTCTTAGGTTACTAATTTTTGTAGAAAAATTAAAATTAGTTAGTATTTAATAAGAAATCCTCTCTATCTATATATAAATTCTCTTTCTTTTTATATAAATAAAATTTTAAATAGTAGTATAGATTCAATATCGATCAAATTTATTAACGTTGAACTCGTTTGATATCATATATCCTAAATATATTATAGTTGTGATATAATTCTAAAATATCTAACTAAAAATTTATTAACACAGTCAATAAATAAAATAGCTACTAGTAGAAATAAAATGAACCGAAAAATTAGGAGCTACTAAAAATAACTGATACTTCTTTTATTATATTATATATATATAGATATACATATAGATAAAACATCACAGATTATTAGGGTTACGAAAATACACGTCTCCACATCAAAAGATATTTTCAAGAACAACTTTCATAATATACAAAAAATAAAATAAAAACGCTCGAATGATAATACAAAATATTAGACAATCACTGTTGAAATTAATCTAACCTTTCCTACCACACTTTTAAAATCTTGAAAATGATTTTTTTTTCTTTTTAAATATAATAAAAACCAAAACACAAATTTATTTCAAACGCTAGACAATAAAAACTCGAAAAACAATATATGTAGGCGTGAATAAATCAATTCGAGAAGTATTTTGAGAAAATGCAACAACAAAAGTTATTTCAAAATTATGATAAAATATTACTAGACAATACATTTTGAAATTAATATAATCTTTGGAGTCATATATTTTATATTTTAAGAAACCATTTTATTTATTAAAGGAATCAAAATAAATTTGTTTTGAGTTTTCGAATAATACGAAATCGAAATATTTATACCCGTTTCTATGTAATATCATAAATTCCCATTGCTGACAGTATTAAAAAATTTGTTAGTTTTTTTTTTTTTGGTTATTTTTAATAATTTTATTTATTAAGTATGATATATTTGATATGCTATCTTGGACACTGTGCGGCCCATTTAGTTAATTCTGGACGAAGCCCATCAACTAACGGCCCTATAAAATTTTCAGCCCGTCATATCTAGGGGTTTACTCCTGCTGCTGTTTCCTCTTACTCCTCTCTCATCTTTCTCGTTGAAATTGCTCAAATTCTCACCCCGCATATCTAGGGTTTCGGTCTGTCATCGAAATTGCCCAGCCATGGTTCGTCTGCTCGTCTCGCGTCACATGCATTCTTTCGAATATGTTCTTGCAGCAATTTCTGCTGTGAATCTCATGTAGTTTTGATAAATTTATCTGGATTTTGTTTCAGATCATTCCAGAGAAGAACAGGAGAGAGATCTCGAAATACCTCTTTCAAGGTCTGATTAATGTTTATGTTCTGATTTATGTTTATGAAGTTGAAGTCTTATTGACATGCTCAAGTAGACTAGATTTTTCATATTTAACTAAGAATTTTGTGTTCTTCTTTATATATTTCATTTAATTGTATATATATTATTATTGTTTATTCAGAGGGTGTGTGCTATGCAAAGAAAGATTTCAACTTGGCAAAGCACCCAGACATTGATGTACCAAATCTCCAAGTCATTAAGCTAATGCAGAGCTTTAAGTCAAAGGAATACGTGCGCGAGACTTTTGCTTGGATGCATTATTACTGGTATCTCACTAATGATGGAATCGAGTTCCTCCGCACCTATCTCAATCTTCCTTCGGAGATTGTTCCTGCAACGCTCAAGAAGTCTGCCAAGCCACTTGGTCGACCATTGGGTGGCCCCCCTGGTGATCGGCCACGGTAAATATATGGATTTATGTCTTGATTTTGTGTTGTTAGTTTCAGAACTATATATGTATTGCTTAAAAGAGATTTGCTGTACATGAACTTTTAATAGCTAAAAACCTATTTCTAGTTATGGGTGCTTGGTGTTGGCATTTATTATTTATTGAGTGATAGACCGGTAGTAAATTGTTGATGTTAGTGTTATGTGTACAATGGTTGTTGGTAGGTTTCTAATGATGTTTGCTATCATGTTGATATACCATGGTTCTGGGATTTGTTGTTATAGCTCCACAAATGTGTGTATAGCTATTAAGATATACCTTTTTGACTAACACTGATTTTCTTGTTTTTATATTGGAAAGTATTGTATGGCTGATTGAAGAAGTTTGTGAATCTTGAATGATAACACTTTATTTATGTCTTTTTCTTGATGATAATAGAGGTCAGTTGTACCATTTTTCCTCTTTCATAATTACTTTTATTTGTTATGATCTACTGTAGTGGGCCTCCAAGATTTGATGGTGACAGACCACGCTTTGGTGACCGAGAGGGATATCGTGGTGGGCCAAGAGGGCCGCCAGGTGAATTTGGTGGTGAAAAGAGCGGTGCACCGGCTGATTACCAACCTGCATTCAGGGTAATATATTTTTTCTGTATTATTGCTTGCATGCTTGGTACTTCTGTTTTATGTTTTTCTTGAGCGTGTTGTGATCAAAGTTAAGTGATACAATCCTTAATTTAAATTTTTTTAGTGTTGGAATACAACATGTCTATTGGAGTAATAGAATGGACATTCTAATTTTGTTGTTTTCATCTTTACAACTGTCAGATTAACTTGTGTCAAACTTGTAGATTTAGAAATGTTAAATGAATACTGTTTTATTTATTTTCTGCTGATGTTGAGTTCTATTTTTGTATCTATCTATCTATCTGATTGCATTAACTTTCCTCTCATTTATAACACCTCTATTATAAATTTATAACTAGAACATCTGTTTTATGTATATGTGGTTCTTGTAATGGATTATGTGGGTTCTATTATGCTAAAGTACTTTGCAGTTATGACATTAGAGATTAGGCAAAAAAATGGCTTGGTTTTATCTGGAGTGTCCTTTTCTACATTCTATTTATAGGGTTTGTTGTCAATAATTTACTTGAAGAAATTCAATGACACGAAGTGATGTTTTTATTTTCTATTGATAGCTTCTTGATCGAACGACAACATTTTGCTTTTGAAGTATTTATTATGATACAGTTTGCATGCATTTAGTTTTGGCATTAACAAATAGAAAGTGCATGCTTGGGTGGTGTTCTATTGTTGAGTTTGTAGCTAGGGTTTCCTATTTATCTTTTTTCCATGTAATATTCATATAATCCTCGGCTTTTCTAACATGCAGGGAGGTGGTGCTGGACGCCCTGGTTTTGGGCGAGGTGCTGGTGGATTTGGTGGAGCACCACCAAGTTAATTTCCCCATCTGTTTCTTTAATCTATAGTTTTTGATATGTTTTTGGAATTGGGAAATGTTGAATTAAATATTATATTATGAATGAGAGAATTTTGTAATGTCCTTTCAATTATTTTGTTATGTTGTGTCGGCTGTGCTCTTGTGTTAAGCCTTTCTTAAGTCAAGACTCCCTGCTTCGTGCTGCAAGAAATTATTACAATACATGTGTTTTATTGTCTTGTTGCTTAGATTACAGAGCTCAATAGATATCAGATTTGTTCTTCTTTGTTCTAAATAAGAGAATGAAAGGGATGTAGAAGGATGTATTCAACTGTGACGCCCGGTATTTTTTCACCCTTATTTTATTATTTAAATTTGAAGTGTACGTCGTTTAATTATTATTAGCTAAGATAAGTCGATTAGTATGCATAATTTTTTTATTATTTTTTTTAGTCTTGGGTTCTAATGGTTCAATTTATTTTATTAAGTAAAGTCGAGATCTCGATATTTTAATAGGTCTCGTTGTGTTGAATAAATTCATATTGCATTAGGTCAGATGTTTATTGTTAAATTGTATCTTTTGGCCCGAATGAAATTAGGTTCAATATTTTGAGCCTATTAAATTTTCATCATGTTTGTTTGTATTACATAAATCACCGTTCTTGATTCGTTCCTACTAAAATAAGAATCCTAGAGAATAGAATATTTAAATAACAAAAATCCTTACCCATAGGGATACGATTAGATTTCCTATATGATAAAAAATCATAATCCATCAATATCTATTGTTAACTCTAGGTATAAAGTCAATAATTTTTCCTCCCAACACATATTATGATTTGAGAAAAAAAAAATGAGAGATTTTCTCATGAATTCCTGATCAAGAACACGGTGTTTAGGTTAGCTTCATTACATGAAATTCTTAAAAACTTATTCATATTTCAAAGTTGAGGTGGGGGTTTTTACGGTTTGTCATTATTAATTATATTATTTGATCCGTTTACATGTTTACTATTATTACATGTTATGATTTATAAATTGTGCAATAATTAAGTTGCACTCCTAAGTTGATTGATCAATCCCCTAAGCTATGCATGCTACATAGCTACATGCCCTTATGTTCTAAGTAAAACATGTAGTACAAAGATACGTATATCATAATATAATAAGTAAGCATCAAATACTCATGTAGTACAAGCATACGTATGCCATAACATAATAAGTAAGCATCAAATATAAGCATACGTATGTCATAACATAATAAGTAAGCATCAAATACTTATATAACTTAGAACTTAAGGGCATGTAGCGGTGTAGAATGCGTAGCTTAGGGATTGATCAATCAACTTAGGGGTGCAACTTAATTCTTGCACAATTCATAAATCATAACATATAATAATAGTAAACATATAAACGAATCAAATAATATAATTAATAATGACAAATCGTAAAAACCCCCACCTCGACTTTGAAATATGAATAAGTTTCGAGAATTTCATGCAATGAGCCTAAACACCGTATTCTTTATCAGAAATTCCTGTAGAAAATCTCTCTCTCTCCCTTTTTTTTTTTCAAGTCGTAATATGTGTTGGGAGGGAAAACTATTGACTTTAGACTTAGGGTTAACAATAGATATTGATGGATTATGGTTTTTTTTTATTATATAGAAAATCTAATCGTATCTCTATCGGTAAGAATTTTTGTTATTCAAATCTTTTATTCTTTAGAATTCTTTGGTCAAGAACGGTGATTTATGCTATGCACACAAACATGCTGAAAATTTTATGGGCTCAAAATATTGGATATAATTTCATTTGAGCAAAAAGATGCAATTTAACAAAAACAACTGCCCCAATGCAAAACAACGAGTCTCAGTAGACTTTACTTAATAAAATAAATTGGGCCATTATAACCCAAGACTTAAAAATAATTTAAAAATTATGCCTACTATTTTGACTTATCTTAGCCAATAATAACTAAACGGCGTATACTTAAAATTTAAATAATAAGATAAGAGTGAAAAATAGCGGACGTTAAATAATTAGTGGCATGACTAGGTTGATTTTAATTACGAACTTATTTCATAGTGAATACTATTTTATTTATTTATCCGTATGGAATAGTTATTGATTTAATTATTTTTGAATCGTTTTAGGAATTATGCTTATTTATTCCGCTGCTTAGTAGATTTTTAATTGTGCTGAAAATTATTTAATTAGTGGCATGAATAGGTTGAATTTAATTACAAACTTATTTTAGAGTGAATATTATTTTATTTATTTATCTGTATGAATTAGTTATTGATTTAATTATTTATGAATCGTTTTAGGAATTATGCTTATTTATTCCGCTACTTAGTAGATTTTTAATTGTGCTGAAAAATTATTTATTTAGTGGCATGACTAGGTTGATTTTAATTACAAACTTATTTTAGAGTGAATACTATTTTATTTATTTATCCGTATGGATTAGTAATTGATTTAATTATTTATGAATCATTTTAGGAATTATGCTTATTTATTCCGCTACTTAGTAGATTTTTAATTGTGCTGAAAATTATTTAATTAGTGGCATGAGTTGATTTTAATTACGAACTCATTTTAGAGTGAATACTATTTTATTTATTTATCTGTACGGGTTAAATTGTTTGTTGGGTTGCATGAGAAATCAATTTCTTGTTGTTTATGTGTTTATGCTATTACTTATTATTTGATTTTATTTTCGATAATGTATTATTGGTTATAATTATTTGAGGTGACGACATACAAAAATATAGTTATGAAACCTAGTAATTTAGTGTTTGGATAAAATTTATGCCATATAATTCTCTTTTAACGGTCTGATTTTAGAAATATTAATTTTAACAAAGTATATATTATATGTCTATTATTTATAACTATAATTTACTATTTAATTATTTATTATGAATTTTGGGTTGTTATAACAACTCTCATGGTACTTGTGTTTGTTTTCCATTTTCCATTTTCCATTGGTTTTCTGAAAGAAAAGGAATAACTAATAATAGAACAAAAATAGTTTTATTTTTTGAAAAAAAAATGTAAGGTAAGAACATAATAAGTTTTGTAGTCTTGCATGTATGATATAACTATTTTAAGTCATTTCATAAGGATTTATTGTGAAAAAAACTAAAGTTAAAAAAAAATTGTAATTTGTTATATTGTAAATATAATATTAAATAATTATAAAAATAATTAAATAATTTAGCAGTCTGCATCATAAATTTTTAATAAAATGATCTATTGATCCAATAATAAAAGAAGTTGTAGGAAGGGGAAGTTTTACCATTCAAGATTAAAGTAGCATAGGGTGGGCCATAGCCAGGGTTCAACCGAATCAACCCTAGGCAAACCATGCGAAACACGCGCCTGCGCATCGCGTAGGAGGACGTGGTAGGTGGAGGCGATCTACCACAAAATACGTCGCCACAAGTTCGCAATCCCTGGTTTCCAGATAGAGAGAGGGATAATAGTGAGTTCACTCAGCAACAGTACAAAACCCCACCAATGGCAGTAGTCTCAACCTCACTCAGCGGCGCCGCCGTGACCAGCCAATTGACTCAGTTCTCCGGCCTCCGCAAATCCTTTCTCAAGCTCGACAACTCCAGCTCCAACTTGACCCACTCGTTTTTCCAAAATGTCGACTCGCATATCCGTCTCGCCTCCGCCAATAAAGGCTGCCGTGGTGTCGTTACCATGGCTGGCACCGGAAAGGTGACTTGCAGTTCTTTTACGTTTCCTATTTTGGATATATTGTTTGTGTGACATATATTACAGATCTGTAAATAATTCAATTTATTGCAGTTAAGACTAGTTTTTGAAAAAAAAAATAAAAAATGCGTCCGAGTCTTGTCCAATCCGCTGGACAGATACAACTTTTGTGACTGGCTAATTGATATTAAGGATCAAATTCATGAGAAGTGCAAATTGTGACTAAAATTTAATGGATATTCTCGTTAGCTATGGCCCTCGGTCTTGTAATGTTGCCTCTACTTTTTAAATTTTTTTAATTTTTTAAATTTTTTTAATGATGATAAAAACAATTGAGATGGTTCCCCCACCAACCCCCTACAGAAAATGCTCCCTGAATCCCCTTTAAATTGTCGTCCATTGTGTTTGAAGTTTCATGAATGTTCCTCTTTCAGAGTGTGATTGTTTGTTTCGGTTTTCCTTGCAGTTCTTTGTTGGTGGGAATTGGAAATGTGTAAGTATTACTCCCATCTCTTTCATAAATTTACTTCTTCTTTTTTTCTTTAGTACAAATTTCCACTGTTAATAGCTTTTAGTTGCAGCATATAAATTTTATAGTGAGATGTCACCCGCATATTTAGAAATTATGTGATAAGGTCAGAAGTCATATACTTTGAGTCAATCTGCTCTTGGAAGCAAGTCTAGTGAGGTGTCGATTAGATCCAAGAACAGAACTTTTTCTAGCCAACTTATAAAATTATGAAGTCTACAAGTAGAAATTGTGATGTATCATGTACCTGTTTTATTTCATTCAATTGTGACAAGATCTCTGCAGAAGAATAATTAGAGGAAACTGAGAGAATCTAAGAAAACTATGATATAAAAATCTCAAATGAACACTTGTATTTAGAAATTTTCCCAGTTCATCCAACTTTAAGCCTAATACCCAGAATTGGAAATATTATACTAATGAAACTTAAGATTGGACCAGAATATAGTGGTAAACATGTGTGACACACAAGAAGGATAAACCTTATCCATGTAACAGAAGGAAATGCATCATCTATGCAACAGAAGGAAATTGTATGTTTCATTTAGTGTATATAATAAGCAACTCTTCACATTATTGCATCCGAGTATCATCAAATCTCTCTCTCTCTCTCTCTCTATATATATATATATATATATATATCGTACTGGTTGTCCTTAAAGTGTTTCTACTTCTACTCTTCACGTTCATTGTTGTATGTATGGGACCCAAGTTTCTATCACAGTTCTTGGCATGAAATTTTTGTTCTTATTTTCCACCAGTAGTTTTCTCCCTGACTTATTTTAGCCATATTTTCTCTTAGCTTTGTTCTGAGTTCGAAGAACTGAATCATGGTAAGTTACACTAGGTACTGTTGTGTGCAATTACATCCATCCTTATCATGAGTAATTCTACGACCATTCGTCCAGTTCTTTTGTTAGTTTGAAGGGAGATAAGCTGTAAGCAATAGTTTTGTTTCTTGTTTCTTATTTTCCTCCTCTTTTATATGTCTCATAAAATTTTACTACTTAGAATGGGACTAAAGACTCCATAAGCAAGCTTATCTCTGACTTGAACAGTGCAACACTGGAACCTGATGTTGGTGAGTTCTTCTATCCTATTAATACCTGATGTCTCTTCCTTTATACTTAGTTTTGGTTAGCATCTCTGGTTGGAATCTATTTAGTGTGTGGTTAATATCCATTATTTACTTTGAACCATTACAGATGTTGTGGTAGCGCCTCCTTTCATCTATATTGATCAAGTAAAGAGCACATTAACTGATCGGATAGAAATAGCAGCCCAGAATTGTTGGACTGGAAAAGGCGGTGCTTTTACTGGAGAAATCAGGTGTGTGGCTTGGTACATTTTGATTACATTGATCCACAATTTCGATTCTTATAACTGTTTGTGACATACAAAATAACTGGAGGACTTAGTTTTGTGTCCTTTCACTAACCTTAAAAAGTTATCCACTATGGACTCTTCGCTCTATCCTGCTATTAGCCTTACAGAATTTAGTCAGTTTAATTTGGAGTAACTATCTTATTCATCCACAGGGTAACAATTATTTTACTTACGAATTCTGGTTGCATTCTAAATATCTGTTATCATTCCCTACGAACTGTGTAGTATTTACTTCCTGTCATCTGCTTTCATTGGTATATTATGCTGCTTTTTCCCTCGGTGCTTGGTATGTTACTTCTGTCGAAGCATTTAAAATATTATGGTGCTTGATTCACGTAACTCATACTTAAATGGTTGGGAAATCCCATGGAATAACATTTATCGCAGTGTGGAACAACTTAAAGACATTGGATGCAAGTGGGTAGTACTGGGGCACTCTGAGCGGAGGCATGTAATTGGAGAAGATGATCAAGTAAGATCAATTGAAAGATCTGTTCAACTCCACTTAAAAGTATTTAGACAGGGAAACTAAGAAAATACTGCTGCTTCATCTGATTTGGCAACTTGCTTTCCTGATTCCTGCAAAATTTACTCTATGTTTCAAAGCCTGATCTAGTACTATCGTTTGTAGTTCATTGGGAAGAAAGCTGCGTACGCCTTGAGCCAGGGTGTAGGAGTAATAGCGTGCATTGGGGAGTTGCTGGAAGAGAGAGAAGCTGGAAAAACTTTTGATGTTTGTTTTCAGCAATTGAAGGCTTATGCTGGCAAGTTTATATTGAACCACCTACCCCCAACCCCCGTGACAAAAATAAAATAAAATAGTGTTAATGAAATAAATTGTCGAGACATATTTGCTTATTCTTTTACCATTCCTTGATTGTATGATGTGCAGATGCTGTACCAAGTTGGGATAACATCGTCATTGCCTATGAGCCAGTATGGGCAATCGGAACTGGTAAAGTGGCCACACCAGAGCAGGCCCAGGAAGTGCATGTAGCTGTTAGGGATTGGCTGAGCAAGAATGTGTCTGCAGAAGTTGCTTCTAAAACACGTATTATCTATGGAGGTATATACTTATAGTTGTTATTTTGCGAGTTTGCAAATTCTCATATATGTATACCCTATTTTGTTACACAATCATATTACAAGCATAAATTAGTTGACTTCTACACCACTTGAGTCATATAATTATTCAAAACATATTGGAACTGGTTCCAGGATTAAGCTCAGGGTCATGAGCTTTAGAATGCTAAAGAAAATCACTAACATTTTAAAAGAACTTTCTGAATATTTGTCAAAATTTTGCACAGGTTCGGTCAATGGGGGCAACTCTGCTGATCTGGCCAAACGAGAAGATATTGATGGGTTTCTTGTGGGTGGTGCATCGCTAAAGGTATTATTAAGCTTCCTTTTGATTTTTGCATTAGCCGTCTCAATTTATATTTTAAATTTTAATTTTTTTTGTGTGTATGTGACGTAGGGTCCTGAGTTTGCCACTATCATCAACTCTGTGACTGCAAAGAAGGTCGCTGCATGATTTCAATCAACACAGTAGATGGCTCAGAGAATCAGATAGCAGAAGTACATTGCGGCTAAAGTGACGGGCCATCTCCTTTGTTGGTATATTGCTTTCCTCCATAAACACGAAGTGATCGATAACTAACGGTGCCTGTAATGAAATCATATAGGTTCTGTCGAATAAATGTTATGTAGCAGTGATTCCAGAAAGTGTGATATAAGCTGTACCCTCAATACTAGGATCATGTCCTGCCCCTGGGTTTGTCTTGAAGGTTTTACCATGATTTGTAACATTCTCTCTTAGATATTTAAAATAAAAACGAGGATTTTACTCCTCAATTTTGAAGTTTTTGAGTAATTTTGTGTATAGTTTCAGAATTTTCTTGTCCTATTTTGAATGTTTATACCAAAAGTTAAGGTCTATCAATTAATTGCGATCACACACTGATAAATTATTCAATTAGCAAAAATTGTGTTATTGGTTTACTCTATTTGTTAATAAACTTAATTAATTAGTACCAACACAATATTGTACCTTTAATTTTTAAATATCCAATATTGCTTTGGTATGATTTAAAAATATATATTTTGAGATAATTCTTCTTTTTGGAAATTCAATATTATTCTATGTTATTAGCGATACCCATAACCTTTAACAATAAAATAAGTGATGAATATTATGTCAATATAGTTCTAGCATAAGAAACTAAACTAAAGAAGTAGTGATGTATCAAATAAAATGAAAATGATCATATCTTCATTGTAAATACACATCAATATGTTTATTAATAATAAGTTAAATTATATAACTCAAAAGAATGATAATTTTATTCAAAATAAATAAACATATTTGTCTTTATTTTTATTAGATAAACTAACACATGCCACTACCGAAGCTAGCAATTCGGGTGATTCGGCCCAACCCAATTCAAGTTGTGAGTCGATGACAAAATTCGGTTGGATCTGGTTCGAAATTTCATCGGCTACTAAATCTTGAGCCCAACCCAATTCAATCCAACATTTTTAAAATATACTAAATTTATTGAGTCGTTCCATGATCCGCGAGCTATTGATCCATCATGTTAGACTAAAAAAATGTAATCATATTTCAGATCTAAAATTATATAATCTAGCTCAACTCAAATATTAAGTTTATCAAGCTAATTTTACCACATCTAGCCATTACGCTAAAAATTGATTATTACCGTAAAATAAAAATAACCTGCAGTGACCATTAATAATAATAAAAAAAATATTATATTTTGGTGTGCCGACATTGTTGGATTATCCACTGGTAGGTCCTGAATATTAGGCCGACCGGATTCTGTTTGTATTGAATAATTAGGAAAGAGAAAAGTGGATGAGCATGGAGATGGAGCTTCTTTTAACACTCAGGTCAAACTACAACTTCATTCATCGTAGCAGCAGACAGCATGCCCCATTTTTCTGATACTCACACATGGAATCGTACAAAATATTGTTTTTTTAAATAAATATATAAATTTATGCATAATAACTAATAATTTTGAACTCAACTGTCCCTTACTATTTATATGTTCACATACTTTATATACGTGTAGACATAATAATATGTCATTTAAAAAGAAAAAAAAAGGGTTCTATAAAATAAATTTATATATCATTATTTAAGTTTTATTTATATTACTATCTTTAAGATTTTAAATATTATTTCAAAACGTTGTATCTTTTTTCATGTGTTTAATATTTTTCTAAAGCTCAGGCAAATTTGGAGAATCGGGAACAAATGTATCTCAAAATTTAAAATGAGATAAAACATTGTATCTTTATTTAATTTAGAGAATCGAGAATAAATTTATATATCATTATTTAAGTTTTATTTATATTACTATCTTTAAGATTTTAAATATTATTTTAAAATTTAAAATGAGATTTAATTTAGGAATTTTTTTGTACTAACACGACACCTATTTCATAACAAAATGAATGAATCTTCCGTACAATTAAATAATCAAATTTAAATATAATAAATTTTAACATAAAAGATAACATTATTAAATTAAATTATAAGGTGCAAAAATTTGGCCTCAACAACTGCAACACGCTAGATACTACATATAAGATAAAATAATTAGACCGCCACTGTGTTTCCCACTTCCAAAATTGTGACCCAACATTATGATTGTAATTGCAGTTTTTGCGGGCCTCTAATTTTGAAATATTATTCAATTCTCTCCTTTTTTATTTTCTTAATACACAGTCGCATATATATAACATAATATTTATTTTTGATGATAAATAAAAATATTATAATTAAAGAAATTTGAGAATTTCGTGTAAGTTAAGGAAAAATATATCCAGTTCTTCTGGAAATGGTCGAAGTTAAAGATTAATGGGGGAAACAGGCATTAAAATTAAGTGAGAATGGTGGGCATTAAAAGCAACAATATGTACAAAACTAAATTCTGATAACTACAGAAAAAAGTGACTGTCATCCACTTATTCTTTCATACAAACCAACTCTCAAGAAAAGCAGACTGGTACTGCACCAGCACAAGCAGCAGCAAGATCAGCGCCGCCACTCCCCACGGCGAGCCTCCCTCCGACGACCCCAAGTAGTTACCCCTCCGCCGCCTGTCCCACGGAGACGAGCCGTAGAACCACCACCCGGGGCCGTCCCAAGTCGACAGCCACCGCACAGCAAAGAGCAAGACTAGCGGCGCAGCCATGAGCAGCCACCCCATGCTCTCCTCGGTCGCCTCCACGACGGACTCGTACGAAACGTACCATTGGAGGCCGAGGAAGAGGAAGATGACGGCCAATATTAGCAGCACTGGGTAGGGCAACGGGTTCAGAGAAAACGCATCAAGGATTGAGGAAGAAGTGGTTCTTCTATAGGCCATGAGATGAGATGAAATGGTGAATGATTGAGTAATAGAGTATGATTCCTTGCCTTATGTGTTTGTGGACTGATTCAAGTCGGCAGTTGGGAATGATGGCCTAATTGATTTATAGCAGAGGGTGACTCATGCTTTTGATTGGGTGTGCAGCTGCCTACGGGATTGTGGTGCACCAAATGTTCCTAGCCGTTGATATAATGCATACGTGTGATCGGGTTTGTTGGATCGAAACTCGAATAACATTGCAAATATTTCCTAATTAAATTTATTATACTAACTCGTCCAAGTTATCATTGTCTGACTGTCTCTGTCCAATTCTATTTTAATTTTTTTAGCTCTAAAAGCTCAGTTTACAAATTGTATCCCCACATTCGCACTGATAGCTTCCATTTGTCAGGAAATTATTTGTGTGTTATTAATTATTAGCTTTAATACCAATGAAAAAGACAAAGGTTGACAAAGTAAAGTAAAGTAAAGTAAAGTGAAATAAAATATTGGCGAAAAGCTATAATTATCAAACAAAAAAATTACTGAAACACACTTTTCTTGTTTTCCATACTTCGACCTCGCAGTATCTTCTATCCAGAGATGCTAATGAAAGTAAAGCTGGGCTTGCAGATAAGGTCGCTAGGACAAAATGCGACTTTACCATTCTCGATTCCGGCTTCATTACCTTTGAAGGCAGATTCCAAGCCTTTTGATAAATTAGACTTTCCCTCCATATTGAAAATTAACCTTGTAATCATGCTGGAGAGCTGCCAGTGTACTTCTGCAAGGACCCTCTACAAAAGCAAGAGGAGGGAGAAAAAATGAAAACAGGATCAAAAGATCCTATAATAATCCAACTTCCGAAGCTTAAATTGGATTTCAACCACACACCTCCGAATACAGTATGAAGAAGTTGAAGATCATCAGCTGAGCATGTGTCTATTAAAGCGTATAAACCGGGTTTCAAAGCTTCGTCTACTTCCCTAAAAGAATATAGGATAACGGTCCAGAGTTGTGAAACAAGTCCAAACTTAGGTTGGATGAAAGAGAATACAAATATATATATATATATATATATATTATATATATAGCGCAATTTATTGTTAAGTGAGGACTCTGAAAATACCTTATGATGCCAGATCTAGATGGACCTAATCCACAATAAACCCATATGTAGCGGGACAGGAATTGGAATGAACATTGCCCAAAGACATCCTTCTGTTGCCGTACCTGGAGGGATTTTGGAGGGCAGAAGTCAATAAAAAATATAAAAAAGAAAAATTCAGTCCCAAACCCTTACACCGTGCATGTAATGATATTTTTCCTTGCTAATCACTCCCAACATGGACAATAGCTATTCAAGCGAAAGAACTTTGGAAAGATGGCCTAAAGACAGAATGATATTATGTAGGTTCAGAATTTACCAATTCAAACAATAACATAACACAAGTATCGTTAAAAAATTATCCCCAACGACAAGCCTAATTACATACAAACCAACGATATATTTTTATTAAAAATACACCCTTAGGTATTACAGACAGCCCTTTGAAGTATGTATTTTTCATGCGAACACCCCTCTCAATTGCTGCAATTTGAGAGGAAACAAACTCTTGTGCTTTTTTTTTTTTTTTTTTTTTTTTTTTTTGGTAATTAGGCTAAACTCACGGTTAATTTTTCTAACAATTCCTTAACAGAATTCAGTGTGACAACATTCAAAAACCAAATATGCTGATAATTGAAAAGCTGTTGGTGGAATACAGATCATAATTAATTTAATTTAATTAAAAGCAAATACTAACACACCTCTTCATACACTCTTCTCAGACTGCTGGCACATATTACTGCCTCTTGTATTTCCCATGCAACAAACTCTCTTCTAGCTACCCGGTCAGTCTTTACAGTTTCTAAGCAATGCAGAAGAGCACTAACTGAATCTTCGAGAAGAGCTATACACTGATGAGTCTCACTAATTACACAAGACGAAAAAGAGGAAAGTCTGTTAGTAGATGCTTCTAAGGACATCCATAATAATTAGGATAATCTACAGCTATTATGAGAACTGAAATGGCCAAGAGTCCGAATAAAAATCAGCACCTTTTATGATGCTTAAGAGCAGTACATAACATACGGCAGCATGCAGCATATAGTTCTACTGAGATCTTACGATCTACGGCAGCCTGGACAGGTGCTTCAGATATCTGAAGTCGGAGGAAGTATTGAAAGAGTGCCCCAGGTGTGCGCAGGGACTGTGCAATATGGGAGGAATCTATTTGGAAGAAAGTGGGTTTCCCAGAGATTTTTGTCAGTATTTCGATACACATGAGAATAACTGAACCAGGGTCAGGCCTCGCATAAGCCTTGACTGGGTCAAGATAGACAGTGAAGATACTGGGACCCTGCAAATGCAGGATGATATTCAAAAGACAAGCAACTAGGCTCTGGATATGTTTCTTGATCATATTTAAACGCCGAGGACCTGCAAATGAAAAAAGAAACTGGTTATGTTAGATCCAAGAAAATGTTGAGCTGTGTGCACCCAAAGACTTCTGCACCCACTTAATTCCAGCCAAACTCATATTTGAGTGAAGAGTTATAAATGCAAAAGGACGTTAACAGTTACAAACTCCGCCAATTTCAATGAAATGCAGGAAATGGAAATACCAAAGGAGGCTGTTGGCCCATGTTCTACACAGAAAGTAGAAACAACGAATTGGCAGTCTGCTATAAGGAATTGGCTCAAGTAAACAAATGTGTGGTGGTCACATTCTAATTCCAATGCATATGGATCCAATCTCATTTCTCTAAACCTCCTTTCAGAATCTGAAAATCAAAGTTACAGATGTCTTCCTATTCTTTATTTAATATAAATGGCTTTAAAAGGATAGTGTCGCTTAGGAAATATGAGAATAATTCTTGATACAATCCCTAGCAATGGTGATGCAAAATGAGCAGTCAAATGAACAGATCAACTAAACCTGTATAACTATAAACTTGCAAATTCAACAGGAAAATGAAAAGCCTTGTGTATTGCCTTTTTGTGATTATCTGCAAGATAAGATTTCGGCAGAACTTATAACACAAGCTCAGCAGTTTCCCAAATAACCTTCAGCATGAAAGGGAACACCAGTTTTCAGAACTTGACAGAGATTGATCATCTAATTGCAATATAGAAAGTGCAACAGCAATAACTGTACCTCAAATGCTATCAAGAAAAGACAGACCAGAATTTTGAGCACAATAAAAACACAGAATTAGGGCGATTTACCTGTCACAAATTCGATAATCAAATCCAAGGCATCAATACCAGCAACAACTACAGAGGAGACCTCTCCTCCATTTGAACTTCCACAAACTATTTCATAATTTGTCATTAAACCTTCTTGTACCCCAGCTAAAGCTCTCTCGATAGCCTGAATGGCCGACAGTAAGTGCAATTCAGATGATTTACTAACATATTTTCTAAATGATATCCTCAGTCTTTCCTTAAATTCACACAATTGACTTGTCACCCAAGAAATTTGAGACTGCATGTCATTAGCCAGCTTGGAGTGTGATCCTGTCTCTTGAGAAGCTAACTTAGCTTCCCTCCCTTGTAAACAGATGCATTTTCCAATGGCTCTCAAGTGTAGGCCTATAATCTTAACATATAAATCTCTGGACAATAAAGAATCAAAATGTGGAAAGTAACTCCCAAGCTCTTCAAGGAACTTCACAGCACCATCTAAGCAGAAAAAAGCGAATTGATGTGGCCTATTATTTCTTGAGAACTCCAACAGCAGAAATTCAGAAATGTTTGCCACAATTATAAATAATCTCCAAGATGAAGAACTAATTTCAATCTGCATATTCAATCTCAGAATAGCTGAACAAGCATTAAACATCTGTCGGAGAAAATAAGCCGCCTCAGCATTCTCACCTCCGAAAACTTGCATCAACAATGATTTCTTAAGATAAAGTTTCTCATGTTGAACCTTGGTAAGAAAAGCTGCGAGGTCGGGAAGAGCTGCGGAGGATTTCCTCTTAAGATCACGCTTTGAAAGATCACCCTTTATATCAGAGGGTGTCATTTTCCCAGTAGGGCAATCCTCATCCGATCCGTCCCTGGAATCATCACACTTACCAGATGAGCACTCACTTGCTCCAAATCCATCATTATCATTTGCTGACATGTTGAGAGAAGGATCACCCTCAAGAAACAATGCTTCTAGAAAAAATGTTGAAAAATCCACGCATGTATCTACGCATGACTTAATTGTGGTCATCAATTCAGAGTCGTAACTAGAAGATTTTGTTCTTAAATTACTATTAACTGCATTTGTGTCACCTAAAGTAGAAGCTAGACCCCAAAATAGGCCTTGAGAACAAGCAATAATGCATGATAGCTTACTCAAATCCTGAAATCTGGCCAAGCATTCTACTTTTTTATCAAGACATGCCACCTTAAAAGCAGCACGGGACTTTTGCAGGTCTTCTTCTAATGCCTTGGCTAAGTTCGAAACACTTTGCTGTGCATCCAAATTCTTTGGTGGATTTAACAGAAGATTACATGCTGATAGGTCAGACTCATCAATGCTGGGATCTACGGTTTTTCTTTTTGCATGAAGCTTCTTACCAGAAACAACAGAGCTGAATGCCACTTTGAATTGATCTCTACTTACTTTCAGCAACAAATTAGATGTGTGATCCAACAATGAAAAAATTGCAACTCTATCTTCAAAAACAATATCTTTAGGAAAAGCATGTTGAACTCCAATTGCAGCTGACAACGATTTTAGAAGCCATAGCAGAGGAAATGAGCATATTGGAGACAGACTACCATTTGCATTTTCTTTGCTAAAAGCTGAAGCTAAAGTTTGAAGAGCCTTTCGACAGGTCACAAACAATTGAAAGACCTGATAAGGATTCTGAGAGCATGTTGCAGTTTGCCAGCCTAACAAGCTGCCAACCAAAAGCCTGAAAAGCATAGGTAAAAGTTTACTCTATCAAATATTGGATCAAATAAGAGTGTGCCCAACAGAGAATAGAAAAGGACAAAAAAAAAAAAAAAAAAAAAAACGGAGATATTGAATGTGTGAACTCCATGTTCTGATGGTAATTTAAAGTTCA
The DNA here is from genome assembly GCA_028749325.2 of Caryopteris x clandonensis. Classification (NCBI taxonomy): domain Eukaryota; kingdom Viridiplantae; phylum Streptophyta; class Magnoliopsida; order Lamiales; family Lamiaceae; genus Caryopteris; species Caryopteris x clandonensis. Next base: position 8,161,716 of record JAPYKT020000007.1, on the reverse strand, counting down.
CCTACTCAGACTGAAGAGTTGAACTATACAAATATAATTTAGTATTTACAAGAAGCCCCATCTTACTTTATTCCAGCAAAGTACACACATCGCTGTCAACACATATTTCCTTCATGATACATAAGTTGGAATAGGAGATAGTCAACAATGTACCTTTCAAGGTTGAGGATATTGATGATGTACAAAGATGATGATTTCAATCTCAAATATTCTTCTGGCATTCGCATCAATAGAGTAAGCAAAAATTGACATCTACCAAAACCAACATTTAGTTGCTCATTGCAGGATTCAGCAGGCACCATGTTACGTTTTGTCCGTGGTAAAGAGTCTAAATTAGGTACGTTTTCAACTGCAGAGATAGCCATGGTCCAATCAGGTGACTCACTCAAATCGACTGTGGAATCGGTAAATATAGAATGCACTGACTTCTGCAGGATCCTGCAAAACCTTGATGCCATATACCTACGAACAAACTGAGACAGAAGTCAGTGAGAAGGCGACCAGTAAAGATAACAGTCTAAGAACAAGGAAAATGGTAAGAAGGCAAGTACTTAAACACACTCAAATGTGGATTTCTTGGCAAAACTGGCCAGTTAAAATATAACTTTTGAGAGAACGTAAATTCAAATACCAAGTATCCTAAAGGACTTGACTTTTAACATACTGGCCAGTTATCTTTCGAGTTTACTTCACACTCTTTGCTCCATCTCACCACTCCAGACCAGGTAATCAATCAATTTTATGTTAAGTATCCAAACTAATAATTAAGTTAAAAACAAAGAACAGAACCATTCCTGTTAAAACTAAAAATAAAATCGGCGCAAACTTTTACAGTCTTCATTCACAATCTTGAGGGAAATCTCCTGTAAATGCCCTCAAATTCTATAGAAAGATGGATAATGCAAAATGTTGCTATTGGAACTAGTTGTTACTTAATTTTCGATTGCAACTTATAATGCAATCCCAACAAATATTATCATAACTCTTCATTTCTTTATATTCAGCATGGACCTAGACTATTTTAACTTTGGTGGCCTTGATTGCAATTATACATTCCAACAAATACTTCTGACATCATTTTTTTAATGTATAGCTAACTATTGCATGTTACAGAATCATCAACTATAAAATGTCAAAACAAACTTGTGTCATCTGGTGTGCATCATAAATATGACTTATCACATAATTCATCTTAACAGATTATTTTCTTCAAAAAGCTGTACCTGTTGTCCCTTAGTATTTAGACTGAAACCATGTGTAGGGGAAGAAAAGAAAAAACACAGACAGGAGAGAGTAATTGCTCCTATCTGTAGCAAAATAATCTTATCTTACTCTTTGTTCATATGATATGGTGTTGCTCAGGAACTCCAGCGCTATCTGTTGTGTAGTTTTAGTCAGGTGCCTAGTCTTGCTCGTGTTTTGCTTTCTAAAGCAACCATCCTTGTCGTTTACAGAGGAAAGGGATGTACGGATTATGAGCATCAGAAAATTCTTCGCATGCTTCTTGGTAGCATGAGAAGACCAAATATCAACATTTTTGCAAATGATCCACCATAATATGGATGGCAATGACTTCTCATCGAGCGAGCCTATAGCCAAATTTAATGCATCAGGGTTATGTGGGCCATGGATGAGAGTATCATCTACTTCAACATCAACTAAGGAAGAGGATTTCTGGTCCTTGGCAATACATGAAATGGATTCCATCATAGCCTCTGTGAGACCTGCAGCTTCTTTTCTCATTTTTGTGACATACTTAGACCATTTCCTTGTTTTCTTATCATAAGATGTATCAGTATCATCTTTCAACTTAGTCTGACCCCATGCCTGGGTCCACTGAATCATGTACTCAGAAGACTTTATCAGCCTATTTAAGTCAGCCAGTCTATGGAGAGCCATTGCATTTAAAACATACACCAAGGGTGCACAAAGTACAACTGAATCATTAATACAAATATCTGAAACAGAATGTATAACATTGAGAAGAGTTGCTGAAGGTTGGAGAATCCATGAAAAAAATCCTTTGTCAGGAGAACCAGTCATCTCCAACCAATCCCTTCCAGATTGAACAGTTAATGAATCGCCCATCACTCCAGACATCTTTTTAGATGCATCAGGAGGCATTTGGCTAATTGCTTGCCGAAATAAGCTTCTGCAGGACAATACCAAACGAAAATAAAGCATCATGATCCAGCACATTGTCACATTGTCAGATCCAGTGCTCTTACTCAAAGTTCTTCCATCTACCAAAACAGAAAATTCTTTGCTGCTATCATGCTGTTTGGAAACCAGCCCAATCAAACTAGGGCGCATAACTTCTATCAGATTCTTCAAAGAAACACCAATAAGATAACTATTACCAGAAGTGATTGTTATTGAGTCTAGAATGATTGAATATGCTTCAGACAACACCTTTCCCAGGAGTTCTGCTCGCAACTGATGCCCATATTTCATCCACTCCAATGATTTCTTAATATCTGAAGACAACTGCCGAAGGCATGCAGATGCTTGCCCTTCTGGTATGGCCTTAATAGCATTGCTGAGAGAGAGCCTAAACTCTGAAGAGCAGAACAACATGTTCGATGATTTTGAATATGATGAACAAAAGCCAGATGGAGAACATGCTTCACTATCTCCCATAATTAACAAAGACTGCCTCACTGCTCTACAAAGTGCAAATACAGAAGCATCCACCTACACTAGTTCAATATTTAAGTTCATAAATCTGAGATATTCAACTAAATGGAAAACAATTTCAATAGAGGCAATGCATTGTATCAAATTTAAGAAAGAGCAAGTCAGTTCCCCTACTATTTTATTTTCAGGCAAATCAAAATAGTGTGCGACAAATTTACTATCAGCATCAGAGAGAAAAATGGTTGAACTCATCAGTGTTGTAACTGAACTGGAAAGATGTTGAGTGTATTAAGGAGGCAGAGTGCGATGCCTCATTCTTTAATTTCCATATGACGAACGTTCTGTTCAAAACTAATATTATAATTCACATAGAACACTTCAATCTCGTAAGACATAAGTAGATGATATAATGCAAAATGGGGGGGGGGGGGGGGAGGGAAGCACACAGGTAGCATCTCCTTTTGTGAGGCCATATGAAAATTTCAAAAACCTTTGATTACTACAAAAAAAAAAAAAAAAAAAAAAATCCCTGAGAAAGATGAAAACCCTACATTTGCTTTTCGGAGACAACAAGACATGAAGCATGAATAAAAGCTTTACAAACACAAAACAACAAATAAATTCATGTATGCTCCCTAACCTGCCGAAGTTCACTGTATAGATCAATTAGCCTGCAGCTCAGACTCAGTATTGCTGACGACAGCAAGGATTGACCCAGCACATCCATTGAACTATAGCAGCACGCCGCAGACGAGATAACCATGCTCCATAAGCTCTCCAGATCATCTCCAACAACCTCATATTCAATATTTAACAAATGATGTACAGTAACAATAATCTCTGTCCTGACAGAAATCAAGATTTCTCTGTTTGATTTTTCATCTGAGCCAGGAAATGATGTTTCAGTTTTGGCAGATAATGATATGAACATATCATAGATAGACCTCAGAAAATTTTGGGAAGCCCCTTCAGTGGTATCCTCTGTTCTTAGGTACAGCTTATCGCAGATGGTGCTAGCAAGTAAGTTATTAATGGATTTCAGTGTGCTACTTACATTATATAATTCAGATACTACTTCCCTTTCTACTTGAAGAAAGTTACTGAGATCTGCTAATAGATATTCCAAAAGCTGTACGCAAAAATCAAAAATAGATTTACGAAGTTCTGCATTCATGCTAGAGCCGAACTCAGATTTCCCAGGATCTCCTCCAGTGACTAAGGCTCCTTTATGCTTGGTAACACAAACAACAAACAAGTGAAGCAACTCTCCTAGGCCAGTTAATGCCAATTCATTCTTCTTAGCTATTATCTTCTCAATTTTATCAAATAAATGTCTATGATAACTTTTGTTCACCAACTTTTCTTCCTTCACCGTTGCATCTGAAGATGCTTTATATCTAATTGTACTCTGTAGGCCAAGAAAGCCGTCAATGTGAGTGGGGTGGAACAACCCCTGAGCCAAAACCTCTTCAACAAATTTAGACAAAGTTGTTATCCATTCATTATTATTGCCTGAAGAATTAGAATGTAGCACATGTAACAAGTGCAGCAGAGGCTCGAGAAGCTTATCAATGAAATTAAGGAAACCACTTTTACGTGTGGGATGGACCCTCAAAAACTTAGCAAAAGGCTCACACAAATAACAGGATAACTGCATCATGAAGTTCCCCAGCTTGCTGCTATCAAGCTTGAGAGTAAAAACTTTCAAGACAAGTTCGAGCACTTTATCCATGAGCAAAATCCACAAGTCTAGATTTTCATTTGCAATTCCACCATGGGATGAGAATACCATTGATATACAGTGAAGCACAACTTCATAAAATTGCAGTCGCTCGCTTGAAAGTTCTCCCTCACAAAATGTGGACAGATTGTCTACAAAAGATGATGCATATGTTGCAATTGAATTGATCACCCGTAGGAAGTCTCTGGAACATGTCAATGAGATGTGATGTTTTTCTGACTCCTCCAAGCAGAACCGGAAAATTTTCCAGCATCTAAGATCCAAAAATGACCCAGAAGCTTCAGACTGAGGCTTTTCTTCTTCAAGCCTCATTTTCTTTTCAGAAGAAAAGAGAACTGATTGAATCCAATTGTTTAGGAAAGTAATTGTCCTTGAAGTATCCAATACCTGCTTCCGCTGACTAATATCATCTGCATCTCTGCTACTACTTGATTTCACATGACTAAATGCCAAATGAACCTTCCTGCATCACATCCCGTTTTTTCATCAAAGATATCTAGAATTACAACAGATAACAAAGTCCCAAACAAAAAACAAGCAAGATACGACATTAAATTTCAGGACTATGCAAAAAATGTAAAATTAACAAAATCATGTGATTAAAAAAATTAAGGAAAAAGGGAAAAAATAAATATTTCAACCACCTCTCCCTGACCGTTTATCAGCAACCATATTTGGGTATCAATTAGTTCTCCTTATTTATGTCTAAAAGATCACAAATTAGAGCCCTAGTACAAAGACTAATCAGCTCACTATGATGAATTTGTTAAAAGCAATTATTTTTGTGTACTTTCTGACACTTTAAAAATCAATACTCTTTCGACACAAGAACAGGTGTCAAAATTCCATTTCTTGTGTCAAAGACTGGTAGGACAAATAATGCCTCTTAGAACTATTTTTTCCCGGCATTTCTACTTCGTCCTATTTCCGCTTGATCCCAATTTTATTCTATTTCAATTTAATAAGATTTCAATGCCATTTCACAGCCATATTGAAATCTAACATAGCCCTATCAATTCAATTTAGCTAAAAGAAAAAACAAAAAGTCGGGTAAAGTCAAATAGATAGTCGTCTTCAAAACTTATGACTAGGAATGTGGTAAAGGGGATTCCCCCAAGCTCATAGAAAAAAAGCAGGCATTACAACCCTCTTTTTCACCAAAGATATCTAGAATCCCAACAGGTTACATAGTCCAAATAAAAAAAACAAGCAAGATACAACATTAAATAACAGGATACGAAAATATAACCATGCATGCTTTAAAGTTTATGATTTCAAATGTAAACTTAGCAAAATCATGTGATAGATTAATAAATCAATATACATATGTGTGTGTGTGTGTGTGTGTGTGTGAATCACCTCCATGAGCAGAGTATCAACCATGTTGGGGTATCAATTAGTTCTCCTTATTATGTCTGACAGAACACGAACTAAACCCTATGCAGAGACTAATCAATTCACTACGACGAAGTTGTTTAAAGTGAAGTTTCATTTCCTTTAGCAATTACTCAATGGTCTGGTTTTTGTAACTAAAAAGCTTCACATCACTGTAAACCATTCTCTCTTCTTGCTTTCATCTAATTTTCTTTTGATAAATGAAAAATATATTTCTCCTTGCTCTATGCTATTTTCTCAGAATTCAAGAAAGCAACGCTGCATTTGGTCATCTCCTAGACGAAGCCAATCAATTATATTAGTATATGCACAAGTAACATAATGAAACTTACTTCTGAAGGTCTGTGTCTCTGTCTTGTAATGACAAAATCAACTGCAAATTTTTCCACGACGAACCCTCTTCGCTTCGTTCATCCGGTTGATCGACACGAGCTGATTTTGAATATTCTTGCACTTCTTCAATAGTATCCGTGCCTCTTTGCTTTCTTTTCTTTTTGGAAGACTTTGTTTCAGAGCATGGTTTTCCATAACTGGAACTTTGAGGTTGGAGCGGCGGGACAGCGGTATCCATTACGACGTCCAAAGTTCTAAGCGCAATAACTGAGGTACTCTGTTGATCCTACATAAACGTAATTAGACGGAAACGGAGGAGAGAGGCTCTATAATACTCTGGCTGTTTGTTTGTGTATGTTCGAGAATTGGGGGCGGCGACGGAACGGTGGCTCGAGGGGAGAGATGAGCGGCGGCCGCTCAAATACGAACAAGCGTGCTAGGCTGCTAGCGGGGAGGAAGGGGTTGTCTTATATTTGAATTAATTTTAATTTGATTACTTATTTACACAAAATAAATATTATTATTTATAAATAAATATTATTTTCTTTTTAGAAATACTAGATTGCCATATGTGCAAATGCACCTAATGTACCGAACATATCTATATATACTAGTTGTACATCCGTGCATTTAATATATATTGATCGTAGACCCGTGTAATGTATGGGCATAAATTTTTATTAAAAATACTAACTATATTTTGTAATTATAGAGAAATAATTTATTTTTATATTAATACACATATACAGTAAGAGTACTATCATATGACGTGAGTCCTCTCTCAGTCAACTTAATCCAAGTTTGAGTAGGAAAACTTATAATTCATATCCAAATAAATTTTATTTTCCATTTTTTTAAATTCAATTAATATTGTTCGACAGCCTAGGAGAAAAATATATTGCCGTGCAAATATTTATATTTACAAAACTTTCACTATAAATAAAATTAAGTATATGAGTTATCTCGATAATTGAAAAGGCAAAATATGTCGAACAATTGATTTTAAATAATTGCAGTGTCCTTTCTTAATTGAAATGTTTCTAACTCTTTTTTTTGTTTGTATTTATTGTTTGAAGAATAATAAAATTTGATGTGACAAATCTTGAGAGTATTAACTCTACTTTTAAATATATAAATGAATTTTTTTTAAAGTTTTATCCTAAAGTAAATATACCCATAAAATTATATTTAATAAAAATACTTTATAATATATTTTATGTGGAAACTTTATTGCTATTACACTTTAAAATATCTCTAAACTGATGTAAAGGAAATTGTTTGTTTTTGAACTTTTTGTGTTAGGTTTTAAGATAAAAATACAATTTATTTTAATTCAATAAAATAGTTATGTATGAACAATTAATATAAAATATGATTGTTTATTTAGTTTTTATCTTGATTTTATTGGTTGGAAATTTTGTGTGCATAGTTTGGAGTATTTATAGAGTGTTAATTTAATATTCTATATATTATAAATATTGTTTTTAGATAATCTCATATTTTGTTTTTTAATTGGGTTGTAACAGTTGTAACTTTTTTTATACTTAATTATTTATTATCATTATGACACATAGCAGCTTATAAAGAGTGCAAAAATATGACGTGTCAACTTTTAAGAGTATGAAGTATACTTTTAAATATATATATTTTTTATTATATTAACACTATATGATAAAATTATATTATTATTATTATCAAATTTTACATAATACCTATTTATGTGAATTGTATTTATATAAATACTATACGATTTATTTTTATTATGTTATACTACATTGTAATTCATTGAAAAGTTATCATTGTTAAACAATAAATTGCATAACTTTTCAAAATGAATTTTAAAGTACCCCCAACTGAATATAAAATTTTCAAGTCACTAAAACCTATTAAAGTAGAACAATAAATTATAATATTATATATATTAATAATATAATTATTTTATTTTGTAACAAAAAAAAAATATATATAAAAAATCATATATTACTTAATCAAATTCAACACAAATATCAAAATAAAATAAATAATTTATTCATATAAAAATTATATTCTATTCATTTAGAAAAATATATTATATTTTAAATTATTTATTAATTTTAAAATATGTAATAATAATGTCAAATTAAAGATTACAAAAAGAAAATTAATTCCATTTATGATACATTAAAACGGATTTAAAATCAAAAAGATATTTGAGTTTTTTAATTTCTTAATAAAAACTAAAAAATATAAGAGAGATAAAGAATACACGTGTCAATAAATAGTGAAAACTCATATAAAAAAGGAAGAAAATTCTCATAATTCCTTGCTATTTTTCTTTCATATAAAAAGGATAAACTAGCTTATTAAAAACAGAAGGTTGATCACATTAAGTTAATAAGAACTCGTGAAATTAATAAGATATTAAAAATATTGTATATAATAAAATTATTTTATACTATAATAATTGAATTAATAAACATACTACTCATTAACAATAATTTTCTAATTGTATAGCATATATATATATATTATTTAGTAATAATTATATTTAACATTGAGCTACGATACACAATATTAATAATGCAAATATGTGAATTATGAAACAACAAAATATGACTTATTTGTAATAAGAATAAACCAAATAAATATAATATGATTAAAAAAATGGAAAACAAAATTGAATATGAGCAATCTACCTTAAATTATTACATTTTTCTTTATAATTATGAATATAATAATTATTATATATTATTTTATTATTCACATCAATTTTAATTATTAATTACATCTTAAATTACAAGAACAAATATAAAAATTAATCACTAATTGTCAATATTAACAAAGAAAAAATATATAGAATTATTATAATATTTGATGTTAATATGAATTAATATTTCGATATGTAATATCAATTGTTTTATTTTTATATAAATAATGACATGAAAATAAAAAACGAGATGCAATTATTTTGTTTTTTATTGGATAATAAAATAGTTATACTTTTTTATGGCTCTATTAATAATATACAAACAATTCATTTATTTGTTATTGGGATATTAAGGGTTTTGATAATTTGTCACCTAAAATATAATTGTCCCGTGAGATGTACAATGTGAATTTTTAATGTATTTACTTCTGAAATAATAATGAAGATAACAAAACAAATGAAATAAATTGGATTATTATTTTATGAAGCATATTTAAATTAATTAATAATTTTCTTTTATATTATTTATTTAGTTATTTTTTATTTGCATTTCAACTCAATATAAATAATTACTACAATACATATTCAAATTTAACTCAAATAACCTCAAACAACAAACAATTGCACGTTTAATATAATATATTTTTAATATTTACGATATGGACATCAAATTAAAACTAAAAAATGTAAGATTATTATCATAAGTTAAAACTAAAATACAAATAAAAAAATATTTGTATTTAAAAAATGGGGAAAAAGTGTTTTAAAAAGGTGGTCTCTTATTGTATTAATATTATTTTGTTTGATGGTCCAGGCCCAAAAAAGATTATGGGCTTCCGTAAGATAACAGAACGTTAGTGGGCTTTCTTGTTTAGGTGATTAGCTCAACCTCCAACTCCACTTATTATTTTGTTGACCGACTTTATTAGCGTTAGGCCGTTAGCTCAACCACCAATAACATCATATATTCCCTCTTTAATTTTATTTTGAATATTTATTTTAAAGTTTTTATTTTTCTAGTTTTTCCTCTATATTCTTATTGTTATTTTAATGGTTTTATTTTAGAAATAAAATTTCAAATTACAAACGGGCTTGACATCAAAATTTGATAAAACTTGCTTTTATTAGTTATTTTGGAAACATTATTTGATGAGTAAGTCTCCTGTGAAACAGTTGTACGTGTGACACGATTTAAGGTATTACTTGTGTAATTATAAAATATTATTTGTTTAAGTATAAAGTATCACTATTCTTTTAGGTAACGAATCAATAATAATACACTTAAAAAAATAGTGATAGTTTATAGTTAAACAAGTAATATCTTAAATCGTGTCACACATGCAACCGTTTCACAGAAATTTTTGTTTTATTTGATACTCCGTATTGTTTATTATATTAATTAGATTAGGTTAGACACCAAAGATTTTACAAAATCTCACTAACGGTAATAAAATGATAATTAGAAATATTTTTATAGTTGAAGATATATAAGAAAATACATTATAATAATTTATATATATTATTATTTTAACCAAATAATGAACTTAAAACATCAAAATCAAAATATATTTTTCGTATTTTTTAATAATAATTTTCAACAAATTAAATTAAATTGTTGAAAAAGAACTGCTGAAATTCTCCCATTTACAATTAGTATGGTAGTATTTACACCCAATCAGACAGCTGCCCTTATAATAATCCCTTTCTTCGCCACCCTCAAAAAAAAAAAAAAAAAGAAAAAAAAAAAAAGGAACAATCCCTTTCTTCGCCTTATTTCATTTCCCCCAAAATTCCATTCCCCATTTGAATCGGGAAAAAAAAAAAAAAAAAAAAACCCCGGAGAGAGAGAGAGTAATTTGTAAATCCAACTAGGCAAGCTGAAGATGAGGCCACCGAGGAGGCCGATCCAAGCCGCGTCGACATGGGTACGGAGGCAGCCGCCGAAGGTGAAGGCGTTCCTGGCGGTAATCAGCGGCATGGCGGCGCTTGTTATCCTCCGCGCAATTGTTCACGATCACGATAATCTTTTTGTTGCGGCCGAGGCAGTTCACTCCATCGGAATTTCGGTTCTTATTTACAAATTGATGAAGGAGAAGACCTGTGCTGGTACGACGTCGAATTTTTTCGTCGTAAATTGAATTTCTTGCATGCTGTTCATTGCTTTTCCGTTGGTTGACAAGAGGGTGAGGAATGTTAGGATCTTGGGGGGTTTGAGGAACTTTTTAAGGCCTGTAGCACATAAAACATAACATTATCCTTTTTCTGGATTGTGGCATTGCAAGATTGAGTTTTTAGTTTAGTTTTATTTCTATTTTCGTCTGAAGAAGTTGTATTTGGGTAACCGTGGATGTATTCTGCCATTTTCCCTTCTTACTTTCCTTTTAAAGAAACGGTTGGTAAATTGAGGATGCCAAAGACTGGAGCTTTTAACAATTGGGATATTGGGGAAGATATTGCTGCGATTGTTGGAACTATTTGGCAGGACACAAGTTCCTACTGTTTTCGTTTTTACTGTATGTGTCGTCTCTAATTTATTCGAGTGCTGAAAGATTGGAATTTTATGTGTGAATTTCTTGTCGTTTGGGATTTTCTCCAATCAATTGTTGGACAGAATAAAGAAAAATAGAATTTTAATATTTTCCAGTGTCTATGTTACTTTTTTTTTTTTTTTTTTCCTTTTCCTCCATTCAATTTTACCATTTTATTTTGTTTAAAGTTATTAGACATATTGAAGATTCTGGCTATCTTTAGACTTTAAATTGGATTCTTTTAGTCTGGACACTAAAACAGCCATGCTTGCTTCCTTCATTTTTATTATCTGCGCAAGCCTTCATGTGCTTGAAACTTTGGATGGGAAATGTTAGGATGGAAATAGGTTCCTATTTTGTAAAAATTCTCCTGGACTTTGTCTTGGTAGATGCTGATAGCCTTTATTTCTCTCATTTACATTTTGGCAGGGCTTTCACTCAAATCCCAGGAGCTAACAGCTATCTTTTTGGCTGTTAGATTGTATTGCAGCTTTGTCATGGAATATGATATTCATACTGTGCTTGACCTGGCTACACTGGCTACTACGTTGTGGGTTATTTATATGATCAGATTTAAATTGAATTCCAGTTATATGGGAGATAAGGACACCTTTGCTCTATATCATGTGGTAAGACCTTCTTTAGAAATGATGATTTTCTCAGTTATTAGTTTGACTTCTAAAAGTCCATAGGGATGGTTTTCTTACTTATTAGTAGTTTCATTGTGTAAAAGAATGGCTCTGATGATATTTATGAAAGCCTTGCCCTGTTTGTTGTTTCAAGTACAAAATATTACTGAATGGTATGATTTTTATCTTTTCCATTTCCACCCTTGAGTGAAAAGTGACTAATAGTGAATACCATAATATGTATGTATATATATATGTTTTTTTTTTTTTTTTTACAATTTTTTTCCTTCTATCCCTTTTGAATGGTATTAGGCTGATGCAGTATTGTCTACACATTACATTTATAGAAGTTTATAAGGATATATCCATGTTTGGTCCCTAGTAAAGTGCTAGTTATTTCTATTGTCTCATTTTGATGTTAATCTGCAATAGGCATATCTTGATAGCGGTTGGTACTTCATGACTGAGTCCACAGCCCCTAATACTTGCACTTCTTTTTCATGGACTTTGATTGTTTTTTGTACAGAGTTGCAATTTGCTTAGGACTTCCCCTATTATTATTGCTGACATCTCTAACCAAATACACAGACATATTTTGCACTTACATTTCATTCTTGTGCCTAACAGAATTTTGAAGTATTTTTGTGTTTCATGGTAATTGGTAACTCTTATTCAACCTTGAATTATTCTAATTTTGACCTCTTTGTGATTTCAAGTTTGGAATGTTCATATTGTTCTAGTCAGTATATCACAAGCTGGCGTTCTCTTAAAGTTGCTCTTGTATTTTATACTTTCTGCTATTCATCTTATGATGCTGCCCAGAATCACCATTTTGTAGTGCTTAATATTGAAGTCTGGTTCTGATGCTTGGACATTTCAGAAATAAAAGCGGATCCATGTCCTTTGGTACAACACTGGTATGGGTATGGGTATGGGTATGGGTATGGGTCCCGCACCAGATCATTCCATGTCAAAGTGGTCACGCCATACTTTAGATAATAGAAATGATAATGACACTTCATACCTCAAAACCTTCTAAAGTGTTTTGCTGAAATTTTCCAGTTATGTGAAGTTGTTATTATTATTTTATGTTACTGCTTTGGATTTTTAAACTTCTAGTGAAATATGGTATTTCGAACTAAAGTAATGAATTATTGCACTTTCATTTGTACTTACTGATTTAAATGTTATAATATGATAAATCTTTAACGTGAATTGTTATATCTGTACATTGTACAACAACAGTAAATATTTCTTTATCCCACAAAGGTGGTTAAATGTTATGTACATATTTTAGGTTTTCATGTGCATACATAGATTTTTCCCCATACCCATATTCTAATTTTGGATAGTTTTTAGCTGTATCCTAAAGTTTAAATATTAGAAGTCGGGCTCCTAGATATGTACCCTATCACATATGCGATCAACAAACCCAAGTCCAAGCAACACGGAACCTCCTAGGTTACTGCTGTGATATTTGGATCTTGTGATACCTTCACCAGCAGAAAAGAGGAGGATCATTTTCTGTGTTAATATTTAGTGATTTTGTGTCTGCAAATGTTGTCACAGCATGAAAGTGGAAATTTTGTTTTTAGCCTAAACTGGAAATATGTCCTCAAAACTTCATGGAAACGTATTTTTTCTTTCTTTAGACAATATGTCTTCTTTTATTAGGATTTTGGAATCTCCTGTAATTTTTCACTTTCACTGTAGTTATGAGTTTTGCCTGTGCAGGTGGGTCCTTGTGCTGGTTTAGCAATACTAATCCATCCATCTACAACACATCACATCGTTAACAGGATTGCGTGGGCTTTCTGTGTGTATCTGGAAGCTGTTTCTGTGCTGCCGCAACTGCATGTCATGCAAAACACTAAGGTAGAATTTTCACGGGGAAGGCTGATCCCATCACACACTGTTGACGCTTGTCTTATGACTTTGAACAACTCTACTGCATGACCTGATGAGCTTTCTAATGTCTTTCTGACAGATTGTTGAACCCTTCACCGCTCATTATGTATTTGCATTGGGTGTTGCAAGGTTCTTGAGCTGTGCTCACTGGGTTCTTCAGGTTCGCTAGCACAAACTTATCTTATGTAGTTGTATGAAGTATTTGCAGAAGGCAGAACTCTTGCAAGCATTCATCACATTTTTATGAATTCCGTTCTCATCCTTGCATTAGAACCACACAATCAATAGGAATATGCTTCTTTTTTTCCTCTATCTATTGCATTACGTGGTAGTTTTGTATTAGTGAAGCTCAAATTTTGAGAAAGAAATAAATTGGCGTGTAGATAGTTTGAGAATGGCTCATTAGCATCATCGTTGCTCAATTGCATATGGCAGGTTTTGGACAGTCGAGGTCATCTCCTTGTGGCGTTAGGTTATGGACTTTGGCCATCTATGGTTCTTATATCAGAAATTGTTCAAACCTTCATTCTCGCAGACTTTTGCTATTACTATGTCAAAAGGTACGCAACACAGTTTATATTATTATTCATGGGGGCAAATGCATGGAATATATTTACCAACCTTTTCTTCTTTCTTCTTCTTCTTGTCATCCAGTGTTTTCGGAGGCCAACTAGTGTTGCGCCTTCCCTCTGGGGTGGTTTAATTATTTGTTGCACGACCTCGTTTTGGGAATCTGGTTTGTCAGCAAAAATCCAAGGTGTTGGCAGTCGATGCGAACTGGGTATTTATGTCAACTTACCGGAAACCATGTTGGCGGCTTATATCAGTACAAACTAATTGGTTCTTCAGAGAGTGAGTGGATGTAAGAAAGCACTGCAAATATGCATTTAGTAAGAGCATGAACATGTAGAGAGCCTATATATGTGGTGAAACAAAAATGATAAATCACGACTCCCATCTTCCTCGTAGCTTTCTTCTAACATTTTAGCTTAGTTAGCACCTCCCTCTTTTGCAAAATGGGTATATAATTTTTCTTTGTTCAGAAATCTCCTCACTTGAGGTATACCTACTTAACCGGATCATTTTATTTGATGCTGCTCTATCTTTTTATATCGGATGTCTCTCTACGCCCATCTAATATTGTTTGTCACTATGTTGTATTGTTATGCTTCGTCCCACTTTGGCATTTTACCAAATCAATCATCATCTTCTTGCACTTTCTGAATTGTTGCTTCTCACTTAACCATAGGAATTGTTATTTCCTTTTATATTTGTAACACATTACCATTTACATTATCATATTTTTTCACAAAGGCTGAAGGGTAGATATTAGCTTCATACTTGCATACATATAATATATATATATATATATAAGTAGACCCTTAAAATTTTAAAATAGGCTAAATAGTTCATTGAACTTGTGAATATAAAATAAAAATGACTTCTACATATCAAAATAACCAAATAAAATTGAATAGTATTAACTAAAACACAACAAATCTAAACCTTAAAAACAAGAATGCCTTCCCCAAATGGCCAATTATATATTACAATCTCTCTTATTTATTCAAAATAAGTGTATATTAAGAAATAAATTAAATGCTTAATATATTATAATTAATGAGAAAGAGATATTAATAGTTAATTAGAAAAAAATTTACAATAAAAAAAATTTAAAAAATAATATTGTCACTCACATTAAAAATTAAAAACTTCAGTTATTATACAAAAGTAAAAAATTCTAAAATATCATTTATTTTAAAATGCATGGAGTAATTTTTATTTTTTATATTTTACATTTTATATACTAATTAAAACCAGATGAGAACAAAATATTGAGGTACTTGAGGCCAAAGACTCCCCCACCTGGCGCCAGTACCGACCTATTATTATATTATTAATTCAGCTCCACTTTGTCCCTTTCTCCAGACTGTTCTTATACTCATCTTCTACAGAACCCATCTCATTTTTTAACTGAAATCAGAAACCATGAATTTCTGTGCTCTTTTTGTTGTTGTTGCTCGAAAGGAGACTTCCAGAAAGATCACAGCTGTCCACCACAAAACCTAAAGTTTGTTACGAGTTTTTCTTTACTTGTATTATGTATGAATACGAAGAGGAACAGGATTGTTGGTAAGAGGGACCCTCCTTAGTTTTATGGATACCATACACATAGCTGTTAGACTTGTTTGTCTGCTGGTCAATTCTTATCCATGTAAGCTCTGGTGTATCGGAGGTGGGTGGATGCGTTTGGAGTGGCGGCCTTCTACCAAACTCAACTATTTTATTTTTTGTTCAGAATATTCCTAATTTAAAAATAATTTTAAGCACTGTTTACAAGATTTTTTTAATCCCTATTTATGAAAAACCAGCAAATGAAAGATGAAGATTCTTAAGAGGAAATTGTTTATAAATTTCAAGCAAGTTTTTTAACAATTTATATTTATGTGTATAAATAAGTAAGATATGTGCGAACAATTAGCTGTCATGCAGCGTAGGAAGAAGCCACCATATTTTTGAACAGTATTTGGATGTGTCCATTTGTGCGCTCTTCACTTGTAATATTACGACAATCATGATATTTTATTTGTATTATATGTAAAGGTTAAGATAGATGATGAGTAACAATAAGGTTGAAAGATATATATTGAAAAATAATTTTTTTTTAATTTAAAAAAAAAAAAAGAGTCATGTCTGTACTTGTAATGTCGAGATCCACCAACAGGGATGAATTTTTTTATTTTTTTGTGTGTAATTTTATTGTATATTTGTATTTGGATTATGACATCCCTAACTTGTTCATAGTTTACACTTTTTGCTTGTAAAATTTTCATCCCTCAAGTTTATATTATGATGAAATAATTTGGTTTTTCTTTAAACAAAATTTAGGATCTGTTCTTGCACACTAACGTCCAAATAAAGTCAGCTTGCTTTGTCATAGTTGTGACTTCACAGGACAATAGTAATTTAATTAAATTACAACTCAAGTATCTCCTATGACAAAAAGGCATGGAGTTTAGTGTGGAGTTTTCTGGCAGAGGACAAGCAATTACCACACATATCAGCCTAATTGTTCTTTCATTTATTGGTTGAAAATCTCTTTCCTTCTTTCCTATCTGCAAGACAACTTATTATATGCAAAATTACTATTTTAAGCAGAATCCCTTCTCTCTCTCTTTCTCTCTCCCTCTCTCTCTCTCTCTATATATATATATATATATATACACTTTATTATTATTATTATTATGAAACAATTGGAGTATCTTTTTAGGTGGGTAGGGCTAAATGCCAGACTACGTTTGGCCAATAGTTTATTTGCATGCATGGCACTTTCCATGTACTTGCTTTCTTGATGAGTTTCTATCTGTCCTCATTTCAGCTTCCATTCTTATTTCCTTTTATCTCCTTCCTCTTCTATAAATACTCTTGTTTCTCATCTCCTTCGACCACACCCACAAATTCAACTTTTGCTAAACGTATTTGGCAATCATCTATCTCACACACATAAACTCAACATCAATGGCTATTCCCAAAATTCTTGTAGCATCAATCTTTCTTTCTCTGCTAGTTGTCCATGGAGTCCAAGCTATCCAAACCAATCAAGAGGTAATACCTCATCTCCTCAACTTTTTCCTGTCTAATTACAACCTTAGTTGAATTGTTGGAAAAAAATAAAAGAAAAGTGCTTCTTTAAATCAGTATTAACAAATTGATCAAGATTTGATCATATTTATATAATAATACTGAGTCTGTTGTTAACAATGTTGTTGCAGACTAGCAGTGCTGTATCAGAAGCTGCATACAGCCCAAAACTTGGTATTTCATCTAAATTTACTCTTAATATTCTTGCATACAACCTTATCATTTGTCTTATGTAATAACTCTTTCTCCCTCTCTAGATTGTGGAGCTGCTTGCGCAGGAAGATGCAAATTATCAAGCAGGCCAAATCTGTGCAAAAGGGCTTGTGGAACTTGCTGTGCTAGGTGCAATTGCGTGCCACCGGGCACTTACGGCAACTATGAGGCCTGCTCCTGCTATGCTAAAATGACCACCCGGGGCAACAAGCCCAAATGCCCTTGATCATACAGCTGATCAAGTCTTGAAAATGTTGTCCGAATCTTGTATTTTATCTTCTCTTCTTTTCTCTTTTTTCTTGTATTATCATCATCATCATCGTCATCCCTCTTCTTCTTTTTGAGTTGTAATTTAAGTTTTAAGATCTTGTATATGCAACAAATAAGGATATAAATGTTTTTTTTTTTTTTTTTTTTTTTTTTTTTAATGAAATGAGTGGCTGCAAGAAAATTTAGTTATTGGTTATCTGCAGAAACTTGAACTTTATTGCTGAATCAGAAGTGGTTGATCATATTCTATAATATTAGGCTACAAACTGGTACCATTTCAGAGTGTGAGATTCCTAGTAAGAATCCCTTCAAAAGTGATCCCTGGTCCAAATGCAAGAATCAATCCCCACTCATCCTCATCCTTACCACTTCCTTTCCCATCTTCTAACATGTATTCTAACACATAAACAATTGTATTACTACTAGCATTCCCATAATCAGCCAATGCCCTCCTACTAGCATTCAATTTTTCGGGCCACAGGCCCAACCTCTTCTCCATCTTATTCAGAATAGCAGGCCCGCCCGGATGGACGGCCCAAAATAGCCTATTGTAGTCCATCTCAACAAACCCTGCAAAGCCCATTAACTCAAGGCAGAAATCTTGAATATTCTTCTCAATTATCTCCGGCAACTCTCTGTCCAGCCTGAAACTTATCCCTTCTTCAGTCAGTTTCCCATCAATAATCTTCTCTGTATCGGGCAAGAAATGCTGCACAGCAGTATGAAGTTCAAAAAGAGGCCTTTCAGTATTCAAATCAGGATCCGACCCGACTATCATAGCCCCGGCCCCATCTCCGAACAAAGCAACCCCAACTAAATCATAGGGCCTGTCCGCACTGGGCGGCCTGTATCCTATAATAGTGGTCTCTGAAGTTGTTAGTAAAACCCTGCTTCCCGGGTTGTTCTCGGCAATGTCTTTGGCTACACGGAGGCCCGCAACCCCTCCCGAGCAGCCCGAAAAGTAGAGCATGACCCGTTGGGTGTTGGGCCGGAGGCCCAGCCCTTTTGCAAGGTAGAGATCGCCGCCGGGCAACCGGGCTTCGCTGGAGGAGACGTAGACTAAGTGGGTTACGTCTGAAACTGATCTGCCCCATTTCTTTATGCAAGATTTGGAGGCTTCGATTGCCATTTCTGTGACGGCTGTGTTGCAAATATCCAGCCTTTGGGTGACGGTTGGGACCCCTTCCATCGCTAGTTCTGGATACTTGTTTAGAATTTCTTCGGACATTACGACATATCTGGTCTTTACTGAGGTTGTCTTGCCTGTAAAATACATGGTTTTAACCCAAATAAATTACCATTTCCTTTGTTTGATTTTTTTAATTGTCTTTAAGTTTGTTTCATAAAGATTAAAATAAATATTTGATGGCTACCCCCCCTTTTTCTATGTCCAAACCACAATAAAACCTCCTTTTGTTTTCAAAGTGCCCACTTTCTACGCAATAAAACAACAAACTTCCCAAAAACAACAGAAAATCGAAGCAAAATGTATTTTGTAAAACGATAATTAAAACAGAAGAGCAATTCGAAAGCAAGATAAAGATTACAGAGTCGAGTGAGCTTCTGTTTGAGGTCAGGATCGTCGCGGTTGGTGTTTCTGAAGTAGGCATCAACCAAGAACTCCTGGAGGACAAGCTGGTGAGGAAAGGCCTTCCCAAGAGCAAGAATGGTGGCTTTTCCAGAATTAGGATTCTTCAAGAACTGCATGGAATCCTCACTCCCCATTTCGTTGCGTATTTTTATCAAAAACGGATAACTTGATTTCGTTTTCTTGAGATTAGATCAATGAGGAATGATTCTTTATATACTACTAACATTCCCAAATTTAAATTTTTTAATGGTAGGATGCTGAGTGAATGCAATGACTTGTTTGTGATGAATTAGTTCAAGGGCGAGAGGCGCATGACCTGTCTTAGTACGTGTGTAGGTAGAGGTTTGGTTGCAACACAGAGATGATCACAACTGTAGACTTACAAAAATCTTCATTGACATCGATACAATTCAAAGCCTGTCTATAGATTTTTACAAATAACTGCAACTTAATTATTTTAAGAACCACAAGATAACTCATGGTCCAACATCTTGTAAGTCAAGTAGAGTATTAGAAGAAGAAACGGGAGGCTATGAGGGTTTTGGCTGCGGCTGCTGTTTGGTAGCATTGGGAATGTGTCTGGAAGCGGCATCTGACAAATCTCGCCGTTGAAATACAATCTTCTTGGAAAAGCCCAGCCGTTACTCAAAGTGAAAGAATCTGAATCTTTTTGCAAGAGTAGGTCTGCAGTCACTGATCCTACCTCATACTGATCAGCTTGCAGTAGTTCAGTGTTTTGGAAGTCTTTTCCCCAGAGAAGAGCAACATCTTCTGTAACATTTGGAGCTTTCAATGAGAGAGTGAGAGAGAGAGGGGGAGGGAGGGAATCCTAGTTCCTTGAATTTGAAACATCAAAGGCTTTGTTACCTGGGACACCAGTAGTTGGAAGAATTGTGCTGTTAAAGCCAGAGACAGCAGAGGGCTCTCCGAAGCCAGGATGTTGGACGACGACATTCCAATTGGAGTAGTTTCTACCATAGTGATAATTAGAGACTGTCAATTTCACTTTCCAATGACTCATATAGTTGTTCTTAATGTGCCAGTGAATCCTAAGAGGGCACATGTGATCAGTGCATTCAACTAGATCAGCATCCATGACATTTGAAGGGATTACACCTTCTCTGTCGAATGAACAAGCAAACACAAATTAGACAATATGAAGTCTAAAGAAAAAGAGTGAAATATGCTTTATTCAATATAATGCAGCAAACCTGATACATGATTTTGCAGACTGATCAGCTATTCGACACCCACAGCTGCACGAAGGGCAAGGGGTGATGTATCGGTTGTAAAATGACGAAAGTGAAACGCAACAAATTGGTGTCTTGCTAGATAAATAGCTTGAGTAAGTGCATGTTGATTTCCATGTTCCTGAAAATGATAAAATCTTAGATAAATCAAGAGCCTGTGTTCCTCAGAGAATTGACATGAATACTAACTACTTACTGAAAACCTGCTCTTCTCTTCTTCCCCCAATAACTGAGGAAACTGTGGGAGTAGCGTCCCTAACCGGGCCACAAGTGTAGCCCGGCCCAGGAGCCAGTAAGGTAAGATTCAGGGGTGGGTAGCCAGTAGAATTCTGCTCCAAATTGTAAACTGTAATCTCAAAGGATGAGTAAGACATGGAAGGGTTGATGGCCCAAGCAGCGAGGACACCACCACGACAACAACCATCCAATCTGTTTTGTGGCGCTGCATCGGGCATCAGATCAACTATCACAGGATCGGGCTTGCAAGAATGCGGTACCTGGTATTTGAAGGACGAACAATTTCCTTGTTGGACTGCAAAAGCACCAGACATTGACCAAATAACCTCATTCTTCGCCCATGTCCACCCGACCTTCCAACCTGGTGTCTCTACATGACGATACTGGTAGTAGTTCTGGAGGGTTACTCTTGCCTGCAACATACGTAATGCTCAAAAACATGAGGTGGGGGTTGGGGGATATGCATCAATTAATTGAAATACTAACCACATAACCATTAGCAATATACTTGATTATGTCAAAGGTAACTGTAATATTTCCATTTGGATCCAAAGGATCATAGCAATCTGCAGCAAAGAAAAGGTCTCGGATGAGGAAAAGACATATTCCTTTAACACACAAACGAAGCAGGAAAAGGACTGTTATGGTGCCTGAAAGTCTAGCTGTAGCAATAGACAACATTAACATCATCAAATACCGCTGTGCCTGAGGATTAAACGAAACCATTTTTTTCTGGGACAAGAAATTCTACACTGACTGAAGCTGTTATAATTCAAGAGACGGATTCCCCTCCAGATAGAAACTTGGATACAAAGACAGATATCATTGGAAATATCTACGTGAACGAGAAGAGACAAAAACAAAGTATCACCAAAGCTCCAAATGGTAGATTCTCGTATGACACAGGTTTAACAGAAAAAACATAAATAACTAGCAGGCCTCCCTATTCCTTTCCACCATCCGCTAGAGCTACGCCATGTATCAATTATTCTTTAACTCTTTTGTTTTTCAGATTTCTAGCAAACAACTATTATTGCAACTAAGTTAGGTTTATTACGATTAAAGGGCATATTCCTTTATTGCTTTAGTACGAGGTATATATATATATATATATATATCAGGATTCTCATCGCCAAGATTGAACATATGCTGCTCATTTTTCTTGTTTCTAGCTTTCTAAGCTTAGAAATTCCCTACCAAAAGTTGCATCATAATTCTCTGTTTATAATATGTCAGCAATCTATTATCATATATCCAACTAATGCACCTTTGAACGGTCATTCCAAAATAATAGTAATTAAATAGTGGGGAATCAGAATTGGCCACAATTTTAAAAAGAATTGAGATTTGTCAAACTCCATGGACAAAATCAGCAATGATATGGTACAACAATAATCAAATACAAAAAATAATTCTACTTAGGCTCGTTGTATGTAATAATGTTGACTTTAGAATATATATATGTATTTATTTGAAGTGAAGTATTAAAAATCTAAATGCAACATAGATTCCCAGCAAATGTAGGGAGATTAAGGCACAACCCAAAAATAAACCGTCATAAAAAGGAAAAGCTATAAATTCAATTTCAACTGTCCAAAAGAATATGACAATTTCACATCTCATGGTATCGACAATTGAATTACAAACATACGACAAGTTTAGAAGAATAATTTGCTACACTTCACAAATAGTTAAAATGTCAACACTATGGAGCTAGAATATTTTAATAATACTTAATTGCAGAAAAATTCACAACATTTGCAAAATTACAATTTAAGCCTTATATTTTAAACTTGACCAAAAATAAAAATAAAAAATCACATCATTTGTAGAAATTGCAATTTAGAGACAAAAAAATAATAATAATAAAAAACTTAAGTTTTCACTTAGAAATGCATTTAGAATAAATACATGCTGGAAAATGTATCGGTAATTCAACAAATTTTAATTGCAAGTAAAAATCATGATTATTCTTTTTCTTGCTAAATTATAAAAATTAAGGTTAAATTGTATTTGTGTAAAGATCGTGTTTTTTTTCTGTTATTAAGCCTTTTAATAATTTTGAAAACTTTAGCAATCCATTAACCATTTGTACCTTTTATATTTTAGTTTGGTCTCCTCATCCTCACTCGAGAGTTAGAACCCCCGAAGACTCCTCTCCTCTTCCGCAGAAACTTACAAGAAATTTCATTCGGCAACACTAGCTACTCGTCGTTTCTTTCAAGCGTTTCGTCGAACAATTGCCGATCAACCATACGGATTAAACCAATGAATGAAGTACCTCTGATTGTTAGACGAAATTTAGAAAAAAACGTCAGAAGAAAGAGAGTGGCCATACTACGGGATCCAGTCATCCATCTTTTCTTGGCCCAATTGAATGAAAATTTATAATTTTCATCGACTACCAATATAGTTCATATCAATCACCTGTTGTTTGACTGCACAAACACCAAGCACACTATTCTCTTTCTCCCACAACTCTCTTCATAGATATACACACACACCTCGCTCATTTGGGTTTTGGAATGGGCCCTTATTTGGGCCAATGCAATTATATACATTTGGGTTGGGAATAAAAGAGATTGGACTACAAAAATAATTTGGGCCATTATATTTTGTTGGGCTAAAGAAATTGGAGGGATTTATCTATTGTATCTACTGGGCTTGAATAATCGATATATATATATATATATATATATAGAAGTATGACATTAAATAGAAAGTATCAAAAATTTCGCCTAAACTACTTTTTAATTATGGTATTTATTCTTTTATGCAAACTTATATTAATATCTATGTATATATATTATAATATATATTTTTCCATACAAATTTATATTAATATCTATTTATATGTATTTGATTGATAAATCACAACATTTGTTAATTTTTAAGTTATTATATATCAAAATATATTTATTTAATTATCTTTTTATTATTTTTTATTTTTAAAAAAAATTCAAAAGTTAACAACTTTTTGGTTTCAATTTCAATTTTTTCAAAAAACTATATCTAATTAATTCTCTTTTAACCGTCTTTAATTTTATATCCATATTTCACATATATACATACAAAATTTAATTATTAACTTAAAAATCAAATTTTTAGCATAAATTACTTTTAATTATGATATCTATTTTTTATATAAATCTATATCAATATCTATTTATATATAAGATATAATAAAATTTGATTGATAGATCCACATTTTAATGGTTACTAAAATCACAATAAAACATCATTATATTGTTACTTACTTTAATTTTAATTATTTTATTATGAGATCAAAAACAAACTTCTAAATATTTTATAAATTTATATTGTAGTTCAATTTAAATTCTATAATTTCACAAATTTTGAGATATAGATAACCAATATATCTCTATGTATAAGTTAGATTACAATAAATCAATCTTATATAAAAATAAAAATATTTGAATTTGAAAAAAGAGTCTCAACTTAATATCTTTTAATTTTAAATTAAAAAACTCAGAATTCTTTTAAATTAATGAAATTATAAAAAATTAAACAAATAAAGGAAAATAAATAGCCGTTAATACGCTACTAAAGTCACATATTGATTGGACTTGAAAATTGAGTGGATTAATTTATTTAATGAATGAAAAATGGGTCAAGATAATTAAACTCCATCCCAAGTAATTTAAACTAATAAACCCAAATAAATAATAGATATATTTATCTTGAATTTCGGGTGTTAATACTATCGATTAATCTATATTTTCTTATTAATTGTTTTAATGGATACAGTCTCTATTATTTTTTACAAGATTAATAAATAAAAAAAAAAGAAAAAAAAGAAGAATACCAAGCGGATATGTCCAAATATCATATATATATCTTTGAATTTATCCATTATTTTGTGAGTTCATTCAAGAACACTTGTACATACGTATAAATTGATCACTGGCTGCCAGATTTTCATATCTGTTATTCCTCCTATTTTCACAAAATTCATATCGGTTTATCAGCCAAGAAATCATCAAGATTCACAAGCGTGATCCCAATCTTGGGGCTTGCTCTACTGCTCGCCGGAGCTTTTGTCGGATACGCAAACCCGAGCATCGACCTGCGGTACAAGGACCCGAAACAGCCCACAAACATACGGATAAAGAAGCAGATGACGATCGAGGAGAAAATTGGGAAGATGGGCAACTTGAAAGGACAGCAGTTATGCCGGAGATCATGAGAGACTACTCCATCGGTAGCGTCCTGAATGGCGGCGGAAGTGTGCCCCGGGAGCATGCAACGGCCGAGGAATGGGTGGACATGGTCAACAACTTTCAGAATGGGTCATCGTCTAGCAGGCTCGGGATTCCTATGATTTAAGGGACTGAATGCTGTGCTAACAACGTCTATAAGGCTACTGTTTTTCCTCATAACATTGGCCTAGGAGCCACCAGGCTAGCTTATCACACACACACACACACACATCTGAATCTTATTTGAAAATTTTCGTGTTGCAGAGATTTTCAGAGCTTGTGAAAAGGATTGGCACGGCTACGGCTCTGGAATCTAGAGCCACTGGCATTCCCTACGTTTTTTCTCCATGCATTGCTGTAATTCATTAACTCAACCTAACTTACTTTTTTTTTTGCAATATCATAAATTATTTTTCAAGAAGTTGATCAAAGATGGTGTATCTTGAAAACAATATTTAGGTATGGAGAGATCCAACATGGGGTAGATGCAACGAGAGTTACAGTGAAGACCCCATAATTGTTGAACAAATGACAGAAATAATCAAGGATTTAGAAGGAGAACTCTCCCAATTCAAGAAAGGGTGTCCCATGCATTGGTGGAGAGTAAGTCTCTTCTCTCTCCCTCCCTCTCTTATATATATATATGGTTCATTCATAATTTTATTGTTTCAATTCTCTTGAAAAAAACATTTTGTGGGACAAAGAAGTGGCCTGTGCAAAACATTTTGTGGGCGATGGAGGCACGATAAACGGAATCAATGAGAACAACACTATAGAGAATTGGCATGAACTGATGATCATTCACATGCCTGCATACTATCATTCCATCATCAAGGGTGTTCCCACCATCATGGTTTCTTATTCAAGTTTGAACGGAGTCAAGATGCATCCAAATAAAGATCTTCCCACCAATTTTCTCAAAGGCACACTAAGATTCAGGGTCTCTATGTATATATATTATTTACATCTTTCATACATTACTCATACAATATCATCTACATTATTATTCTACAAAACCTTATGTTTTACGCTGTAAAATTTCAGGGATTTGTTATCTCTAATTATCAAGGAGTTGATAAAATCTACTATCCACTACATACAAATTATTCTGACGCACTTTTGAGATCCATCAATGTTGGTGTTGACATGGTTAGTCTCCACATAATTATTTAATCCTTTAACAAAAAAGTTATGTATTACTGTTCTTTATATTTTTTTTAAATGCTCAAATAATAATTGTATCCAATGGAAATTTTAGGTGATGCTTCCTTTCAACCACACTGAATTCAGGGACATTATGCTTTCCCATATCAAGAACAACCGAATTCCAGTGAGTAGGATCAATGATGTAGTGAAGAGAATCTTGCGAGTGAAATTCAGCATGGGTCTTTCTGAGAATTCTATAGCTGATTACAGTTTCGTGGATAAACTTGGAAGTCAAGCTCACAGAGACTTGGCAAGAGAGGCTGTTAGAAAATCACTTGTCCTCTTGAAAAACGGCGAAAATGCCGACACCCTTGTTCTTCCACTACCTAAAAAGACATCCAAAATCTTGGTTGCGGGAAGGCATGGTAATAACCTTGGATTGCAGAGCGGGGGTTGGACAATTGCGTGGCATGGACTCGATAGCAAGATTCCACCATTGTTATTCATAAACTTATACAAAGTTAATAAAAAAAAAAAAAAGAAAAAGAAGAAAGATCCTTTCAACTTGGCTGTGTTTACTAACTTTGTTCTTCTTACTCAAGAACCACGATACTAGATGGAATAGCAAATGCAGTTGATCCCAGCACAAAAATAGTTTATAGTGAAAACTCGAATGCTGAATTCGTGACAGCCAACTACTTTTCCTACGCTATTGTGGTTGTGGGGGAGCCTCCGTATTATCAAACAGTAGGTGATAATCTGAATCTTACTACTCCTGACCCCGGGATTCAGCACAATGATAAATGTCTGCGGGAGTGTTAAGTGTGTGGTAGTTCAGGAGCGGGAGAGATGGAGGAAGAGTTAGAGGCACCTGATGAGACACAACTCCAACAATTGGAGTTATCTCAAACTGCAGCCGCCGGCTTTGATGGGTTCCATACGATTAAACTTATGGGCAAGATCAAGGGGGTGGATGTATTGGTGATGATTGATAGTGGAGCTAGCCATTGTTTCATCTCTGATCAAGAAGCAAGGCGAATTGGGCTAAACATAAATCCTAGACCCAATTTCAAAAGTCCGACTTGGGGACGGGCGGCAAACAGAGTCATTCAGAGAGTGCCCTGATGTCTCGATTGAGCTGGGACCTTCAAGCTTCTCAGTCAAATGTTATGTATTTCCCCTAGGAGGAATTGACATCATTTTGGGTGTATCATGGTTGTCACTGTTAGGCAATGTACGCGCCAATTGGGCAAAATTATCGATGGAATTTACTTGGGGTAATGAGACGGTGGTCCTAAGGGGAAATCCAGCATGGATCAGGAGCACAATTTATGCTGCCTCTTTATATAAATGGGAGGATATTGAGTTTTGCCTTGTCCTATGGGCAATAGAGAACGCACCTCCAGCAGCAGACAATCGAGTGAACTGAATTTTCAGCAAAAAAACGATCTCCAGAAATTGTTGTTGGAGTATTCTAAAGTATTTGGAGAACCTAGATTCCTTCCCCCACATTGCTCTTCAGACCAATCGAATTCCTCTTAAGCCAAGTACCACGCCGGTAAATGTAAAGCAGTATCGATACGGACATATGCACAAGGAGAAGATAGAAAGACTAGTGGGTGAGATGATGGCTCCTGGAATAATACAGCCAAGTTGCAGCCCCTACTCAAGCCCAGTTTTACTTGTTCGAAAAAAGATGGAAGTTGGCGATTTTGTGCAGATTATGAAGAATTCAATTAAGTCACTATTCCGGACAGATACCCGATTCCTGTCATCTAAGAGATGTTAGACGAACTGCATGCATCGAATTTTTTTGGCAAGCTTGACCTTCGGTCCGGATACCACCAGATTCAAGTCGCTCCAGAAGATGTACTAAAGACCGCATTTCGAACACATTCAGGGCACTATGAATTCCTGATAATGCCATTTGGATTAACAAATGCACCGGCAATGTTCCAAGCGACAATATATGATATTTTTCGACCTTACCTACGTAAGTTTGTTTTAGTATTTTTTGATGACATACTAATTTACAGCGCTAGATGGTATGAACATTTGAACCATCTAAGAGAAGTTCTCGATATACTGCGCACCAACTCGTTCGTAATCAACCAAAAAAATGCACCATTACATAGCAAATGGCTGAGTATCGGGGACACATGGTATCTGAGTCGGAGTCCAGATGGATCCTAACAAAATAAGTATTACGTTGGCCGGTACCAAAAATGTTCAAAGGAGTATGTGGCTTCCTAGGCCTAACATGTTACTATAGGCGGTTCATAAAAGATTATGGGAAGCTAGCTCAGCCACTAATAGAGCTTCTTAAGAAGGATCGTTCTAGCAGCCTCCAATGGAATGAAGAAGCTGAGAGGTCCTTTCGTTGTTTGCAGCAGGCCATAACATCGGCCCCAGTTTTGGCCATGCCCAACTTCTCCCAAATATTTGTGATAGAATGTGATGCTTCTGGACGAGGTGTAGGAGCAATACTAATGCAATCTGGTCGTCCCATAGCTTTCTACAGCAAGGATATCTCCGAGAAGGGCTGAATGAAGTCGGCCTATGAGCGAGAATTAATGGCCCTGGTGCTTGCAATCCAACATTGGCGACCTTACTTGATTGGGAGAAAATTTTAGGTTCGCACCGACCAGTGAAGCTTGCGACATCTGTTAGAGCAACGAATCACTACACCGGCACAACAAAATTGGGTTGCCAAGCTTATAGGGTATGATTTTGAAGTTATATATAAAACAGGGGCAACTTATCTAGGCAAGAGGAAGATGCCAAAATATCTGCGATTTCACTTCCCCAATGGGTTGATTGGGACTCTCTTAAGCAAGGAACGAGTGAAGAACAGGAGATACAAGAGATTGTGAAGCGACTAAAAACTGATAGCAACTATCAAGGGCCTTTTGCGGTCATTAACGACAATCTTTTCCTCAATGGATGGATTGTTATACCATGTTCAGCTTCATGGACCACTAGACTGATTGAGGAATTCCACTCTACCCCGTCAGGGGGCCACTCAGGTGCTTATAGGACCTATCGTCGGTTAGCTGGCAGTGCGTATTGGAAAGGTATGATGAAGCAAGTACAACAGTTTGTCGCCTAGTGCTTGGAATGTCAAAAAAATAAATATAAGACTCTCCCCAGCCGGGCTTTTGCAGCAGCTGCCCATTCCATTAGAAGTGTGGGAAGATATAAGCTTGGACTTCATCTTGGGCCTTCCACGATCCCATGTGTTAGGTTGTATATTGATTGTAGTGGATTGCTTCACTAAGTATGGGCATTTTATTGGGCTCAAGCACCCTTTCACGGCCAAATGGGTGGCTGAATTATTCACCAAAGAAATTGTGCGACCGCATGGGATTCCTCGATCAATTGTCTCGGATTGAGATCCTCTCTCCATGAGCAATTTTTGGACCGAACTCTTTTGGGCCTCCGGGACACTAAAAAATGAGTTCAGCTTACCACCCGAAACAGATGGACAGACATAAGTCTTAAATCGCTGCCTGGAGACTTATCTACGGTGTTTTGCATCCGAACAACCACAACAATGGGGAAAATGGCTTCATTGGGCTGAATATTCGTACAACACGAATTTCCAATTAGCAGTAGGCCAAACATCATTTCTCAGTGTTTATGGCCGTCCACCACCAACATTGCTTCAATTCATTCCAGGAGAAATTCGTGTCAAGGCTGTTCTTGATGAATTGCTAGAACGAGATGAAATGTTGAAGCAATTGAAGAGAAACTTGGAACGTGCGCAACAACGAATGTAACGAGCAGCCAACAAACATCGAAGTGAGGTAAGTTATCAAATTGGGGACAAGGTACTCTTAAAGGTGCGCCCTCATCGACAAAGTTCTTTGCTGCGCAAAGAGAACCCTAAGTTAGCCCCTCAGTTCTATGGGCCTTTTGAAATTATTGAGAAAGTGGGAGCGGTTGCGTATCCCCTCCGCTTACCAAATTCAGCTCGCATATATCCATTCATTCATGTGTCAACTTAAACCATTGGCTAGAAACTATGTTGTTTCAAATACCTTGCCATCTCATTTAGCCACTGATGAGCAAGCATTTGCACCAGAAAGTATAATTCAATCCCGCATGGTGTGGAGGGATGATAATCAAGTACGCCAAGTGTTGGTCAAGTGGAATAGTCTAGCAGAAGAAGAGGCGACTTGGATTGATGACACTGATTTCAGGGGTCAGTTTCCGAGCT
Source organism: Caryopteris x clandonensis (assembly GCA_028749325.2). Taxonomy (NCBI): domain Eukaryota; kingdom Viridiplantae; phylum Streptophyta; class Magnoliopsida; order Lamiales; family Lamiaceae; genus Caryopteris; species Caryopteris x clandonensis. The sequence goes on along the minus strand of JAPYKT020000007.1, from coordinate 8,131,071 downwards.
TCAGCCTTGAGGACAAGGCTGTTTCGAATGGGGAGGCAATTGATAGAGCCAATCATTCTCGGCCATTTTTAGTATACATCGCAGAAGGAAAGTAGGAGCATATTTGGGTAAAGATATTTAGAGTTTTATTTAACCAGCAGATTATTGGGGATATTAGTAGTTTAATTAAAGGGCTCGATTGTAGCATAACTTGCTATAAATAAGGGGGGATTGGAACTAAAAGATTCATTCAGAAACTTAGTAATCTTCTTCAATCAGCTTAGAGCTGGGCAACTGGTCTATCGGGATATTCATCCCGGTATTCTCTTTATTTTCTTTATTTCATTAAACTAAGCCTTTTTTCTTTATTTATTTTTGCTCTTTACTCTATCAATAGCCATACTGAAATACATTGAGCACAAAAGGTCTCACATTATCATCAGGTCCATCAACAACTTCACCTATCTAAATGTGAAACAACGGATATCAAGCACTATAGTAGCAATTTAGAACAACCATATAATTGAACTAAGCAAACTACAAGAAGGTGGTTGGCACTAATATTTAGAATCTTCCCAAAGATATCTGAATATGCACAAATCCTATTGTAATAAGTACCAGAGCAACCAGTAAACAATAACAGCAAATTAAAACATCTAACAGAAGAGATAAACAAAATAAAAGATAAAATATCAAGATAACTAATAAAAATAAAATTGAAGGCATACTAGTCCCTTTAAGGAATTTAAATAAGAATAAGTACGAAAATTAATTCATTACCTTATCCCACTTTTGTTTTCTCATATTCCATGAATCAACCACTCCATTATCTCCATCTCGAACTACCACTATATGCCCATTGCCACTTACTGATCATTTTGCCATTAAATCAGCTTCACTTCAAAAAGTCGACCATCATATATTTGTGAACAAAAAAGGCCTTAAATATATACGGGAGAAGCATTTTACAGAGAATAAACATGCAATAGAAAAACTAAGAATAAAGAAGAATATGGCAATCATAACTGGAGTCTTCAATGCTCCAAGTTGGCACATATAGAGCTAGAAACCTTCAACTTCAGAATTATAATATAGTCTATTTGAACATGACGATACGATATCAAACCATGCGGACACCAAGCCTATCCAGGATTACCTTCATAATGAACAGCTTTACAGTGATTTCTCAAACACAAATGGCATGTACAGATATAAGCATATGCCCATACAGAATGAAAACTATCAGATCGTAAAGGACCTCAGCTAGCTAGGTTTTCAGCAACTTCAGCATCTGAGAACTTACTGATGTGGTAGTGTGATGTGTCTTTCAAAATCTAAACAATCGCATTCAACCTTGACACAACACAGCTGTTATGGTTACTAGACCAGGATCGGGTAGCTGGACGATCCAGCTGAAACTCTTTAGGGACTGGTTATTGCCCTTGTTATGATTTCTAGACCGACCTATGATGACTAGAATTAATAAGCTTTCGAAGGGAACTTTGACCTTTGGACTCAATTCGAGAGAAACCAAATCTCTTAGAACAACATAATTTTCTGCTTGTTTTATTCCTTGCTCATGGCTTGCTTACATATAAATTACAAGGAAAACAAAATATGGAAAACTATAATTAGGACAGCAAGGATCAAGGAAACCTGCCCTAAATATTGATGGTGATCTTGATGGTGGTCCTGGCACATAAGCACTTGCTGAAGCTTTAAAACAGATTCAAACCATTAGAAGAGTGAGAATCACATAAAAAATTGTCAGTAACCATTTGGTCTTACATCCAATATAGGGGTCTCAAAACGATGGATCAAAAAAGAAATTCTTTTGTACTATGTTTTGCAGAAGAAATTCCACAATCTGTTGCCATTAGGAAAGAGGCAAATTTCCCTTGTGGAGCCACTTATCAGCCACATCATAAGGATTTTCTGTAAGTAGGTCATTGTTTACAACATCAACAAACAAGAAAATTCCGCAAAATACCTTATGAATAAAGTTCATACAAAAAAAATAAAGTTCTATGCGAAAATATTAAGATTGAACCGATTAGTCATGTTCACAATGGATGTGGAGTCTGATGAGCTGAAGGTACCAGATTCGAGTGCTTCAAAAGCATAAGTTTCGACAAGAGTACCTGAGCGATTGTACAGCAGATTATGCATATGCTCACCATCTCCAATGTCAACATCAAATACTAAATAACATAGAACACCACTAGTTATTAAAACAGAAAAGGGATATGCAAATAATTGAAAACGTTATTAGAGTAAAATTTCCAAGGCTCGCCATGGTCTTACTGAAGTGCATTGAGCACCAAAGGTTTCACATTATAATCAGGTCCATCAAATACTTCACCTATCTAAATGTGAAATAAAGGATATCAAGCACTAGAGTGGCAATTTGGAACAACCATATAATTGAACTAAACAAATTAAAGAAGCTGTTTGACACTCATACTTAGAATCTTCCCAAAGAAATCTGAAGATTTTCAAATCCTATTCCAATAAGAATTAGATCAACAAGTAAACAACGAAAGCAAATTCAAGCATCCAAAAAGGAAGAAATAAACAAATTAAAAGATAAATTATCAAGAAAACTATCAACAAATTTCAGCATGCCTGTCCATTTCAGGAGAGTTAATAAGCATAAGTACAGAAATAAATTAATTCATTACCTTATCCCACTTTTGTTCTCTCATACTCCATGGATAAGCCACGCCCTTGTCTCCATCTCAAACTACTTTTGTACGCCCATCACAACTTACTAATCATTTTATCATTAAGACAGTTAGCATGGATAATGAATATATGCGTGTGTGTGTGTGTGTGTGTGTGTGTGTAATAGAACTCTGATACACTTCAAAAAGTTGACCATCCTATAGTTGGGAAAAAAAAAAGAAAAAGCCCTATATACCTACTAGAGAAGCATCTTATGGAGAGTAAAAATCCAATAGAAGAACTAAGAATAAAGAAGAATACGGCAATCTTGACACTTCACCCTCAATCAGTGACATTTAACAATCAGAAACATAATGTTTAAAATGAAACTTCAACAACATATGGTACAAGGGAAAGAAAAATGGTAACACAATAGATGTTATATAATGAGAGGGAATAATCAAATTATGAAGCAGTTTACCGCATCGGATAGTGGGTATTGTTAAGCTAAGACATCTTTTAGAGGATTCCATCAAACATAGCAGAGGCAAATACAAGCATTCATTTCTGAAAACATAACACCACTTCTACTTGAATTAATTTGGCACAGTACAACTCATAAGGAAATAAATAACAAAAAAAAAAAAAAAAAAAAGAATTGATATGAAAGATCTATTATACTGGTACAATTTACTATACATAACATTTTTACAGCAGAAAGTTACGGTTGATATATGCACATAATCGGCATCTGGAACGAGTTCTGTTGTTTTAAATTTTCAAATAGTTTCCGTTCTAGGTAATGCCAGGAGTAACTGTAGGCAGCAACCCCAAACCAAATTCATCAGCGGTTGTGTTCACAGTTGAGACCAAGACATGTATGAGATCATCACAACCTAATTTGATTTACTATCTAAAAACTGCACCAATTGAGCTCTATGCCACTATACGGATCACTGGTGGATCAATAATCAACAAATCAGATCTTGCTCAAGGTATCAGAAAAAATTATTCAGATTTCAATTATTGTTATTTATCCAAAAAAGTAAGCAGATCAATTGGATAAAAGAGTCGAGAAAGTCATGAATGTGTTATTCTTATTTATTTCTCATCACACTCGCAGAAAATTTGACGGTCTCTACAACACAACAAATAATAATCTGTGATCTAACACAATCAAAGTACCTGAGCATGACATCTAAATTTGGATCACTGCAAGGTTGCATACAATACATCAATGTGCAGCTCCATATATGACAAAACAATATATTGAAAATTACGTTTTCAGCTCTTAATAGAGTTTACACTTGACACCTCTGCAGCATAAATGGAAAAATTATAAATGTTACTAATTATAGTATATAATCTCAAACCAGAGAATTAAGCTAAAAAATAAAAAAGCATGAATGACCAAAGTTGCAAGGTTACCTGCCAATGAGCTTGCAAGAAGGCTTTGACGACACATCTGCATTTATACAAGCAAAAATCAAAACCTCCTCATCGATAATATTCCAAGAATGGAAAAGAAAGACTGCATGGTCAAAGATGAAAACCTGGTGATCTTGATGGTGCTCACGGCACATAAGCACTTGCTTAAGCATTACAGCAAACCTCAAACCATTAAAGAGTGAGAATCACATAAAAAATTATCTGTAAACATTTGGTCATACATCCAGTGAAGGGTTCTCGAAATGGATCAAAAGTGAAAACTCTTTCCCCTGTGTTTTGCAGAATAAATTTCACAATCTTATGCCATTAGGAAAGAGGCAAATTTTCCTTGTGCAGCAACTTATCAGCCACATCATATGGATTTTCTGTAAGTAGGTCGTCGTTTACAACATCATCAAAAAGGAAAACTCCAGGAAAATACCTTATGAATAAAGTTCGTACAAACAAAAAACTTTCTATATGAAAATATTAAGATTCAACTGAATAGTCATTTACACAGTGCACACAGAGTCCGATGAGCTGAACGTACAAGATTCCAGTATAGTGGTTCAAAAGGTCCGAGTCCCAACATGAGTACCTAAGCAATTGCACACCGATTCATGTATAGGTTCAACATCTCCAATGTCCACATCAAGTACTAAATGACAAAGAATACAACTTGTCATTAAATAGGAGAAGGATCGTGCAAATAACTAAAAAGGTTATTAGAAGAGAAATCCCAAGACTCACCATAGTCATACTGAAATACATTGAGCACAAAAGGTCTCACATTATCATCAGGTCCATCAATGACAACAAACCCTTAGTTTCTATTTCTAAAAACAAAGACAGCGTACAAGGACCTGTTATGACACAGCAAGATGATCGCTTGAAAGAAATATCAACAACAAGAAAGTCTGGAAAGAAAGAAAAATTTCACGATCGAACTAGTTTCCACTAACACATATAACAAGCACTGAACCAGTTTCACCATATTACTAACCCATTTCGTGCCATCCGCCAACGGATTGTGAGCGATCATCACATCACTGAACTTCTCTTGATGAAAACCTCAGGCGGAAAAGGGTGTACGTAAAACTTTCTTCACTCTACAAGTAAAAACTGAGAGAAGTATTAATGCAATTATGTTTCCGTGTTCAAGAAATGAAGGCGGTGATTATATTCGTTGTTTTTTTTTTTTTTTTTTTTTTTTTTAAATTTTTTTTCCTTTTCCATTTCTATGTTTCCGTGTTTAATTATTTTCTTTCCTTTCCAATTTCCATATTTTCCGTTTTTCAAAAAGGGAAGGCGGTGCTGTTCATAATAATATATCCGTTGGTTTTTTTTTTTTTTTTTTTTCTTTCCAATTTTTATGTTTCCTTTTATGAACCTCTTTAATTTCCCAATGAAATTTTAAAAAAAATAATAATAATAATTATCCTTGCTGGCATCCATCTTTCTCTGTTCTCTTTCTTTTTCAGTTTTTATATTTCTTTTTATTTTCTTATTGCTTGATTGCTTAGAATTAATAATAAAATACATATATAAGAAAGAAAATTATTTGTTTTCCTTTTTACCTTATTGTGTGGAATATAAATTAAAAATTTATAAAAATAAAAATTAATACTATTTCTTTACTTTCAATAATAAAGTCCCATTTCATTGTATCACTGGGTTGATTTTCTTTTATTTTATTTAAAAAGTTACTAGCATGAGACCCATGCGATGTATAGAAGTTATTTTTATATTATTTTATTATTAAAAATATATTATTTATTACTATAAATATAGAAAAAAAAATTATACTTAATATATAAATTTATTATTTTATAAATATATACAAGATTTGTGTCTCATTTTAATTTAATGCACGAACTATTTAATTTTTGTAATTCAATTTATGAGGTAACTTCGATGAAATTATAATAACATAGTGTATAAAATTCGACACATGTTTTCATAACGGATGCCACATAAATAAAAAGGTCGCGCCGTTACTAAAATACTTATAATTTACGATGCGGTAGATTTGTATGTTTATGTCTCAATTATTGTTGTGTTTAAAGATTTGAGTTCTATTTTTTCTTGAACAAATGATGTGATCTCGAATGATCAAATAGAATCACCCAATCAAAATTGAAAGCTGATCTCCACATATTAATTTTGTTCCAAAGTAGGTATAAATTTAAAAATTCAAGAGATAATTTACTTTAATTTTCCTATTTTGTCCCTATCATAAATAAATCTTGAAAACCATTAAAATCTATTTGGACTTTTAAATTAAAGAACATCATTTGAGATATTTGTTTCTATAAAAAAATAGCTATATATATATATATATATATAAAAGTAAAATGACTTTTCGTTTTCGTTTTTCCGTCTAAACGTAGTTTTTTAATAAAAAGTAATTTGTTATCTATTATTTAGGATATATTTGTATGTAAATCACCATTTTTGGTAAATCTCAACTACTGAAATATTTGATTTGATTCATCCTTACATAAATTATAGATATCATATTTATCAATATTTTTATTTTTATCCGTTAAAATAGATTAAAAATAGGTCATTTCCTACCTAATTATTTCACGTACAATCATTTGATTTTTGAATAATTAGTACATTTTCATTTAATATTATGTAAATTATATCTTTTCTTTTCTTTTTATCCAACAACATTAAAATTAAAACTTTCAAAATATTTTTTTGTAAATCCAACATTATTGTTGAATTCATATGCTTGAATAATTTGTTCACTATATATATAACTTAATTATATATTTATATTACAAAATATAATGCAAAAATATTTTTGTGCATCGGAAAGATCTTAAGCTAATATAATTTAAAGTCAAAAACTACATCTGATCTACTTCAATTATTTTTTAGATTCTCTTAGAATGTCCTCACTCACTCAAGACCTAAAATATGTAGAATTATTTTAATAAAATTGATGAGTAAGAGAGTTGTCTTAACCAGCACCCCTACTTTAAATTTTCATTTTTTTTTATATAATAAAAAATCACTTCATTTTTTTAAAGCACTTCTTATTGAGCACCACCCCCTACTACCGTCACCGTCCACACATGATAACAAGCAAAATCAACGGACAAAATAAAAATAAAATTTAAAAAGAAGTTAGCCATTAGTATTCCCAAATAACTTTACGACCGTATATTAGTGTTCAAACAACTACACAGCGCAGTAGCAGTAACAAGCAGTCCCAAGCTAGCAACCATGTCAAAAATTACATCATTCGGTTTGGTTTGCTGTCATACATACTATGGTGAGGATGGCTGCAGGAGAGTGGAGGACGATGCAAGGGGCTCGTGCACGACCGAGTTTATGGAAATCGAGACAGGGTTGCCTTCCAACTGCAGCATTATGCTTCCCAGAACTTCTGTCAGTAGCTTCTTGAACTCCTCGTCTTTCACTGCCTTACCGTCTCCGCCATCAAACATTTTCAGGGCTTCATTCATGACGCTATCCATCTGCAAGCATTAGCGGTATGAGTTCATAACATCGTTTTAGTTTTAGGACAAATGTTTTGAATAATTTGTTTGAATTTAACAACACGCCTAAAAAAATGAATGATTTACTTATTTTGTAGTCAGCATATGACCTACCTGATCAACAGCACCAAATGGGGGTAAGCCCGCCGAAGCAGCAAGAACATCGAGGGCCACGCCCAAATATTCTTTCGAAATTTTCCCATGGCGATCCCTAGGAATGCTCTTCAAAGCAGAATCCAACATCTGCATTAATAAGTAACAAATACACCAATATCCATAAAAAATTACAGAATAGAATCCTGATGAGGCAGGTTAACTGAAAAGTGACAGAACTATGCAGTGTGACTAACCTTTTCCAGCTCAAATTTGTTAGACAATAGCCTCTTAATGCCATTCCCATCGAAGGTGTTCTGACTGTGAGCCACAATAGCAGGTTGTTCCTTGAGAAGTCTCACCACATTTTCTGTTGCTTGTTTAAACCCACCCAAAAAGGTCTCCTGTGAAACGGGTTCGTTAAGGATGCTCCCAAGGGATTCCAAAGCTGGTTCCAGGATGTTAGTCACGACCTGCAGAAGACAGGGTTCGTTGCTTAAAGGATCTAGGGAAACACATAAAAGATAAAAACAATAAATAATAATAGAAAAATTATTATTAGTATTTAAAGCTAAAATTATTATTAGTATTTAAAGCTAGGATGTTACCCAAGGATCTGTAGCAGGAGGCATCCCCTGGTCAACTGTAAGTCTCTCAAAGGCCTTGATGATGTAATCTTTAAGGGATCCATTGGGCAATTGAATCTCTGAGAATATTGAAAGCATTTCTGGTTCGAAAGTGGGACTGTTAATAAACTCATGAAGGTCTTCGCCATCAATTCGAAGAATAACAACGGGATCTCGTTTCAAGCCAGCAGCCATGCCCAGTAGAAAATCAGACAGAACCACTTTAAACTCACTCTTGCTTATTTTTTCTTGATTACCATGTGTGAATTCATTAAGAACCTGGATCATATTACAAGAGAATCTTTATTAGTACATTGCAGTACATAGAAAGCTGATCGTGGCAGATTACCATGTAAAATCCTTAAAGTCAAAAATCCACATTCACTTCGAGGTCGGTATGAGAGTGATGTTACTATCAAAAAGTTCCCACAAGGCCCAAAACTTTCCATTAACTCATTGGTACATTGTTTCTACCTTTATCACAGTAATTATCTTCTCTATTTCCTTCAAAGCAAAGCAATTAAGAAAAGAGTTGCAATGGTCCACCCTCAAGCCTTTAGTTATGGCCCAATAAGACTTCACCAAGAGACTCCCAGGTCGATTGTAGTCCCACCATCATTAGAAATTAAAGTTGTTGGATTCAGATTCATTAAGATAAGAAGAATAGCCTAGAAAATCATAAAAGTCAAGGGAGTTGCTCAAAAGTTATGCCCACAAAAATAGACCCCTAACATGATCAATGGTTTTAGATGTTTCTTGAAAAGACTAGATTTATCACAGGATGATACAAATTTACATTATTCATCTTCCCAAATGACCAACTAAGAGTAATTGAAGCTATTCCAACCCAAATACTAAGATAACTCTAAAAGAGTCGAACTCATTCGCCACAATAAAATATAACGACAACACAATGATTATGTACAAACCATGTCAAAAATATAGTTAATGTAGTAAACACCTCTGATTCTTGAAGCTCATTTACTAACATGCTGTCACATCAAAACAAGAAAGGAGGCTAACCCACAGGAATATGGATTAAGAAACATTACTCGGATTAATTTTAGTTAATATTTGCAGTAGAAGAATTTAAAAAGTAAAGAACCCAATCCACTTATCCAGAGTCCAGAGGGACAGAAGGCAGCACTTCGATTACAATAGACGAAACTCCAGGCATCAAGCCAACACTTAGAATGGTGCATTTTCATATAGGACTAAATAAGAGTAAAAACAACATATTTATAAATAACAATTATGCATGATATCCAACCAAAACTTATCGGATTTGCCGCCGAGAGTGGAAGACCTGGGAGAGACTATTTCGAAAACCAAGTCCAACAAAATTCCATATTGGCGCTTTCTCTAAAGTCCTATTCACATTTACATAGCAAGGTGCAGTGAAATAAACAGCATTCCTCGTCATCCAGAGCATTAAAAATCTTGATGTAGCAAAACTAAGACAAGTAATAAATTCTACAATCCAAGATTCTTACTAATTACTCCCAATATTTTTACTTTATAAGCTGAAACAAAATATAAAAAACAAGAACCAAGAACTCGTCATCGTTTAGTCTTCATTACACATTTAACCCATTAAAACACCACTGGGGAGAGGGAGAGAGAGCAGAATTGCAGAATCCACAGACAAAGCTGCAATTACACTTGACAAAATCTCGAATCTTAGCAAGCCAAATATTTAAACATAATCCAAACATGTAAATATGTAAACAACAACAGCACATACACACGCAGAGAAACACAATTGTGCGTGCCCATAAATAAAACCAGAAAATAAGTGGGAAAATTAAAAGAATAAATGAAAAGGGTTTGCCAGAAAACCTCAGTATAAATATGATCAGACTCGGGAGAAGTGCCCTGAGCCGGCAAGCCAAGAGCAGCGCCTATATCTTGGACAGCAGGTTGCAGCTCTTTGATAGAGAGCTTACCGTCACAGTCAATGTCGAGTTCTTGAAACTTATGATCCACAAAGTTGCTAAAAACTTTGTCATTCTCAACCAACTCCATTATATCCGAACCGTCCATCACCTCTTGACTACTTTTCTCCTTCATCGAACTGTTCGCCTTGTGCATGATCTTAAACCCCCTACCCCCACCCAAGACTTTTCTTTAATTAATGCAGATGTTAGAAAGGCTACGCTTTCGGTGTTTCCTCCTTTCCGGTGTGATTCTCGTGATGATATAAGATGGCCACTTCTGTCTCGCTCTGTTTTTTTGAGTATTTTCTCGACTGTTCTTGGGGTGTATTTTATATGAGAGACAGTGTGTGAGTGTGTGAGAGAGAAAGAGAGAGGGGTGACTGAGCTCTGTTTGGCTACACTTGTTAACACGATGGGGTCTAAAATTTTGGCGGTTTGGTTGTCGGTATTTGTCAGCAGCATTATTCTCCACTAATGGAAAATTACAATAGCAACCGAACATTAAGTTCTAGAACATTTGATTAGCTAACCAATAAAGAAGCAATTAATGGGGCTGATGGACAAAATTAGAAGGTTAGAAGGCAAAAGTGCTCAACCCAACACTGAGTTCCAGAAAATGATACCATACTTTTAATACTGAGGTGTCCGTGCACTTGCACGAGAGATAACATAATTTATATATTAATAATATATAATAAAAATATATTATTATTATTATAAAAATTTAAAAATTATTTATGTTAATTATATGTATATAAATATTATAATATTTAATTTTTTTATTATTTTTATATTATATAATTATTCCTTAAAAGTTATTTTTATTAAATAATAAATTACACAACTTTTTTTAAGTTAATTTTAAAGTGTTCACAACTAGTATAAAATATACAACTCATTAAAATCAATTAAGATGAAACAATAAATTATAATATTATATAAATAAAATTATATAATATTTTTATTTAAAAATAATAATTATACTCTTGGATTCAATTCATATGAAAATAATATTATTTATTCAAATTCAATACATATATTAAAATTAAAATAAATATCTAATTCACAAAAAACTGTATTCTATCCTGAAAATTATGTCATACTTTAAATAAAAAAAATTATTTTAAGATATATAATATTGGTGTCAAATTAAAAATAAAAAATAATTAATTCGATATATCATATGTCAAAACAAATTTAAAATAAAAGAATTAAATGAGTTTTAAAATTAGTAAAAGATAAAAAAAAAAAAAGTAAATAAGCGCTGCAATTTCTAATTTTTTACTTTTCATAAAAAAATTCTTTACGACTGTTTAGTTTTCATAAATTATTATTATTTTCAAAAATAATGATTTTTCATTCAATATAAATTATATTAATATATGTATATATATTACACAACTAAATATCGACGGTGCACGCTTTCAATTTATCTTCTGTACAACACATCCATATTTACATTACTTTTTTGTGTGTATTATTTATAAATTATTTAAAATTTTATTTATTAATAATATATTAATTATGTATTTTTAAAGTATTATTTATATATAATATTAGATACAATCTTAAGACATTACTTATTACGTTTTCTATTTATTATTTATATATAATATATAAATTAAAATAGTGACATAAACCTCCATAATTATTCAAATATAGTCATAGTATAAGTACCAAATTCAAATAACAAAATCAAAACATATCAACTCAATATTTACAATAAAAGTACATGAACCAAATTTTGTGAAATGACTATTATATCGATAATGTGCATATAATTCTACTCTATTAGCTTTTAGTCTTTTGTAAGATAAATATAATGCGATAAAATATAAAATACGACGATTTTATAATTTATTAAAATTTAAGTTTCTTTAATAAAATTTGTTAAACGATTAATGTAATCAAATTCAAAAGAAATTCTCTCAACATCAATGTAGATATTGTATTTTGAAGACTTTCCATCTAAATTGATTTCAAACTTTAATTTTCTTTTTTGTTTTGTTCTTTCTTAACTTTAATATACTTGGAGGGGTTATGTTTTGCCACATTCTAGGACATATACACTCTCTCTCTCTCTCCCTCTCCCTCCCTCTCTCTCCCTCTATATATATATATATATATGTATATTGGTATCTGCCATTTTAACCATACATGAACAATGTGTTAAAAATAATATTTGTGAAGTAATTTCATTAAATAATTAGTTTCCACCATATTTAGAATATCAAAAGCTAATTCTAGAAATAATAAATTTTGAACTTATACTATTTGAAATTCTAAAGAATATTTATGAGATATCTCTTTCAAAAAGTATGATTTATCTTTAAACATTTTGATTTTTAGATTTAGTAATATTTAATTATTTATATATATCGTTCAAATAAACCATACAAAAATAAAATTATACTTAAATTTTAATATTATTACACCACACATAAAATATATTTAATCAAATTATTCTCAATTTTATACTTTAGTTCAGTGATTATTTTATTAAGGTCAAATCATAACATCGTTTTGGACAACGTGGAAACAACCAAACAAGGCATATATTACACACAGGGAAGCTCTGGTCCACGTAAGTTGTGTGGTTGAGACACGTGGGGCGGTCTTGGGTGTGCAGGCAAAAGCAAAATACGGGTGAACTATACTGTTAGAGTGCTTTGGTCGGCCCGTAATTATTTGACGCGTGTCCGAAACTAATCGATTCCGTAATGCACAGGAAATTCGATGTGACGTGGCGGGCTGAGCTGAAAGGGTCTGGGGACCCGGTTGATTGATGGGCCTCTGGCCCAATCCCTCCATGTCCCCTTAATTTCAGATCACTTAAATTGATTTAACTGTGATTTGATTTTCTTTTTAATATTTGAACCTTGCACGTGTTGAATTGAGTATGTTTTGGTGGGTTTTTCTCCTCTGTTTGAGGATTTGAAATATCAATTTCGAACTCTGAGGTGATGGACTTTAGAATAAAATTTTCGTGTATTGAATTCGTCGAGCACCCAATTTATAATATTATACGACTCATTTAATTTATTATATTATATATTTAATTAAAAATATTATTTTTTAATATAATACAATGTTAATATTTTTTAAATAATTAATTAATATTTTTATTTAAATAAATAATATTATAAATTAAATTACACATTGCATTGATACACAAATGTTTTTTGCATGAACTTTATATTGTTCATAATATTTCTTTAGTAGTAGACTAAATTGATTTTATTATTACACCTAAAAAATGCTTTTATATTGACTAGTGGTTGTCTAAAATACATTTTTGACTTATAATATATCAAATTAATTATTTTTTATAATTTTTAATTTAACACCTAGAATACATATATTAAAACATAATATTAGATTAATATATTTAATAATATATTATTTATGTTAGATATAATTAATTATTGTGAGTTGGCTGTTTATATTAAATTTGAATTGTAAATAAAAATACTTACAAAATTTTCTCATAATAATATTGTTAGATAATTTTAAATTTTTAAATATTATCAACCTTTTTTTTTGAATTATTTTTTAACCTTAAATATATTTAATAAGTAAGCCTATATCTATACTAACTTAAGTATTAACATGGTTGATTATATAAAACTATTCAATTAATTATTTTAATAAAAATATGTGATTATTAAAAAAATATTTTTAATAAGATTATTTAAATTATTTTATTAGTTGTATGCTATTCAATTAATTACATATATGAGGAATGACATGGATATGACTAATGGGTGTGTTTGAATATCATACAATAAATAATCAATTTAAAGACTAGAGATATTTTATATTTATTAAAATTAATATGTTTTCTTAATTTATTTATATAATTTTTTAATTCCATACGTGCATTTCAATTAAAAAAATATATTATATTATATTTTTTAATAGTCGATGATATTTACCCACTATTGCCTAAAAAAGGTGCAGATTTCTTAATTAAACGTTACCTAACAATGCCTACTCCCGTTTGTCATACCTTCTGAAGCACTATACATCTTCACTTTGAATTCCATTTATTTCATTTAATATTAGGAAACAATATCGATATTTAATTCGATATTAATCACTAGATTGATTACCAATGTTTCTAATATTATTCTTGCAAAAAAATAAAATAAAAATAAATTTAATTTAATTAAGTCCAAATTTATGAAAAGCAGGTGATTGGGATTCAGTGGGCTTAAACATAATTGACGTCTGCATAATAAGCCTAAAAACACACATTTGGCCAATACGAGGGTCGTTCGTGGAATTGTAAAAGTATTTATAAATATTTAAATGATCTTTTATTCATGGAAACTTATATTTTAAAATTAATAGTTTCCTTAAAATATATAACTTCTATTATATAAATATATTATAACAAAAAAATAATGAGGATTTTTTTTTTGTCGAAAACGCAGAATTAGATAAATAAAAAAGAATATGTTATACAAAGTACTCAGGCATACCTGAGGGTGTACAAATCAAGGCAATCAAGCCCGGCTGGGTGGAAATCAACATAGCTCTCTAGAACTATGTGAGAACAGAATGTGCCTCATAATACAAAGATCAACAAAAAAACCTAAACAGTGAAAAAATCTGCGGAAAACCCCAATTAAAAACGAGGTGGGCCTTATTAAAAACATCGCGACCATACGAGAAAAAGAGTACTTACTCTTGCCTAATAAGCTATTATGAACTTTACCCACTGTTGCCTAAAATAAGTATATAACTTTATCTCTTAATTCAACGACACCCAACAAAGCCAACTTCTGCTTGTCTTTTACTTTTGAAGCACTATGTACTTCCGCTACCAAAATATTTCAATCAAATACCTATCTTAAGTTCTAATCTTGTTTTGCTGGCATAATTATCTAAAATTGTGTGTGATGGATTAGTTTCTCGATACTTAATTTAATATTGTTTATATTTTTATTATTATTGATGGTTGTTTGAATTGATACAAACTTAAATTGATTTGAACATTACAAAAAATCGAGCTTCTTATTCAGATAAATTTAAATTTCAATAGTTATAAATCTTGAAAGTGGGTCTAATGTGAAACAGTTACATGTGTGGTACGGTGTAAGGTATTACTTGTTTAAAAATAAAGTATTATTTGTTTAACTATGAATTATCACTATTTTTTAAATAATATCTTAAATTGTGTCACACGTACAATCATTTCACATGAGTTCTTACAAAATCTTGAAACCAGTCAAACCAAATGCAATATTTATTATTTGAGAGAAATTTAACTAAATAACAATATATATCTATTTATAACAATAATTTTGTTGTGATTGATTGGAAAGAAAATGATTGTTTGAAGAGAAGAAAAAAAAAAAGCATGTGGGTACCACTCTCTTTGTTGTCTGTAACCAAACAAAGAACTGCAAAAAAAAAAGAATGATTTTTTTCAATTTTGTTTTTTTGTCTAAATTTTATTATTTATTTAAAATAATTATATTATTATAAAATTAAAATTAAATATTTTTATTTTAGAAATTTTAATTCGATTTCAAAATTTAAATTATTCCACAAATTTATGTATTTCAAAATTAGATGATATCAAGATGAATATACTCAATATTTAATAAATAATTCAAAATCTATATATTTTATCAAATATTAATCAAATCACTGAATTATGAAATTAAAAAAATATATAAAATATATCAAATATATGACTCAATTTTTTCGATTCATTTTATAAAAAATATATATATATATAAGTAAAATTACTTTGTAAAATTGTGTTTTTTCGCCCTAAATTTCAACCATATAAATGAAAAAATATATATATTTATGCAACTCTGTTAAGATACATTATTACAATTTAATTGAAGAGATTAATATCAACAATCTTCGGGATTTGCTTAGTTTATGTTGTTCAATATAAATAAATTCGAATTTAAAAGAATTTTTGTTAACTCATAATATATTCAAAATAAGAAATAAATTTGTTAGAAACGTAAAATCATTGTAGTTTCATTATAAAAAATCATTAACAAATTTTCTATAATTAAACTATCAATTATTTAAAATCACCCAATGGCGTGGATAAAATTTAATTTTGTCAAATATGAAATTAAATTTTCAACAATCTTACCATAAGTTCAAAATAATTTCTTATTTTTGTCTCTCACTTCTTTCTATATATTTTATCAAAACTAATACTAAATATTTTAAAGTCTCTCCTTTTTGTTCTCCCTCCTCTTGAAGTGTTTTGCATTTTCTGTTTTGAGAAAATAAATGGTAAGACATGTACGATTATATGTGTCATATTTCAATTGTCACAAAAGCCTACACTCATCAAAATATTATTTTTAGGTTTATTTTATTTTAAATTTTTTTTATTCACATGTTGCTTTCAATTTATCATAATATATTTAATTTTCTTAAATATTTTTCTTTCTTATTTTTAAACAAAAAGTTCGTCCATCTCTTTCATGTTTCTTTTGATTATTCTTGTGTTTTTCTGTTGAGATCTGCTAATTATTTTGACTATAAGCACCGTGCGATTTTTCATTAGCAAGTATTTGTTTCCATCAAATTTCAATTTTTTTTAATATTATTACATTTAATTAACAATTTGCAAAATATTTTTATCCTTAATTTGACTATGTAATTGGCAAATTTTACGAGATTTGTACAAATCTTTATTTTCTTTAATCTGCTGATATGGCTTTTTTTAAAAAAAAATTAATTTGATTCAACCTTCTATAAATCGTGGATATCATGCTTATCAATTTGTGAACAAGGCTAATTATAATAGAAGAAAAGAAAAAACATAAAATTACAATAAATTTCTATTATTATACAAAAAAATAATCACTGATTACAAATCTACACCTTCTATAATATACTATATAACTTGAATACATTTCATACTGAAAATGAACAAAAATAAAACTTCATACATATTGTGCATTATTATAATCATTATTGCACACTTATACACGCTTACTTCCTAATTAAAATATTCTCACAATATGAAATAAAAAATGAGAATATATGAATATTTGTATTTTATTTTCTTAATGCAATTTAATACACGCTTATTTTATAATCCAAACACTTTCATCATAGGAATTATATGAATATTAGTAATTAAGTTCCTTTTTAAACATTTATTTCCTAATTCAAACACTTATCATAATAGAAAATAAATAATGAGATTGTGTATATATTAATAATTTTTTTTACAAAATAAATGTCATCTAACTACACATTTATTTCCGAACTCTAATACTCATTAATGAAAATATAAACTCCCAATATGAACGAGCATCTTAATATGATATATTAGTAATTTATTTTCTTAAAAAATAATATTATTTATTATACATTTATTTATTCCATGCTAATTTCCTAATCCGAAAACCCTCACAATAGGAAATTATATAAATATTAATAATTTATTTCGTTAAAAAAGGAATGACATTTATTAATACTAATTTCCTAATTTAAAAACATTCATAATTGGAAATTATATGAATATTAATAATTTATTTCACTAAAAAGGAATATCATTTATTACATACTAAGTTCCTAATCTAAAATGGATATGAATGTTAACAATTTATTTTATTAAAAAAGGAATGTCTTTAATTTCCTAATCCAAAAACCCTAATAATAGGAAATGATATGAATATTAATAATTTGTTTCATTAAAAAAGGAATCTCATTTATTACAAAATAGTTTCCTAATCCAAAAACATTCATAATAGGAAATTATATGAATATTAATAATTTATTTCAGTAAAAAAGGAATGTCATTTATTCACATTTATTTCCCAAGGTCTCTCCACTTCCTATATATTATGCATTATCATTTCGGACAGTACAATGGTCTTCAGCAGAGTGACGGAGCATCATCCTGTACGGTGGTGGATCACACCTACGAGGCAGTGGCGGTGAGCGGTGTAGGTGCAGGACTCAGGACGGCGATAATGTTATCAATGCAGGGACTCAACATCGAACCGGTCACCGCCAGTCAAGCCGGTCAACACTATCGGTCGGACCGTTCAAGCCGGTCAACACCGCCTGTCCAGCCACTCACCACCGGTCAAACAGGTCACCACGACCGGTGAAGCCGATCAACACTATCAGTCCAGCCGGTCAAAACCGGTACAGCCGGCCAACACAACCGGTCGGACCGGTCACCGCCGGTCAACACAACCGGTCCAGCCGGTCAAACAGATCACCACGACCGGTCAAGCAGGCCAACACCACCGGTCCAGCCGGTCAAAACCGGTCACCGCCGGTCACCACCGGTCAACACCGGTCCAGCAGGTCAACACTGGTCGGACCGGTCACCGCCGGTCAAACAGGTTACCACAACCGGTCAAATAGGTCGACACCACCGGTCCAGCCGGTCAAAAACCGGCCACCACGGTCAAGCCGGTTAATACTACCGGTCTGACCGGTCACCACCAGTCAACACAACCGGTCAAACCGGTCACCACGACCGGCCAAGCCGGTCACCCCACCTGTCCAGCCGGTCAAACAGGTCACCACAACCGGTCAAGCCGGTCAAATCCAGTCAACATCTCCGGTCCATCCGGTCAAACCAATCACCACGATCGGTCAAGCCGGTCAACACCACCGGTCCAGCCGGTCACGCACAATACACAATTTTTCAGTTGGGTATTTGCCGTTGCTTTAATTATAGGAAATGATGGTAAGTAAACCCAAGGCTCTGAATATTTTTCATCTGTCCGTTTGCTTGTACCTGAAATGGTGCTGGTTTGCCGGATCTCCAATATCTTCTTGTTTCATTGGCAACCAGAAACATTGGAAAGCAGAAACAAAATGGAGCTTCTAGAGCTCATGAGCGAGATAATTTTATGAATTAATGGAAGTGTGATAGAGCATAAAGGCCTAACTCAACACTTATGTGGGATACTTAACATCCTCCCTCACTGCGAGCCCTCACGTCTTACTCGTGCGTGATGGCTTGGGCGTGGCAGTGTTGGCTCGGGAAGAGCGAGGCATCAAGTTGAGGAAGGCTCTGATACCATGATAGAGCATAAAGGCCTAACTCAACACTTAAAACCCAGGTTATAAGTGAGAGGATTGCCCATGGTTATAAGCCTACCCAAGACACTTACCTCAACCGATTTGGGATACTTAACAAACTGCCACCCCTCACATGAACAAAACAATCCAGATAAATCTAGATAGACAAGGATAGTCATAAGTATTCCTAACTATCAGATTGTTTTTGCTGATTGATATCAGGTCGCTGCCATTGTGTTTTTGCCTTTAATATGGAGGATGGCACCTTGCTCTAGTTCCATGCTGCCTCCACAATTCTTGCTACTGGGGTAAAAATATATAATTGGTCTATACTTTGGGTTTTAAATATGTGATCATGTGAGGCACTTTCTAATTGTTTCAGTTGGACATGAGAAAGTGCGTGGTGATGCATCCTTAGGGTTATGGTAGAGCATACTTTTCTGCAACTTCTGCTCACACTTACCCTAAAGAAGGCAATTCTATGGTTGCACTTGTTGCGCTACCACTTAGTCTTAAGGTCTCTATAATGTCAATTATGCCATATTCTTGGAGTAGGGGGTATTTGAAGGATACTCCTAAATTGCTTTCTGTGTGGTGATTTTTTCTCCAACTAATGATGATGTGCTTTCGTCCTACAGGATCTTGAGTTTGTTCAGTTCCATCCTAAAGGCGTATATGGTGCTGGGTATCTCTTCACTGAAGATTAGTTTAAATGGTCCTTGCATCTGTCCTAGTTTATTTGGTATCTATTTTATTTCTCTTGCATCTGCTTATTAGCTTTATTATTTTGCTTTGCTTATTTCACTATGGCCATGTTCTTGACGTGGAGGTGGTATTCTTAGGAATAGTTAGGGTGAAAGATTTCTGGAACGATACATCCCAGCAGAGAAGGATCTTGCATCTAGAGATGTTGTGTCTAGTTCTATGACCTTGGAGATCCAAGAAGATTGTGGTGTTGGTATGTTATTTTCAGATTTCAGTTAATCGAATTTAATTTGTTCACATTTGTTTGCCCACATCTTGGAATGGTTCTAAAATTACACAATGTTGCTTATCCAAGTTTCGAGTTTACTTGTGAGTTTTGACTGTGACGTATGTGTTCATGCATGTTCTATAGATCTGCCTGTTGTAGATTGGGAATTGCAACAGATTTGAAAGAGACGATTACATAATTAGATTTCTGATTTTGATAATCTGTATATTTTGTGTTAATTGCAATGAATAAGAATATGAACTTTCTGCCTTTGATTGTCTTCGCATTCTACTCTTTTTTTGGGGTGGAGAGTGAACTTGTATATAAACTCGGTTATTGCAATGATGCAATCAGAAAGGATGCAGTTATGTTGGATTGTTTTAACATGTTGCCCCTTTTCCTGAAGAGTATGAATTACTTTCTTAAGTGTTGATACATGATTTGCAGTGTTGGTGGTCCATAAACATGTGTAGCAATGTACATGAAGTAATGAGCCTTGTGCTCCTTGGAAGTCCTGATTGTTATATTTACCAGGTGCTGACATGATATTCCTGGCTTTCAACAGAACCCTTGAAAGATCATTTCTAAGGAGAGACTTGCTGGTATTTCTGAAACTGCAGCCATTTTTGCAGGTGTTGTTACAAAGGAGCCAATTCTGTTTTACCAACAGTCTACTAAACATGGGTGGAATTCCAACAAATCACCATAGAGAGGTATAATCGACATCATGATATTGGGTGAATATCAAGAATATATAAATTTCTTCATGATGCATTATTTGTTTTTGTTAAGGTTGTTACCATCAAAAGCAATGATCCTGATGGTATGATTCCTGGACTTTTTGTTGCTGGTGAAGCTGCCTGTGCATCTGTTCATGGCGCCAATCGTCTTGGAGCAAATCCGCTTCTTGACACTGTCGGGCTTGTGAATATAGGGTTGTAGAGATCCAAAGGCCAGGTGACCAGAAGTTCTTCGATTTAGTGATAATGTGCCATATGGTCCATGTAATTACAATTTTGAGATACATTCACTTGTAATGTTGCAGGAGCAAAACAAAAGCCACTGGAAAATGATGCTGGAGAGAAGACCATGACATGGTTGGACAAGCTCAGGAATTCAAATGGTTCGCTTCCCACCTCCAAAATCTGTTTGAACATGCAGCGGATAATGCAAAACA
This sequence comes from Caryopteris x clandonensis, assembly GCA_028749325.2. Lineage (NCBI taxonomy): Eukaryota > Viridiplantae > Streptophyta > Magnoliopsida > Lamiales > Lamiaceae > Caryopteris > Caryopteris x clandonensis. The sequence continues at coordinate 8,109,643 of JAPYKT020000007.1, read as the reverse complement.
ATGCTGCTGTATTCGGACTCAAGAAACATTGGAGGAAGGTACACCATAGGTTCTCTGTTCTCCTTTTTCCACTGGCATTTCTTCACAACGGCAATAATGAAGTCATCTCTCTTTTATTGCTTGTTTTGTCTTTAAGGCTGTCTGTTGATTGTTATAGCCTGTGAGAGTTTTCATGATGTCAAGTTGAAGAAGGACAGAAGCTTGATATGGTAACTTTTTCTCAATATTAATGTGTCGACTTCACCTTACTACCTCCCTTTTGTTGATTTTGTTCTAGGATCTCGGACTCTTATCTTGATAGAGATTATTGACTTGGAGAACCTTTTGATTAATGCATGTATAACCATGCACTCTGCTGAAGCAAGTAAAGAAAGTAGAGGAGCTCATGCACGTGACATGGATGAAACATACATTAGGATAAGGTTCCTCCCTCATTTCTTTTTCTTGTGTTATCCAGTTGTCCATCTATTGTATGCACTATAAATATAATTAATTATATTAATTAATATCTGGGTCTGTTGACAGATGGTGTAATGAATTAGTTAGCCCCCTCAAATAGATGCGGGAGTTGTCTAGTCCCACATGCTAATGCATATATCTAGAGCCACGTCATTATAACGTAATATTGCTATTGATGCCCCACATGCTGCTGCTCCTACGTCTCCAAAAGCCATATTCATTTTCTCCATAGGTGATGCATTCATCTGTCAATTCTCTATGCTGAACCAGTGGTTTCTTTGATTCTGCTTCATGATCTGTTGATTTTTGTTTCTCACAACCCCTATTTTGCACTTCATATATACTCCCGTAGTTTCTAGAGGATGAGTTATGTCCCTTAACAAGCTCTTATTAGTGTTCTTGGTTGATAGTGTTGTGACAGAATAGGATTATAGAGCATAAACAAGAAACAAGAAACGTAAAGAAGACACAAGATTTACGTGGTTCACCAATAAATTGGCTACGTCCACGGGCAGAGAGGAGAACGAATTTTATTATGTGGTATGTGTGTTACAGATTACAGATCTCAAGGACCATATATATAGTAAAGAGGAAAACCTAAAACACCGAAATTGGTGATATGCATATCTTTGTCCTGGATATGCATATCTTATATCTTCATCATATCTTTCTAAGATTTGTTCCCAGATTTACTCTTGATTCTCCTTATTTTTAGCCATGCCTTTTCTTCCTTGATATATATAGCTCTGTGAAGTGTGTGATTCAAGACATATCAACAAATCTCCACCTTGACTTCAATCTTCCTTGCAGATGCATCATTACAATGCCAGATGAACAGATTCCTCCTTTCTGCCTCAGATTTGCCCTCCTTGGGCATCTAACAGCTTGTGACATTTAGCAAGTTCAAACAATGTCGAAACTTGCTATGCGGGACCGGCTTGGTGAACATGTCAGCAGGATTATCAGCGGTACCTACTTTCATCACCTTGATTCTCTGCTCACTCCTCAGAAAATGATACCTCACATCAATATGCTTGGTCCTCTCATGATGGACCTGATCCTTGGTCAAACAGATTGCATTCAGACTGTCACAGAATACAATAACTTGATCATGATGTAGACCAAGATCACCTACAAGCCCTTTCAACCAAACTTCCTCTTTAGCAGCTTCTGTCAGTGCCATATATTCTGCTTCAGTTGTAGACAAAGTAACTGTAGCCTGCAGAGTTGCCTTCCAACTAACAACAGAACCACCAAGAGTGAAAACATAACCAGTCATAGATCTTCTACTATCAACATCTCCAGCATAGTCAGAATCAGAATAACCAGTCACAGAAACGTGAGCATCACCTCCATAAATGAGACTAACATCAGAAGTACCTCTGAGATAACGGAAAATCCTCTTCACAGCTTGCCAATGCTCTTTTCCAGGTTGTCCCATGAACCTGCTGACAACACTAACAGCATGTGCAAGATCTGGTCTAGTGCAGACCATAGCATACATCAAACTCCATACTGCATTAGAGTATGGGACTCGAGACATGTACTCCTGCTCTCTGTATGTGAATGGTTCACCTGCAGATGGTTCTTCCTCTTCCACCTCGTCAGCAACTTGTAATGCGTAAGTCACCATATCCTCAAAACCATACCGCACAGGAGGCTTCACACCTGTTCTCCTAGCTCTACCAACCGCTATGCTTGTCTGGCGAGCTTCTGGATGAACATCTGAACTTGCACTTTCAGCTGTAGTATGTTGATCTTCTCCACCTTGGAGTTGTGATTTACACTCATCGAGAGTGACTTGCAGCTCCACCTGTTTATCAACACTACTACAATTTTCTGTACAAATGGACTTCACAGTGGGGTTAAGCATAGAATTCTCATCAAAAATCACATTCCTACTGAATATAACTCTATTTTCTGAAGGTGACCAGATTCTATATCCCTTAACTCCATCCCCGAAACCTACAAATATACCCTTCTTAGCTCTTGGCTCTAATTTACCCTCACTAACATGATAGTAAACATTACAACCAAAAACCTTTAATAGTGAATAATCTGCAAGTTTATTAGACCATACCTCATAAGGTGTCTTGCAATCAATGCCAGTGTGAGGACCACGGTTGATCAGATAGCACGCCGTGTTTACTGCTTCTGCCCAGAACTTTCTAGCCAAACCAGCATTCGAGAGCATGCATCTCGCTCTCTCCAGCAATGTCTGATTCATGCGCTCTGCCACACCATTCTGCTGCGGTGTATGTCGAATAGTGTGGTGTCGAGCAATCCCTGCATCCTTGCAGAACTCGTTGAACTCAGACGAACAGAACTCCAGGCCATTATCAGTTCACAGTCGCTTGATCTTCTTCCCAATCTGATTTTCTACCAACGCTTTCCACTGCTTGAATTTCTTGAAAGCTTCACTTTTGTGTTTCATCATAATTACCCAAGTCATCTTAGAGTAGTCATCAATCATAGACACAAAATATCTGTGGCCTCCAATAGACTCAACACGTGACGGATCCCAACAATCCATATGAATGTAGTCAAGAGTCCCCTTGGTCTGATGAACTGCCTTCTTTGGAAACTTGCTGCGATGAAGCTTCCCAAAAACACAATGTTCGCAGAATTCAAGACTCTGCACTTTATGCCCAGAAAGAAGATCCCGCTTTGACAAAATCTGCATCCCTCTTTCTCCCATATGACCGAGCCTCATATGCCACAGCCTGGTCATATCCATGGTCTGAACCTCAGATGATGCAACATCAGCAGAACCTGTCACAGTGGAACCTCGCAGATAATATAAGGTACCACGTTTCAAGCCTGTCAGAACCACCTTTGAACCTTGACAGACATACATAACTCCACCTTCACCTTTGAAACTGAAACCCTTGCTGTCAAGGAGACTCAATGATATCAGATTTTTCGTCATCTGTGGAACATGCCTGACTTCATTCAAGGTGCAGAATACCCCATCATGTGTCCGTATCCTGACTGAGCCAATCCCAACCACTTTGCAGGCAGCACTGTTAGCCATGGTAACATTTCCTCCATCTATCTGCTCATAGGTCGAGAAGAACTCCCTGTTAGGACAAATATGATATGATGCCCCAGAATCAAGAACCCACACATCATTACGATGTGAATGTCCAGCTGCAACCAAGGCCAGATCATCTTCAGAATTTGTATCAGTTTCTGCAACAGCTGCAGAACCGCCGACACCCTCTTTCTTCTCCTGTTTCCTCTTCTTCCTAGGACAATCATTCTTCCAGTGCCCTAGTTCTTTACAGTAATTGCAGATGTCATCGGGTTTAGGACCTTTTGAACCTTTCTGAATTGGCTTCCCACTTTTCTTCCCAGATTTCTTTTGTCCCTTACCCATGACAAGCAACCCCGATGCCTGATTTTCTGTGGCCGAGCCAGTTGCCTGTTGACGGTCTTCTCTGCTGTGGAGGGCAGATCGAACATCTTCCAGAGACAGAGTATCTTTCCCAGTAATAAACGATTCAACAAAATTCTCATACGATTCAGGCAAAGATACTAACATAATTAAAGCAGCGTCCTCATCTTCTACTTTAACATCAATATTACGCAAATCTAGTAAAATTTTGTTTAATTTATCTAGATGATCCCGAAGAGGTGAACCTTCCTGCATGCGTAAACGGAACAGACGTTGCTTCAGAAGCAATTTGTTGGTTAGAGACTTCGTCATGTAGAGACTCTCTAACTTCTTCCAGAGACCATCGGCAGTTTCCTGATCCGCAACCTCGATGATAACATCGTCAGACAGACATAGCATGATAGTCGAGTGGGCCTTTTCTTCTAGGGTATTCCACTCTTCTTCATCTACATCCTCAGATTTAGGTTTTTCTGATAGCGGCGCCCACAAACCCTGCTGCTTCAGCAGAGATCGCATCTTGATCTGCCATAAGCCAAAACTATTTCTCCCTGTGAATTTGTCAACCTTTACGTTGAAAGCAGACATTCTTGATCGGCTCCAAAAACCCTAACAGTGCGGAAAATACCCTGATCGAAACGACCAGGCTTTGATACCAGTTTGTTGTGATAGAATAGGATTATAGAGCATAAACAAGAAACAAGAAACGTAAAGAAGACACAAGATTTACGTGGTTCACCAATAAATTGGCTACGTCCACGGGCAGAGAGGAGAACGGATTTTATTATGTGGTATGTGTGTTACAGATTACAGATCTCAAGGACCATATATATAGTAAAGAGGAAAACCTAAAACACCGAAATTGGTGATATGCATATCTTTGTCCTGGATATGCATATCTTATATCTTCATCATATCTTTCTAAGATTTGTTCCCAGATTTACTCTTGATTCTCCTTATTTTTAGCCATGCCTTTTCTTCCTTGATATATATATGGCTCTGCGAAGTGTGTGATTCAAGACATATCAACAGATAGTTAGGCTCCTTATCATGAGTATCTAAATCCTCCATATTGGGCAGCAATAACTCTTGAAAATAGTTGTAATGAACTTATACGTTCTTTCTCTGCATGAGTGCATACGGGTATCAAAACATTCATGTTGTAACTTTATCACAACCATGTTAAGCATGCATGCATGAGCCTATTTGGTAAAATTCATTCAATTATATCACAAAGCGTTACAATATTTATGCTAAAGATAAAGCCAATGTTAATTCTTTAATTTAATTTAATGTGAGGTGAGCTTTTATTAAATTAAGTTTCTTCACATCCCCACATCAAATAACACTTATTATAAATAGCAAATTTTGTACATTCATTTCTCACTCACTGAACATCAAGTTTGAGAAATTCCACCCACTACAACTATCTACTTGAAACTTTTTTACCCGATTACTAATATGTTATTTAATTTTTAAAAAATTAAATATTCGACTACATAAAATTCAGTCAAAGTTTATAAACTAATATCTGACAATTTATTTATAATGCATAAAGAAAATACTTCTTTATATTATATTTGCTAAGAGGTAAAGTTTGAATTCACTAAATCATGAAAACAATTAGACCATATATATATGTGTGTGCTGGTGAGACAGTCAGAAGCTAGCTAGGCTCACAATTTTATGCTCCAAACGAATGAGTATTACCTGGGTTTCAATTGTCTGAAATTATAATGTCCAAGTAACGGGCTTCGGCGCATGTGGGCTCAATAATAAAGTATGGGCCTCGTCCCGCATTGGTCAAAATAATCAGTTGTAGACCTCGGCCCCTATTGTGACTGTCGAATAATTTAATTTTGTTGTTTTATGTTTTTTTTTTTTAGTTTTAACCCATGATATACAAATTTTGCAGGCAATTTTTTCGGTCTAAATACAAAATTTTAGGGGTGTTTTAATATTTTTAAAATATAAAATTAATTTATAGATATTATAATTATTTTTAAAAACATAAAAGTATTTTATAATAGTAATATTACTATATAATCTGGAAAGTCATTTCAAATAATCCAATCATTATTTGGAAAACCTTAGAATGAAGTTAAAAATCTTAAAATGATAATAAAAATAAGTATTAAGTATTTAAAAATATATAAATAATTAAAAAAAATCTCTATTTTCTGATTCATTAGAAAAGAACTTATCTGAAGTCTTTTCTGATCTAAACTAGGCTATGCTGGTTGGATGCTTTCCTCTTAACATCTCTATTTGTAAGTGTAATTGTTCAAACTGCTACATTTGTTCAAAAACATGTGAGGGCCTGAGGAATTGGTTCCTAACTTTTTGATGATATATTATAATAACATATTTTCATTAAATAAATCGAATTTACGTAAATTATAAAATCTAGTAGTATGTAATTTACTATGTATTTAATGTATTTAGCTTTGACAACAAATAATTTTATGAAAAGATTTTAATGTATGTGTATAGTATGTAATTTGTTTTATGTAGTTTTTTTTTTATATTTTATTTAGTTTTTGTTTCTGGATCTGTTTGATTGAATCAAATCAAATTCATTATTTTGTTGTTGTTGTTTTTTTTTTAATGATCCACCACTTGACATATATTCATAAATATTAAAAGGTGTATTTTATTGATGGTTATGTTTTATTAATAAAAATATTATTTTACTTGGTTATTTGTTTTTTTAAGGGAGAAAAGTTTCATAAGCAAAAATTAAATTTTATACTGGTGGTTTCTATATTTATTATTATCATTTTTCCTGCTCATTTTTCTTTTCACAAATAGAAAGACAAATTTTTAGGAAATGTTGATATATTATTAACTAATAAACATTTATTTTAATATATTTATAATATATTTAGAATACGGATATGTACGAACTGATTCATAGATTTTTCAGCAATATCTATCTATTAAACTGAATATTTGTAACTGCAATATTTAATTTAGTAATATTACAAGACTTGAAAAAATGTATCTCATATCTATCTATTATATAATATTTTAAGAATGATCATTGTTATTTAATTTACATTTACGTCTAATTTAAAAAATATATATAAATATATTAGTGATTCTCCTACAAATTAAATATGATTTAATGAATTAAAGAAATTCGTATGGTCCATATAAATGCATGTTCCTGAAATCCATATAATCTCTAATTATCGTTAGTTGTTTGAATCTCATTTGATATATGTTTCTACTTCTTTATTTATTTTATCTATTTCTCTTCTCATTTACAAATTATGATAATATAAAAGGGCTGGCAGTGGATGGAGCAACGAAGTGAAAATGAGATCCTTACGTTCGAGTTCATATTCAAACACTCTCAATTGCTTGCAAGGTTCTCTTATAGCCGCGTTCAGAAGTTTATTCGTGTTCGGATACACCTTTTAGTTGTCACAAAAGTTTAATCATATTCATTATATTATTATTATATTTGTGTTTAATTAATATATTTAATTTCCAAATTTATGTTTTCTTTTATATCCTTCTCTACTTCATAGTGTGGAGTTGAAAATAAAGAAAAATTGAATGTTGGTTATAAGCATCCGTTTTTTTTATTTTCTTTCCTTTTCAGATGTTATGTTTCCTTTTTATCTTATATTTAGTGGAATTATATAACTACATAATTGAATATATGTTATTGGTATCGTGCTTCTTTATTTTCTTTCCTTTTGTGATACTTTGTATAATTTATTTTACCTTATTGTGTGAAATTATTTAAAAAAAGAAAAAAAGAAAAAGAAAGAAAGAATGAAACTCAATTATCAAACAATCAACCTCTAATAATCATCTAATACAAGAAAACAAATGTAATCGAAAATAAAACATAAAAATTTAAATGCAGATTTCTATATATTTCCTTACTAGAAACATAAATGCTAGATTATAAATGTCATTAATTAATTGTAGTTAAAAAAGGGAAAGAAAAGCTTAATTGTTTTACGGAAAAAAAAAAGGAATTGATAAGGTTTAAATCAGAAGAAAATTACTATCCCTCTCCCAAAACATGTGTCATTTTAGTACCAAAAAATTTATAACTTATTTTATACTAGTTTTCTTTTAATATTGTAGATGATTTCATTATGCTACCAAGTAGATCTGTCAAGATGGGCTTGGCAGGGCGGGTCAAAACCTACCAAGTTTATCATTTGATGGGCGAGCTGCTAAAACTCCAACCCAGCCTAACCCACTAGCAAGTTACGATCTTTGTAGGCCAACCTACGGATCGTCGGAATTGGAGGTGGGCTGGGGGCAGTGCTGGCGATACCGATGGCCGTCGGAATTGAGGGTGGGGGAAGGTAGGGGGCAGGGGAGGGTGGTTATGGGCTATGACCGTGTCATGGTCGTGAGTCTTGTGACTGAGATTTGAGAGGGTTTGGACGTCTAGAGGATTTGGGAATTGAGGGAGGTAATAAGTTATTACTGAATTGGGGGTTTAGACTTTCAATTGTAAATTTTGTGACTTGTGAGATAGGGAGGTTAGGTAGGTTGTGGGAAGGTAGATGGGTCATGGATGAGGTCGTTATGATAAATTATATTTTAAATAAAACATAATTTAAAAACCTGTGGGTTGGCCCGGCCCAACCCGTTTCAACCCGCGTCTCACGTGGGCCAGCCTGCTCTGGGCCACCAGTTAGTGAGCTGTTAAATTCCTAGCCCAACCCACCTATTTCGCAGGGAGGGGACGGACTAGCTCGGCGGGTCTGACCTATTTTAACAACTCTACTACCAAGGTGTGTGTATGCCATTTTATGCATTAGACTTAACGACTATCATACATAATATGTATAAAATTTGACTAAAATATCTAGAACGAAATTTTTTATTGACTATTTAATGTTTACAATGCCGAGCCATGTTGAAATTTTATTTGATATACCGAGTATCATATAGAACCATATTGAACTGTTTCGAGCTATAATACCTTAAAATTAAAAATTTCGTTGAAGTTCCATAATAATATATAATATATACTATGCAGTATTAAAAATATTTTAATATTTCAGTTTAAAAATATTTAACTTAAAAAAATGAAGCATTTTACATTTATTCATAAAAATTTTAGTTTTGTGCCGTATGACACCTTTAATGATTTTATTAATAATATATAAGCAAATAAGTGAGTTTAATAATAAATTATAAAGAGCCGTTAGAAATAGAAAATAACTATGGTGTGATTTGAGTTTCCTAATTTTGACAATGAATAAAATATTGAAAAAATAAATCAATCCGATAGCTTATTTATTTATTTATATATTAGGAAAGATTTGGGTTTCCTATTAAGAAGGTAATTAGTGCATGCAGATTAGGAAAGTAAATTAATTTGATCTGTTGCGTAATTTCACAGCTTTTATGTCTGCGGTCTTTCTTCACATCTTATAAAACGGTATGATTGAAATTACACTCAACTCGACGCGGAAAGCGTCCAGCAGCAAAGAATTGAAGTGTTTGGAACCGGAGAGAAAATCACCGACTATCCACATCATCGTACCTCCCGTCAGTATATAAATTGTGCTCATCCACTTCCACTCTATCCTCCAGGCCTCACAGAAATCAATGGAGTCGAGTCTCTCTCTGGCTCCCCACGCTTTTTCCTTGGTTACGTGCTCTCCTGTTTTTCCCCCTCTTCGTTCTCGCGCCATTGGACTCCGCCGCAGTGAATTTATCAGCAATGGCCACGACATCCGACTGCGGCGGAGAAGATGCAAGCAAATGCGGCTGAAATCTGATTCTCACTGCTGTAAGTTTATCTTCAAAGCCTCGCTTGACTCGCAGTCGATTCTTGTCGCTGCTGCCACCGTTGCCACGTTTTCGGCTGTGACTTTAGTGTATTTAACTTCTTTTAGAAAACAACTCGACATCAAGCAGGTATGCTGCTCTTCCATCAATTATGTGGTTGAATTTCTTTTCGTCTATTTTTGAGTGATGGTTCATAATTGGAAAAGAATTTTCGTCTTCCGCAATAATACGCAACCATCAACTTGCTGAAAATTTATTCATGCTTTTCAAGTCGATGTTTTACATTTGAGTCAGAAACAAGTAGATGTTTGAAATACAGACACAGTTTTTTTTTTTTTTTAATTATCATTATTATTTTGGTTAAACGTAATGAGTTTTGCTAACAGATTTACATGATATTTTGTTGAGGAACTAATTGGCTAACTTGTCATGATTTTTAATAAGGAGAAAGAAATAATGTATTCTGCCTAATTTTTCTTGGACGTAGTGTGAAGTACAATGTTATGAATGTTAAATAAGAAAATAACCTTTGCTTGCTTGGCTATTCTTCATCAGGAAATCCATACTTTTCTGTTTCCACGTTCTAGCCGCCTAGGCCATTTTCTGATTGTTTATAACTTTCAGATTTCAGGGAGGCTAACCCATGCACTATCTGAACAACTACGAAGTATGACGAGCTGGATTTTTACAGATTCACATCATGTAGTTTCACGGAAGAAAGAATCTGTTGATGGAAATAGATATTTTATGGAAGAGACTATAGAAAATAATGGTCCTCAGATAATGTTTGTGGAAACTGATTTGATTCGTGGAGGAGCTCTAATAACAGAGGCATCGACATTTCAGTTGAACATCATGGCTTCAAGTGTCCATGATAGTTTAACCTCCCTGACATCTGAGACTTCGGAGATATCATCTATGCCATCCGTACTGTCTGAATATGATGTTTTACCTTTTGGCAAAGAAGTATGCGAATTACACTCCCGTTCAGTTGGTTCTGAATTTCCAGCTCCTGCAGTGCACACAAATTCGGATTCTTGCACATCTTCTTCAGATCAAATGCAGGAAGAAACTGAAGAGCTTGGTGGACTTAAACTTGGACTTCTGAAAGAGGGTGATCTAAAAAACTGGAATCCTGTCTTTAGAGACTCTGCACGCAAGGAGCTACACACAATTAATGAGGCCTCTTTTGAAAAGTTGGATAGTCTGGAACAATTGTCCTCATGTGCTACCCTTCAGAGGAACAACGGCTATTCATCTCTTATGAACAATTCTTTGGTGGAAAATTCAAATCTTACTGCACACAATGTTACCTTGATGATAGGTCACTATATATGCATGTGTTTGTTACTTTAAAATTGCATGATTACCTGGTTACTATTAATTTATTTTTTACTGCCTACCTGATACAAAATATTTATTTTATTTTTTCTTTTTGTCAGAGAAGCCTGAAGGAGAAAGACCTTTTGGAATTTACAGTCAGGGCATTATCTGCCAGCAGAAGGACTCAAGAAATAAAAAAATTAGAAAACATGACCAAAACATTCTACCAAGCGATAGAACCAAAAACTTGCCCCCATCTTCCGATCCCAAACAGAAGCATCACAACAACAGGCACAATCCTTCATGGCAATTACGTGTTTACAACCAACTTTTGAGGGAAGGCAGGTAATTTCTTTTAAGTCACTTTAATTTAGCTGTATGTGATGTTATTAAATTTAAGCAGAGTGAGGCATAATATATTATCACAATGAGAACTATAATGAGATATGCTTGTTGGTACTTATTGCAACTCTTCAATTAGTAATCTTCTTATCATTATGTCAACAAACTATCTTGATGTGCGGGTAATGGCATCAAGCTTATCTATTTGGAATTTCTTGATTCTAGGTTAAATGATTGCATAGAATTGCTTGAAGATTTGGAAGAAAATGGTTTGCTGGATATGGATAAGGCGAGTTTGCATTTTGCTGAAATCTGTACTAATATTATGTGCATGCAAAGTTTTATTTGTTTGTTCAATGTCATGGCTTCAGGTTTATCATGCGAGATTTTTCGATGTTTGCAAACATCAGAAGGCTGTTAAGGATGCCTTTCGCTTTACGAGGCTTATCTCGAATCCAACTCTGAGTACATTCAATATGCTTATGTCTGTTTGCGCGAGCTCTCAAAATTCAGAAGGTATTGTCACTCTCTAAAAAAATTACAGTGTCCTAAACATATATGGAGTGAAATTTAATGATAATGCTTCAGATTTACTCACCCATTTGCCTTCTCATTAGGTGCTTTTCAAGTTCTGCAACATGTTCAGGAGGCTGGATTAAATGCTGACTGCAAGCTTTACACAACTTTGATATCAACGTGTGCTAAATGTGGCAAAGTGGATACAATGTTTGAGGTATGGATTCCTGTCTCAGATGGTCATTCCTGTCCAGGTTTTTATGCCTTTGCCAAAAGTGAGATGAGAGTATGACTCATGGATTCTTTGTATTGAAAATTCAATATTGTAGATACTGTGGTGTTAGTGGAACAAAAATTTTCTTCCCACGTTAACAGTATCAAGTGCTGAACAAGGATAACGCTTCTTCATATTATTTAAAGAACAAGCAGTGAACTAGTATATTGATTCACAATAACTTTGTATTTGATTATTTTTGTTATCCAATTTATATTTTTTGTTATTATGAGATAAACCATAGGATCTTTTGTTGTTTTCTGTTGGACATTGAGACTGAGGTCAGTCAGGTGCACAACTGCATACCCTGAACTAGTTCTGTTTGGTCAATGTTATCTAACTGCTTCAGTTTTATCAGGCTATGAATCACATTGACAATCCTTAATACCATACTAAATTACAGGCTATATGCACTAACTTCATGTTAATGTTTCTATGAATTGGGATCTTGAAATAACATTTTCATAAATTACAAGAATTTCCCCCATGTTTCTGTTTTGGTGAATTTCTCCTTGTGGAATGTATGGGTCTGGACCCTTAGTCTTGATCTTCAACATATTGTAGAGTTTTTAGCTAACTGTGAATTGGTTCATCGGCTACTTTTCTTCTAAGAAATTTCTTTGCATTGGAGAAGACAGAGAATATGGAAATTGGAAAATAAACTGCAAACTACCATGCAGAGAGTCAAATATGCATAATTTATAACTGACAGGGGGAACTCCACACAATAGATTAGTTATTCAGATGCTGAGGTTATTCAATTGGGATAGCTGGACAAATAAATGTATATAGTCTGGGCCTTTTAGTACCAATTTCAGGGTGTGGATCCCATCTACATAGATTCTAGATCGTGTCAATAATAATTTCTTGCACCACATAGATTATGCGGCTATTTGGACTATTCAGGATCCACTCATATGTTATGTAATTACATAAATTTAAATTACATGTATATAATTTGTAATCTTCTGATTATCAGTAGAAAGTTAACTATTGGACTCCTTACTTCATACATATCAATTATCTTCCTTTTTTTGTTATGCTTGCTAATACTGAAGTTATCTAGTTGAATCTTTGTGTATCCCAATTCAGGTTCCTCATATGATTTATTGAACTTTAGGTTTTTCATGAAATGGTTAGTGCTGGAGTTGAGCCAAATGTTCACACATACGGCGCACTCATTGATGGTTGTGCAAAAGCAGGGCAAATTGCCAAGGCTTTTGGTGCCTATGGAATACTCAGATCTAAGGTGATATGCACTTACTTTTAGTCCTTTGTCCCTCGCGTAAAGCTAGCAAGCCATTTCTTATGTTGCAATTAAGATATTAAAGTGGTATTTTGCCATATTCAATGTCGATACATTCTAACCCGAATTTGCTCATGCAAAGTAGAATGTGAAGCCAGACCGAGTAGTTTTCAATGCGCTTATCACTGCATGTGGTCAATCAGGAGCAGTGGACCGTGCATTTGATGTACTATCGGAAATGAGGGCAGAGATACATCCCATAGACCCTGATCACATCACTGTTGGCGCTCTGATGAAAGCTTGTGCTAGTGCTGGCCAGGTTTTATCTAGTCTCTGAAAGCCATCATTACTTGATTTTTGGTCCTTATCATGTTTTATCTGGTGCCAAACTAAGTAGGACTATGAAACTTGTTTTAGGTTGAGCGGGCTAGAGAGGTCTACAATATGATTCATCAGTATCATATCCATGGCACTGCTGAGCTTTACACTATTGCTGTGAACAGCTGCAGCCATCACGGTGATTGGGAGTTTGCCTGCAGTGTATATGGTGATATGATTAGGAAAGGTGTCGCTCCTGATGAGGTAGATCTACAAAATTTTATGACTTTTACTTATCAGGAGTCCCTTTTAATCAGCAATCTGTTTTATTAAGTGGTGTTGATGCTGCTTTTGATGTCATTAAGTCTCGAAAACCTCCTGCCAGTTACTTGCTATATGACTGTTTCCTAGTCTCGTTTGTTTCCTTTTGTAATTGTGATGTGAGTAAATCAGTTAACCAGTTCTTATAAAAAAAATTCAATTAACCAGTTAACTGAAGGACCATCTGGGCTCGTTGGTTAGTCAGTCAAATTAGAGGGTTTATCCAGTCCAGGCACTGTTCAATAATGAACTTCAACTAATAGTAAGGGATATCACGAGTCAAAGCTGCAACAATTTTCTGCTTCTCACTTTGTATTTTCATGTACAGGTAATTATGATGTGAACTCTTTGATTCTCATTTCAATTGCTTGTGTGATAAGGCTAACTATGTAATATCTTTTCAAAAGACAAGTATAGAACCATCTTGGGTGTGAGATGTGAAGCGGCTTAGTCACATAATGGGACAGTGATTGCTTATTAGAGGGAAGAAGACTCAGCAGAATAACCGAGATAGTACAAGATATTTCTTTGAGTTATTTATCTTGTTTATTTATTACGTTTTTTGTTCCTGGGTGTTCAAATATTTGTGGGACCACGGATGACGCTGATAGTTACTGTGTGCCCTCTAACAACATAAGCTTTAGACTAGGACTTCATGCAACTGGGGCATTGGTTGATTGGATCTTATTTCTCTACATTTTTTCTCTTTCCTTGCCACTTGTTTCAGTTCTCTTGAATAAGTGAGCAAATTTCTTGATAGTTGCTTTTCTCTTACAGTTTTCTTTGGTTGTCATAAAAGATGATGTTATGTGGGGTGCTGTTTACCGATTTGGCTACTTTTTTTTTTTTTTTTTTTTTTTAATTGATATGTTTGTTTGTATATACTTACTTTGTTTCCTTTTTTCATTCCAGATGTTTATCAGCGCATTGATAGATGTCGCAGGGCATGCTGGGAAAGTGGATGCTGCATTTGAAATTCTACAAGAAGCTAAGGCTAAAGGAATGCATGTTGGAATTGTATCATACAGCTCCTTGATGGGAGCATGCAGCAAAGTATAGACTTACTGATCATGTTTATAGATCCTTTTTGCATGCTTTTCATATAAAAGATAAATAGGGTATCAGCTGTGAGGTTGTTAATGTTTGCAGCTTCATTGGCATAAAATAAGCAGGTCGAAAGTTGAACATTTGTCTGATGGTAGGATCATAATTTTTCATGGTAGTTGTCCAAGCTAACACTATTACAAGCAATTGGGATTAAAGAAACAATTATGTATGGTATTGCCTTGGCTTTTCTGCTTGCAAAGCTAAAATCTTCTTGCATGCAAAGGACAGTGACTGCTTTATCTTGTTATTTTTGCATCTATTGCAAGTTCCTCCTCATGCTAGTCTATGTCTTGGATGGTTTGTCGACCGTTTTATCCCCTATATGCACAATCATCTATAAAGAACCTCTCTTCTTATTTTTATTTTTTAAGCTCATGTGGAAATGAGATGCAAGAACTTAGCTGTTATATTTTCAGGCCAGGGACTGGCAGAAGGCACTGGAGCTTTATGAGGACACTAAGAGCTTGAATCTAAGGCCCACGGTTTCATTGATGAATGCCTTGATAACTTCTTTGTGTAAGTTATCACCATATCTCTCTGCATGTAACTCTTACATATGTGTTTTAATGTAAGTTTAATTTTTTCATTTATTTGTCTGAATTCATAGTAATTTAATCAAGCTCGTTAAGTAACATAATGCGATTTAGGCAGATATTTGTAAGTTCAATGCTGAATCTGATTGACTTGTTTGATATTTTAGATTTTATATGGCATTCCAGCTTTGGATGTTAGTTTTCATTCAATTACTTCTACTTTAGATCTTCTGGCTCTTTCATAACTTCCACATCTTACTGTTTTTGGTAGATTCTTGAATTTCCTTCAGTGAACCATGGCTTAATTCTTTTGATGTTTCCAAATGAGGATGAATGGAAAAAGATGATATGACTTGGATCTTTGAATATAAAATAGTTCACGAGCTCTGCTATAAGCTAGCATGATACCTTATTGGTTGGCGGCAAATATTTCTCGGCATGAATTCTCAAGATTGGCCTCTAAGATGAAGACCAGAGAACCTCTGTCCGTATTTCTTTCCATCCCCCACTAAACCCTCTCTGGCTACTCTGTAGGAAAAAATAACCCCAACCTTTCAGTTTTGAAAAAAAAAAAAATTATAGGGAGATTATACCGTGTTCCACTGCTGTTCCCTGTTTTGTTGCATTCATGTTATCTGAAGTGTGAATAACATATGTTTCTTCTCCAATCCACCTTACAAGATATCCAGGGGTGAGTCATGTTCCCACATTTCCATACCATGAATTTTATTTAACACATATTTGCATTATACAACTTTCTATGAAACCATTACACAAGATTTTGTCAACATAATATGTCGGAAAGTTCTTATTCAACATGCCTGGTCAAAATCATTGTCAGCTCCCTCACTCTCTTTATCTTTTTGGTCAATGAAAAACTGGTATGGAAAATCACACATGTGGGCCACCAAATTCTGGAAAGCCTGTAGTCACTATACTGAAAGCAAGGAGTTAATCCTGGAGAGGCATTCAGAACTAATAGTTTAAAGTGTTAATAGTAACGACTTGCATTGAAGAGTCGATTTCCTGCAGGTGATGCAGATCAACTGCCGAAGGCCACAGAAATTTTACTGGAAATGAAGGGCATGGGCTTGCGTCCAAATACAATAACTTATTCCATTCTTTTAGTGGCGAGTGAAAAGTAAATGCCTTCTTTTATATTAAAGAAGTATGATATTTCACTTTGCTTCAACCTAGAATGACGATTTGCATATATATACTGTTTACAACTCCTCCCAGAAAGGATGATCTAGAAGCTGGTCTCATGCTTTTTTCACAAGCAAAAGAGGATGCTGTTGCTCTTAACCTTGTAATGTGCCGATGCCTCATTGGTGAGACTAAAAAGATGTTCCATTCTTTATCTTTTTAGATTTTTATTATCCTGGAGATCATGATTCTAATGATTAGGCTGATTTGAAGCTTTACTGCTAAACTTTTATTCATCAGAAGGCTTAATAAATTCTTAGGAATGTAGTTTACCCAGTCATGCTTCATTTCTTGTGTGGACTCTAGTTTTACATTTTTCTTGAATAAGTGAATGTCTGTTTGATAATGCCATGTCTAATCCTTGTCTGAACTTCACCTGTTGACAATATCTTAGCAAAAAAGAAAAAAGGTGAAAGATCTTTAAGATTCGTGACCCATGATGTTACTTATGTTACAAATGATGTAGTAAGCTCTGAATTTCAGACAATGCAAGAACTCTGCCACAGATGTCTCATGCACATACAGTTAATTGAATTACTGAACCATAAGTTCCTTATGTATTAAGCTCTTGCTCTCTTGAGTAGTGTTTAAGATGGCAAGTTCCATAACCTCCATTTTTGTTATGCAATCATTCAACATATCACCCTGAGTGTAATATGGTCTTTGGTTTCTAGAGTAGTGTCTAAGATGGCAAGTTCCCATAGCTTGTCTACTTCCCCCCCCCCCCCCCAATGTAGAACAATAAGAAAGACAAATACCGTGGAATGTTTATTCTGGATTTATTTTTTGGGTGCATGGAAAGTTACCAAAACCTGTCTAATCTGTTCTGCAATCATTCAACACATTTTCGGTGTATCTTATATGAGTTCCCTTTTTGTTTGTCATAATCTTTGTTAACTTGATCTAGTCTCTAATCAAGCTTATTTTGTCAAGCTATGTGTTTGCGGAGATTCCAAACTGATTGCACACTTGGTGAGCCTGCTCTATCTTTCACCTTTGGGCGAGTTCAACTTAATAGTAAATGGTATTCATTCCTTAAACTTTATAGTAATTTCGTATTTTACTTATCACTATAGAAAAGATGTGCTAATATCTGTTTATGTGCATGCATTTTTATCTTCAAGAAGAGAAGTCTATTGCTTACCCATTTTAAGATGCTCCATTTATGTTGATATGCTATTAACATTTCCAGTAATAGTAATGTGATATATAATATTAGCAATATAAATAAATAACATGTATTTAATCATGTAAATAATATATATCAGCATGTACCTATTAAGTATATATTTATATTTATAATGTAAATTATATGAATAATATTAATGAAATTATTATACTAAGATGATAGTATTAGTACTGAATGATATATAATACTAATTATTTTGTATAATAGCACCCTGCCAAACAATTTGGTTTCTATATTCAATTTCTAATGTTTCTTTCATCAATAACCCAAACTTGTGTTCTTTCATTTTGTTTTGAAACTTGAAATATCTTTCAAAGAATTTAAATATCGCTGAGTGTGTTTTGTCACAATAATCTCATAGCTAATCGAGTATCTTTAATTGTTACTATCAATATAAAGGTCACCTCCATTTATAGTTAATTTTATGTTAATTATCCTCGGAAGAGGGGAAGAGAAGGAATAAATGGTTTACTAGATGTGGCTATATCCCCAGGACATCCTTGGCTCTAATGGTGTACAGGGAAACAATCGTAGGCGGTGTGACACCTACGATGGATGAACTTTCGCTAGTTTTGGGTTGTCTGCAGCTCCCACGTGATGTAATTGTAAGAAATAGACTCATTGATAATCTTGGATATGATATTGGTACATCAAAGGATGCAAACTTCTATTCCTTGATTGATGGATTTGGAGAATATGATTCCCGAGCTTTTTCTTTAGTTGAGGTTTGTAAACAACTTCCAAGGCTCCTCATTTTTGTTGACTGCTTTAAAGTCTCATCTATTTAAAACTTGCATATCTTTGAAATTATGTAGTTAAACTCACAAATCTTCTTTGAATTTTTAGGAGGCCGCATCTCTTGGAGTTTTACCATTTGTCTCCTTGAAAGAAAGCCCAATTTTTGTTGATGCTAGAAATTTTCAGGTTCATACCGCTGAGGTAAGCGCATTTTTCTTGCTTTAACTTATGTGTCTGCTATGCCTGATATAACGCAACCTCTATCCCCAAATTATTTGGATTCAGCTGCATTAATCATTGTCTTCCACTCCCTCTTGGATTCTTGTGTCTGCTACACTAGAGGCTGATAAGTCCTTTCTAATGATTTCATTCCATTTTTTTTGGGTGGCCTCATTCCTAAGATCACATTATGGAAAATATCATCAACAATCCATCTGAAATTTCGAAGGCGCAGAAAAGAGTAGTGCTTTGGTAGCTACTGAGTGTTTTGTCGTGATAAGAAGTTTTCTTTCTTGTATTGTGACATTAACATCTGTATGTATTGCTGTGTAATGCACTGGGGCCCAATCTGGGTGTAAGTTGCAATATTAACAATTCAATTTACCACCTGATTTCTCCCTTCCACATTCAGTGCTGATACAACTAAGTATCATTTATACATCTGTAGCAAACAATATCGCTGACCTGAGCTGCAAATATTTGTTAGGTGTATCTCTTGACGGTTCTGAGAGGTCTCAAGCATCGTTTGGCTGCTGGTATGGGCTTTCTCCTCTTTGTTTAATTATTGATATGACTTATTTCAAATTGATCATTCAGCATGTATGGTTAATGAATTGGAATATGTTTTTAGGCCCATATTAATTATCATATGAAGTCCTTCGATACATTTTCATGGAATGTATAGCTATCTTTGCTCTGAATCTTTCTTTATTGGCTTCATGTATCTCTCTCAAAAACTTGGGCAGGTGCGAGGTTGCCTAATTTAACGATTTTACTGCCGGTCGAAACGGCACAAATTCAAACTTCTGCAGGGGAGAAAACAATTAGTATGGCGAGCAGGTGAGAAAATATTTACCTAGTTGAAAAGAAGCTTCTTCATGGATATGATTGTCTAATTGTGTACTCCTTAATCTCCTGTTTATGCAAGTTTTGTCAGTGGCTTTATATGGACAAATTTTATGATGAGGGACTTTAGTGGTGAATCTAGTTATTATGGTATCAAATTGATGCTTTAATGCTTGATGTGTGCACGAGTAGTCCAAGAGCCACAGAGAAGGCTTCGGTGAACTTGAACTTTAAATTGTCCAATATATTTACGCACACACACGCATATATACAACATACTTGTTAGCTTGCGACAGGTTCCAAATGTGACTATTTTATACAAATTTATTATAAATTAGAGAATAAGCAACTGCAAGTGGAATTTATTAGTTAGAAAAGTTGGTGATGAGGGAATTTACTAGTCATGTGCCTTAGAAGAGGCCATAGTCCAAATAAATTCTTTGTTTACTGACATGCTACTGGTTAATAATGTGACTATTTTATGCACATTTACCATAGATGAGAGCATAAGCAACTGAAGTGGATTTACCGCCAGGAGGCATAAGAATTTTTGTTTGCTGTACTAGTTTAAGATTTTAAAAGGATGTGCATCCTGGAAGCAGTATTCAACTTTCTACTAATAGTTCTCAACTGATCTATTGACTGGTTTCACTTGGGGGATACATTCTAGCTTAGCCATAGATCAGCAGTTTTTCTGACTTTCGCAAATACAGATGTCATATCTTTATACATTCTTTTAACAAACTTTCAGCAATTTAGATGTAGATTATCATGTGTGGGGGATTTATTTTTCTAATCATTGGTAAGCTCTGAAATATTTTGAAAATGTTCCATTCGCAGGATAAGCCAAGCAGTTGCAGCACTGTTGAGGAGACTTGGACTATCTTATCAAGGAAATGAATCGTATGGAAAGATCCGTATAAATGGGGGTTACATAAAAAAGTGGTTTCAGCCGAAGCTTGGTTCTCCTTACAATGAAAAAGCACTAGAGCTTAGCTCATCCCTAAGACATCTAGGTTCAGGCATAAGTCGTCAACAACGTAAAATAAGAACTGGCCATCTGTCATTGGAATAAGGCTTACATACATTAGTGTATTGCAGAAAATGTGTGTACTTTGTAATTGATACCCTAATGGTATGTGCTCCTGCAATAAGGTGGCCCATTCCTGTGATAATAATATAATGACTACAGTCTTGTGTGGAAATTTGCCGAAAATTCTTTTATGTGATGGAAGTATCTTCTAGGAAACAGCAATAATTTGAGTCAAAAGGAGATGAGGAAAATGGGCGTGTTTTCAGAAGTATCTCTATGAGTTAGTTTGAAGAGGTGAATGCAGATGTATCTCTACACCTTAATTGTAAACCCTTGATATACTGAATTAGCTGCTTTAGACGTTTCAAATTAAAGAGATGGTTTTGAGCTGCTTAGACTTGATTTATTTCTTTTTTAGTTGAAATTAGAAGGGGCTATATAACAGATTCAATATGAGGATGGCATCTGTGTCATTTTTATATAATCTGATGATATTGGATGAAGTCATTGCCTTGTCGGCTGGGTGATTCCTTTCTGTAATCAATGTACTGACAGTTACCGTATTGTAATTATGGGTTCTCAAACCCTGTTTTAGCTAAACAGAGCCTTTTGTAGTTGGACTCTTTTATCATTTTGGATGGTTGTATTTGTCGTGTTTTTATCAGGATTTTGTGGGGGGACTTCTACTGAAATTGATGCATTTCATACTTAATCTGAATGTCACAAATGTGCAAGTGCATGCATGAATGGACCCTTGTAAAGAAGGAAATTCATTCAAAGATAGAAACTTCTATTGATTTTTCACAAATCTAAGGAGCTAAACAATTTTTGTATGCTGTTTTTGTTATTTCTTTGAGATTCTGATAGTAAAATTGACTGATTGTATAGGGCTATTCTTGAAAGCTGGCTGCTAATGTTGTATATCTCAAACATCCAAATCCGTGGACACAAGCTCATAACTTTACTCATAAGCAGTGTCAATTGATGTCTGGATTGAAGTGTCATTTTAAATTCCTATGCTTTCAATATTCAATTGAATTTTTCTGTTGGGTTCGCAGATATTGTGAACGAGGCAGAAAGTTCAGTTTTTCAAAATTTTGTGAAGCACTCAATTTCATTCATTACTTCATGAAAAACTTCTGTGATCAGAACCAAATTCTTCCTCTGCTTGCCATTAAAGATCTTAAAATGCTTGATGGATCAGGTATGCTTGATGATATTCTAACCTTATGTATCTTCCAATCCCTCATAAATTGCCAGATGAGCTTTAGTAACACTTGAGGTAGGCTTCTCATCTGAAGCGAATTTGAAATTAGTAAATTTTGATTGGTGTTGATATTAATTTTGGAGGAAGACAAAGCCGTTTGATTAGTATTTGTTAAATGACCACCTCATCTAAAAGCTCAAGCTGTTAACATTTTCCTCGATGTCTTGAACAATATTGATAAAGATTATATGGACTTGCCCATATACACAGTATTAAAAATAATATATCTTGATTAGTATCCGTTAACCGTGGCTTGTAGTTTAGAACCCCACCTTTTTTCCATAAAAGTATTGTTGAAACTGGCTTTGTCTGTATTTTATTTTTTATTTTTGGGTTGATCTGAAGTCTGAAGCCTTGGAGCTGGGAAATAGCAAGAGGGAAAAATAATTATGAATAATTTTTCTTAAAAATGTTAGTTCCTGAAACCAGTGGTTTGCTCAGATGCCTCTGAGCTCCATGATAAGGGAGATCTGTTCCCTACTCCGGTTGTAGAAGAAAGAATAGATCCGGAATTACTGTTTTTAATTTCATTATCAGAATTGAGAATGCTAGAGCTAGTAAATGCATGTTGCTAGGTTCTGAATCTTTTTCAACTAAAAAAAAGTGAGATTTATGTTTCTGTGTATAAATATATATATCCTTTGCTTTTACATTGATGGGAGACTCGCTACACGGTTCTGCTCTCTAAATCCTACAGCTAATGTTTGAACAAAAAATGTAAGACCAACTAGTCAAAACTGTTGGACACTAACTGTTCTTGATTGGTTTTCTTGCATCATGATAGCTGCATTCTTGAAGTTAGTTCAATGAAGGCATTCTCACTGCAGGGAATTGTTAGACCTCCCATTGGATGATCGAAGCCAAATTCTTCCTCCGCTCGTTGCAGCAGATCTTGAAATGAAGGGTGATTCAGGTACGATATGGGAACTACATACCTTTTCCTCTGAAACTCTCCCACATAAACTGCCATATGTCCCTTAGGCACATCTGTGTGATTTCTATTGAGGAGGGATTGAAGCTTGTAAAATTGCTTTGCATTGGAAATCAAGGATGTCAATCGAATAGCCATGTATTGATTCTTTTCCGGGTTATGTTGGAAAGAAAGATGTTTGGCTTAAATAGCTTATCTGATTCTTAGATCAAGTGGAATTTGCTGTCTTGGTTGAACTGTAAAGTGCTGAAGATTGATGCATGTATATATAGTTATTGCTGGAATTTGGAGGCCGAGGACTTATCACTTTTGGGTGGGGGGTCTACATTACCAAGGTAGCACATGGCTCCTGTCATGAAATTCAAAGTAACAAATAAATAAATATAATAATTTTTTTAAAAAAAATCTTTTATCTACACATCATCACATGGTCCAGGAACCCCACTTGTACATTTATAGTTATCATGATCTGAGTCTACTTTTCTTGCAGATTCCTGAAAAGAAGGGCAACATATAATTTATATGTTGTGTTTTGGCCACTATGAAATTTTGTATTTTATTAAAAATAAAAATAAAAATTGATGGGTCCAAGTATTTTATCCACCTTCCAGCATATGCCAATCTTATGTTGCAATTATGGAGGATAGGAGGGGTTTTTTTTTTTTTTTTTTTTTTAATAAATATTTTTAGGAAAAAAAAGAAAAAAGGGTATTTACTACTTTTGCTTGCACACTGTTTTCCATTCTGGGGCATGTTGTATTGGGAATAAAATATAATATTTGAAAGAGGGATCTCTATGATTTTCTCTCTTCATTCATTGGGTCTTCTGCACATGTCCTTGGGAGAACTACTTGACGTTAGGATTCATAATCTGTTACTGCAAATTATTGGGATATGCATTATATTTTATTCTTGACGTGAGCTTAATGCATGTTCTTACTTGACCATCATTTAACAAATGTCAGATCCAGTTGTTGTTCTTTTAAATTGATCCTGTTTAAATTATTAATAATAAAAATATTATTTGCAAAAAAATTGTTATTTTTGTTTCTATCTTGTATTTTATTCATCGGAGCAATATTCTCAAAAGGCTTTAGACCTGGTCGCCAGTCTATCGGAAACTGGCATTGGTTTGGAAAGATTGTAATTTGAGTTAATTCTTTATATTTTTTTTGCAGAAATCTGAACTTTATATTTAATTGTTCAATTATGTATATCATTAGTTCATTTTCTCTAGATTCTGTTGAATATATTTGTATTGATTGTTTTTATGTTGATATTTTATAAAAATATGTAGTATTTTATTACACCATTATATCATATACTCTTTTCCATTCAAAATACGTGACTTTTTAATAGTTTTATCATTATTATTTTTTTGTATAATAAGTAGTGTTCTACAGTTTTCAAGGTGAGTAGTAATGTTATTTTTAAATTTTTTTTTTTGTAAATGTAAATATAATTTGTTTTTTTATTAGCCATTAATTTATTTACTTATTAATTAAGATATATTAGATATTTGATTTATTTAACTTATATTTATTTTGAAAAGGAGGAAAATATATAATAAATGAAATGTAAGTAAATGAAACCACCAGCTTGATTCACCAATTATGGAACTCAGACTCAAATTTTATATATTGCAAGAATGTTGGCCCAATTCACTTTCGTTTTTATTTTTTTGTTTCCTTCATAAGACGCAAATAAACACATTTTAATGAATTGGAAAATATGTGTTTGTATCAATTGAAATTATTTTCATAAGTTATTTAATGAAAGGGAGATGAACTGAAAAGTGATATGTGAACGCTCATTCTGGTCAACTTAATAATCTGGATTATTTATGGGCACCGGCTTCCAGGAGTTGTGCTTTTCTGCTTTAATTACAAGAAATTCTTGGGTCAACCACTTTGATTCAGAAATAATTGAAAATTATCTTTATTCAGTTTGGTATCCAAGGAATAACACGACTTACATTATATATATAGAGTAAGGTCTTTTGAGAGAGGTCTTCTCATTAATTTATATATAAAATAAGTCTTTTGAGAAGTTATCTCATATATTTATTACGTGTGGAAAAAGAATTAATTTTTTTTAAAATTGATTAAAAAAAAAAAAGTCTAGAAACTGAAATAAGGAACAAGAAAAAGCTATGGAAAAACTGGGAGAAATTACCCTGAAATGATTGAAAACTAAAAAGAACGAAAAAAATCTAATTTTTTTTTATGATTTATCAATAGATGAATGCCAATTAACCATAAAATTGAAAAAAAAATTTGTAATTAATTATTTCATCAATATATTTGAAAGTGCAATGATTTCATAAGAATTATATGCCATCTAAAATATTTTATTTAAACTTATTATAATCCAATTAAAAAGGGGTCCTTTAACATAATATAAAGGAATATTGCTTTGTAGGTATTTTGGTCTAACACAATCGATTCAATAGAATAAATTCAAACTCAATTTTGGAACGTTTGTATCACTTACTGAAATATTTAGCCCATGAGATTGCTTCCAAAAGGACTTACTAAGTTTTTTTTTTTTTTTTTTTTTTTTTCCAAAATGATTAAAATAATATAAGCCAGTTTCCGCTTTAAGTTAATATCGGAAAATCCAAGTTCCAGGCTGTAAGGGTAATGATTAGTATTCTTAATCTTCTGTTATAATGTTCCATTTTTAGTTCATGTGAAAAGGAAACCTTATTCGTGTACGTATGACTAACGTTCACACAGTATAAACAATACTCCCTCCATCCAACAAAATGAATTAATTGATTGAAATTTTATAATTTAAAAGTTAGAGTTGACTTTAAAGTCAATTATTTATGATTAATGTTCTTATCAAGGCACCTTTCGTCATAAGATCATACTCATGTGATTGGAAAATGAAGAACATATTATACCTTTGTATTTGATCGAACTAAAAAAAAAGGAAAAAGTATTTTAATGAACTATATTTGAAAAAAATGGAGGGAGTATTATTTTGCAATATATATAGATTAGTAGAAACGATGAGGAGTGTTCTTGTTCCATAATTAACAAAATTTATTTTTGCCCAACTAATATTTTGTATTTTTTTATTGTTCATTTGTTAGTAAAAGAACTACTTTGTTATAATAATATATGGGCCCGTAAAAGTTGGTTGTAAGACTCGCAAGTCTTGAAGGTATTCTTTATAGGGTTCGAAATGAACTGTTGGTATTCTTTATAGGGTTTGAAATGAACTGTACTATCGTATCTAATTTTCTTAACAAATATTTTTAGATTCTTTTTAAAGGACTTGATGTTATTGTTTATAAATTTCAAAATGAAATTAATTTCGCAGCACCACAACCCGTTGCAGAACTTATATGTCAACTTTTGTTGTGTGAAATCATTAAAAATAAATGAGTTCTTTTATTGTCTCATAAATAGAAAAAAAGACAAAAAAAAAAAAAAGTGAATTTGAGAAAAAAAAAAAAGGACAAAAAAGTATTAGGCCCTTATAAAATAGGGTTAAAAAAAAGTGATGTGCCCATTAGATCATCCAAAGTTTAAAACTACATTTTGCCCATTAGAGTTCAAAGTTTCTTGATCATAGATGGGAGACAAACTGTCAACATTAATATGTGCAATGCAACATATATTGCTTATTGAGGATAACAATTGATATATATATATATATATATATATATATATATTCTTGGATATACACTGAAAAGAGCAAAAATTGGACAGTGAAGTATATGAATGATACTTCCCCATCATGAATTGTAAAACTATATCATACAAGAAATCAAAATTCTGTCTTTACTGCTAGCAGTACAGCCCATGCAAGTAAGAAGTTACATTCTTGAATGCATTTTCACTGCATGGTATAGTCAAGCCTCCCATGGGGTGATCAAACCCATATTCCTCTTCTGCCCTCCTCAGCAAGTCTTGAAATAAAGGATGATTCAAGTAAGAAATCGGGACGACGAACCGATTCTTCTGCATATTTTCCCCAACATAAACAGCAAAATGTCCCTTCGGAACATTCTCTAGTTTTGTTGTTGCAGAAGGAGAAGAAGAAGACGAGGTCAACGAAGAATAATGGTGGCGACGAGCAATATGCTTAGCATGATGCAACATTGTTTGGAATCTGAAACCCATCAGATCGATATATAGGATTAGTGTTTGGGATCGATGTCTGGTTTGTTGGCGATGGGAAATAGAAGTGGAAGTGATTGGGTATTTATAGGTAGGGTGGTAGATTTAGAGTTTAAGAGTTAGTGAAGACAGTTAGGGGTCCATAAAATAAGGGTAGGGTCGAAATGAGGAAAGCCTCGTCAGAGGGTATGGTGCATCTGCAGGCATTATTTATGGCAAGCTTCAAATCTCAGTATCCCCAACTTGTTAGGATTATCCATTTTTGGTGTGTCGGTCAGTGCCCATGGTTTTAGCCATGAGGGTATGTGTTCCATTTTAGCTGTGGAACACACACACACACACACTCACACACACACACATATATATATACACGAGGGGGGGGGGGGGGGGGCTGTTAGAGACTAAGAGTGAGAGCGGGTTGTGGCAATTATATATCCTCTCGTTTAATCATATTTTACCACAAAATTATCCACTTTTATAAGAAAAAAAGAAAACATTCAAGCCATTGCCCACTGATTTTATCAAAACACACACACTGACACACACATATTTATATAACTTGTATCAAATAATCATTACTTTCCTGCTAGATTTTCTTTGTGGCTGTAATGTTAAACGTCCTTGGCCAATGCCCATACCTGTCTCAACAGTTGCAGCAAAACACACCCACACACACACGCATACGTGCGTGTGCGTGTCCTTCAAGGTACAAGTTGAGGTATTTAATGAGAGAATAGGATGAAGTTGCATATTCCAATAATCATTTAGTTGCAAACTGTTGTTAATTTTGGCCCAATAATTCTCATCTTTCATTCCCGAGATTGTTTGTCACATGTCATCTGTTGTTCTTTTCACCTTTTCCAAATAATAGTCTTTTCACCCAAACACTCGCATTTTTCTATCTTTTAATTTTATTATTATTGTTATTATTATTATTATTTCAATTTATATTAAAATTGACAAAATTTTAAAGAAGAAAAACCCTAAAATGAGAGATATGAATTAAAACCCTTCCAACGGCGCAATTACGTACATCAGGATCAGGGAAGCAAACCTGTGGTCATGTTGGTTGTTGCATTTTTCTGATACGGGAAGGATGAAAAACCCTAAAATATTTCTTCATTGCACCCACGTCGATTCTCCTCATATTCGAGATTGCTGATGAATTACGAACATTCAAAGAGTTCGTACTTAAATTTGGTACGAATTTTTTATTTTTTAAAATTATATAATAAATGAATAGAGGTAGAATATTGAATGACTTATTTAATAATAACTAGTGAGCAAATTGAATATTTCTGAATATATATAAAGATCGATCGAACGTTTAAAAATGTTGTCAATATTCATCTTAGGGAAACAACCACTTGTATTAATTAATTATTTAACTAATTTTTCAAACTTCATTCGTTAGGTTTATTTCTCAAATATATTTGGGATTTTATTTAGGTAATGTTTTATTTTTAATGATTTTCTTCTAAAAATATCACACCTCAAACATGTCACTTAGATTCAAATTGTTAACTCAACATAAAATAAGAAAGACTATTGTTCTATAATAACTTAATTAATTATATTAAAATTAAATTATTTAATGAATTTATTACAAATTTATTTGCAGCCCAAATTAAATACAAATAATTCAATAATCAATAACTATTTAAATCTAACTCAAATAATCAACTATTTCAGTAATATATGGGATGTAGATGTAAAATTGAAGAATGTTAATATATGATTAATTTGATATATCATACAACAACAATGAATTAGAAACAAATAAATATAAAATTCATGTAATCAAATCTTGATATATCATTTTTCAATAATATTTTCATTTTTCAAAACTAAAAATAAGTGGAAAATTCCTATTTAAAGTTTTATTTTTATTATATGAGTATGGATTAGTATATATTTTATTCTTTTTTATTTATTTTTAATTTTCAGGTTTTGTTGAGGTGTGTGTAAGTAGACAAAGTGAAGATATATTAGTCTTGGATGGCTTTTAAGGTTGTTGTGTTATCCCAAAAATAAAAGAATGTTAAAAGGGACAACATAATTTATATATAAGCAATGATTCATGAATTCTTCAAACTGTGTCTGAATTTTCTCTTTCTATAATGATATATCTGCCCATGGTTTTGGCTTCTAAAACTGCTCACTCAATAGCCAAGTTTTTATTTTTCCTTAAAAAATACAAAAAAAAAAATAAATCTTTTTTATTTTCCAAATTCAGTTTTGCCGTTGCAAGATTTCTGTAGTATCGTAAATTGGAGCCAATCATAAGGCCTTCCACCCACAATCGGCCTCCATTTCCTTTTATACAATATTTATTGTATTAAAATATGTATATAGATACATGGAGAGCCGTCAGCAGCACTTGTTTGCACGTGAAACAAAATCTTCTGAAAGAATAAAGAAAATTGAAGAAAAAACTAAAAATCTTGTAAATTCAAAATAAAATTAAGACTTAAGAGAACTGGAAAAAAAAATGGACTCCATGCATCTCATTAGTGAATATTTGTGTAAACGAGACGTAAATATAATTAGATCATCAATTAACATATGTTGTGTTTTAAATTTTTTAAAATATAATATGAAATATCGAGTGAAATAGAGGATCAGAGGATCAGAACCCTGTTGCCACTCGTGTATACAAAGAATTTCGTCAAGATTTGATGAGGAGGATACATTATTTTCTCTATTTGTCCATTCAATTTTCCAGCAGTTGATTCCTATACAAAAATATTATATTTATTAGACTTGCAAGAGTATAAAGAAAGTAATAAAAAGATGCATTAACAAAATCGAACAACAAATATCTGGTTTTTATGATGGAATTATTATCTAGTAACTAGGGTGGACTGAATTGTTATTGGCAAGTCTTAGATATAATAGTCTACTTAGCTCGTGATAAAAATACAAACTTTATTCTTTATAATTGCTATTTCAACATAATATTTATTTATTTATTTCCTTCTGAAATATGAAATGGGGTAAATTATCGTTGGTTTCATAATTTGACATGAGGTTCCTACGTTGTATTAGATAAAAAATTCACATGTTTCAATAAGTTAGTACACGCTTTGTTTTCTTTCTGTTTTTCTGATAAAAAAATTGTCGAATAACTAGTGTTAGAGTCGACATATATTTTCACCAATAAATAAAACAATTAATGAGGTTCACTCTTTTAACTCAAAAAAATAAAATAAAAGATTATATGTTCAATTATTAAAATTATGTGGGGATTTTATACAATTTTAAAATGCGTGTGAGTATCGCCCTGTATTATAAAACTATAAGGGTGTGACCTATTAAAATGTTATTAGTTGAATTAGAACTCTTTTGGTTTTAAGACTATATACACTATTGTTGTTCACTAAAACGAGGTTTTGTATCTGCAATAAGTTTAAATATGGAATGAAGACGTAATGTGTATAATAAAAGCACAGTAGAGAGGATCGGGTTGTCCACGTAAGTAAATATTCAATCTCTCCATTTAATTAATTTAAAATTGGGCCTGCATATTTCTTATAAATAAAATAGAATGTATTAATTCGTCCATCTTGATTAGTTGCAAGATTGTAGCAATGAGAATCATTAATGCCATATATTGGTTGCTCATATCTTTTTGGGTCTCGATTATTGATGATTTAAATTTAATGTTAATGCAAAAATTATGCATGTAAAGGGTGTTCAACACATTATTTTAATTGAATTTTTAGCAGAGAATTCTTTTAATGGCCGTCAAATAAACTAGAATGACTTTCTTGGAGAGAGAGAGAGAGAGAGAGAGAGAGAGAGAGAACTAATTTGTAAATCTGGGTTGCAGCATTTAGAAAAGTGAGGAGACAACAAGTTTTTTATTGTCTCAGCCTCTCAGGCTAAGCTGAACTTCACTCAAACTACACTTGTACGGTTACATATCATCTGACAATATCTATCTTACAACAAGTGACATATGATCAAGAAGAAGAACTTAATAAAGTTGTAAGACTTGAGAAATAATCCTCTCTGCATGGAATTGTGAGGCTTCCCGTTGGATGATCGTACCCGAATTCCTCTTCAGCCCAATGCAACAACTCCTTGAACAAAGGGTGATTCAAGTATGATATTGGGACGACGAATCGCCTGTGCGATTTGCCAACGTAGACTGCAAAATGACCTTTTGGGACATCGGTGCATGCTGCTGCAGAAGAAAAGCTTCCATTCTTGGACGAAATGGTTCGATACAGTTTCTTCTTTGCATGAGCTATCCCTGTTAGCTTGATTCCCATTTTTTGAATACAAGGTAAAAGTTTCGACGAATATAATTAGGTTAAGAGGAGTGATTTGAATCGAATCATGGATCAAGGCGATGACTTATATATAGAGAGAGAGAGGGTGGATCAAATTTGTGTTGGGTTTTAAAATGAAATAAATTATGAAGAATTAGTAAATTTGGTAGACATATCAGGCGAAGTAACTGGCAAAGTATCACATGGTTTTGACTAATCTGTAGCATGACATTGTGACCTACCACTTA
This sequence comes from Caryopteris x clandonensis, assembly GCA_028749325.2. NCBI lineage: Eukaryota > Viridiplantae > Streptophyta > Magnoliopsida > Lamiales > Lamiaceae > Caryopteris > Caryopteris x clandonensis. The sequence goes on along the minus strand of JAPYKT020000007.1, from coordinate 8,077,948 downwards.
AGGGAACCCAAAATTTAGACCCCCCCTCCCCCAACTTGATACTAATACTATATTCTAATGTTAAACAACCACTCTCCTTTTTTTCTTGGTCTTGTTTTTTGGGTCTAGTTATCAATGTCGAAAAGATTGATAAAAAGGTTTTTTTTTTTTTTTTTTTTTTTTTTGGGGGGGGGGGGGATAGAAGCATTGAACTTAGACTTGGGGCCCTTTTTTTTTTTTTGCAAGTGCCTAAATTCAAGAAAGTCATAGGCTGTGTGGATACAATGTCTTAATAATTTGTGATGCTTAAGAAGGGTATGTTTTCATGATTATGTTGTAAGAATCTGATTTAGAGGCACATGTCTGATGATTATTGGTATATCAAATGACTACTATCTGTTTAGGTACATGTAATTGTGGCTAGAAAACTTCCTGTTTGTACTAACCTTTTCTCCTTCTGTGTATCTAATCTCAATTCTTACCTTAAAGAGTCACCATCACCAACTTTAATGATTTTAGTAAAGGTGCTTTCAATCAAAAGGGGGGGTGCAGCATCACATAATTATCACACAAATCACTCGAAGCGCGCCTTCGTTTTCATACTAGACCACGCGTTGAGACGGCAAGTACTAGAACAGATTTAGAAACTATTATGGGACACTTGTGAAATTTGTAAAGACATCTTATCCAGAAATGGAAAGATTAGTTAAGAATAGGCGGTTCTTCGTGGCATATTGTCTTTTGATGTTTCCTTTCAGTTCTGCAGCACCACTTGATCAGTTAAGGCCTGTGGACAAATGGGATGGAAAAATCAATTAAGTTAGAGATTTGTCAGATGGATCAAACTTGTGGCATGAATAGATTAGATAGATAAAAGGACAATTGTGTGAAAGGATAAGGTTAAGTATGATCAGTCTTTAGCATGTTATAAACCTTGTGGAAGACAATATGCTGTAATAACAAACTCAATAGCCCATAATTCAGTCATTGAGGCCCCTGCTGTCTTGCTATTCTGCTCACCAACTAGACCATTGTGTTAGAATACCATTAATATGTTAAAAGAGTTCAGATTTGAAGTTCTTTAAAACTCTCTCTCTCTCTCTCTCTATATATATATATATATGTTTAAAGTCAACCTTTTTCGAGGATTATAAATTCTTATCCAAATAAAATTTATTGTAATTAATATACTTAAGTCAAGAACTCAGCATCAAAGAAGTTCATCAACAACTTCCTGGCCAGCCTTTCATTTATGGAGATTAGGGTTTGGTCTAATATAAATCTGTCTGTAGAAAATAATAATATATAATAAGTAAATCTAGCATGGTTAGAATAATTTACCTCAGGAAATACCATGCCTACTATCCCTTTAAGAATCAGAAGTTGCACATTATAGGGTTGTTTTCCCTTGCTTCTGCTTTTGAACTAGTGTAATCAAAATTAAATATTGTGATAAAATTATTTATAATCAAAAGTAGATAGGGTTTAAGAATATAAATTTTTTCACAAAATTTAAAAATTGAAATGCAATAACGAAACTTTTGATTCATTTACCAAAATATCAAGAGGCTATAAAAAATAACCTCCATTACTTCCGGCTTTTGGCTTAAAGATACTCTTTTTAAAGCCGAAATTGAACTTTGAAAACACTAAAAAAAAAAAGTCAAAAGCTAAAATTTACTTAGAATAAGCAAGGGGAAACACCCTTATGCTAGTTAACTTCTATAGATTTTAATGTTTGCAGTAAAAAAAGTTCAAGAATCAACAAAGTCCCAATTTGGGAAATTTCTCAAGACATAAATATGAAATAACTCTAAAATTTATCTATTTTACACAATGCACAATTAAGATTCCAAGAGTTCTAAAGTGTAATCAATATTAAATGGCTAACATAAGTCTAAATGATGATATTAAAAATTTTAGGTGATTTTTGGCCCCTATTTGTCGAGGATAATCCTTTTGGATAAGTCTTCATCACCATATTTTCTAAAGGAGAAATTCTGCTGTTTGTTGTGTTGGGTGGTGGGGCTAGTACACTTGCAACAAATATATGTACACACATATAGATACATGCAAGTATAGCTTCTTGAAAATGAATTGGAAAGCAAAAGCATGTGATGTCTCATGTGCAATTGTCCTTTGCACTATTTGGAATGCCCACTTCACTACAATTTTTAAACATTGGCAGAAAACAAAAGTTTGGCCCATATATGCTGCAAGGAAATTGTTGGATGTATCATCACCGGTTAATCCATTTTGTGTTGGACGTGCGTAGTTAATAAAGATTAAGAAAGTATCACTCGTTTATTTTTCTAAGTATTTCTTGGTTGTAATTAAGCCTTAAAATGTGGTTTGTGCTAACTTTTCTGAGAGTGAGCTTTGTGAAACATTAGCACATGAGGAAACACATGGTTTGGTCTTGCAGTCATCAAAAAACATTTAGAAGCAACAAACATAATTTTGGCAAAATTTACTTCTTGCAGCCCATATATGGCATTTAATACCTTGCACTACACCTTAAAACTGTAAAAAGAAATGAGAAATAAAAGTCTCTCCCTCTCTCTCTCTACACAGTAGATTGTATACTTGAACTGCTGCAATGATTTTAGGTATAGAGGGCCATGGTTGAAGAACTGTCAATCTCTCTCTCTCTCTCTCTACACAGTAGATTGTATACTTGAACTTGCTGCAATATTTTAGGTATAGAGGGCCATGGTTGAAGAACTGTCAATCTCTCTCTCTCTCTCTCTCTCTCTCTCTCTACACAGTAGATTGTATACTTGAACTTGCTGCAATATTTTAGGTATAGAGGGCCATGGTTGAAGAACTGTCAATCTCTCTCTCTCTCTCTCTACACAGTAGATTGTATACTTGACCTTGCTGCAATGATTTTAGGTATAGAGGGCCATGGTTGAAGAACTGTCAATATATATTTTATAGATCATGAAAAACAGTACCCTTCATGAAATAAACTCCAAATATATAAACTATAACAGAAAGTAATGTCCTTGCTTCATCATCATCAATGCTCCCTTGCTCCTTTTCCCTCATGATAAATAAAAATGCTGAGATTATACACACATATATAATAATAATAATAATAATAATAATAATAATAATAATAATAATAAATGAAGAAACTAAGAGTCATATTGAAAGAGTATAACTTAGCCAAATGAATGAAGGATGTATGGGAAAAAATAATTGATTCATTGATAAATTTACCAACTACAGATTAAACATGTAGAAACAAGCTACAGCAAAGAATATGGATATTATTCTTGTTACAAAATTGTGGAGACTAATCTAGCTAGTTAAGGTTTACGAATGGAGGGGCGAAACGTGCAACGAATTCTGCAGCACAAGCTTCATCAGAATGAAACTGACATTGAAGAAGAATTCAAGTGAGAAGTGAGGGTCAGAAAATAATCTTCATGGCACGGAATTGTGAGGCCTCCCATTGGATGATCATACCCAAACTCTTCTTCAGCCAAATGCAGCAATTCTCGAAACAAAGGGTGGTTCAGATAACATATTGGAACAACAAATCTTCTGTGCATTTCTCCTACATACACCGGAAAATGGCCTTTTGGGACATCATTGTACGTCGAAATATTCCCTTTTCTGGGTGAAAGAGTTCTCCTGAGCTTCTCTTTGGTCTGACTGATCCCACCTGACAAGAATCCCATGTTTATATTAACTGATAGAACTTTGAGGGTTGTTGGGGTTTTGAGTGTTTGAAGATGATCTTGCGTTGGAAAAAAATGAGTAGAAACTCAAGTATTTATAGAGAGAGAGAAGGGGGGAGCAAATGAAGAATGGATTAAGGTTAAGAAAAAATGGGCAGACATATGAGGTGAGATAATTGGGAGAGAATCACATGGTTTCCTTGACTAATTTGTGGGTATTGGGAAGACATTATGGCCTACCTTATTGGAGAAGCAACAATGAGAAAATGGAAGTTGGAAGTGTATGCATACTAATTTACTGAAAATATTGTTGTGGACAAGCAGCAAATATAATGAATGAGAAATGAGCCACTTCTACAGATGCATTGAACTAATGTTTTGTGGTGTTTTCTCTGCTAAAGTTGCAATGCAGAAAAACTGTGGCGGGTCCTTGCTATTGTACAATGTCTCTGTTTTGTTGCTCAGTTCCATTGATTACTGCATCTCTCTCTCTCTCTCTCTCTCTCTCTCTCTCTCTCACACACACACACACACACACACACACACACGCGCGCGCGCGTAGAATTCTAGAGAGTCTGGAATGGATTGTAGCTTGCTGGTCAGGATTCATGGCCAACATGTAGTGCTACCTAGTATTCTGCAGGAGCCTGCCCAAAGCTTAATTTGATACGATCAGACCTAATTTGGGGAATAAAAATTCACTTTATACCCTTATATGGTATTATTATTTCTATTACTATTATTATTATTATTATTATTATTAATATTATTGTTTTAATTTTAGGCTTCTATGTTGAATATATCTAAAATTTAAAATTATTTTCTTGCTATAGAACGTAAATCTCAGATTTAAAAATTATTTATTTATTTATTAAAATTTTCAGATTTAAACAAAAAAAAGCAAAATAGATATAGAATGTCAACCTAACCTCGACATGTAAATTTACCGTAAACAAACAAAAAATCGAAACTTATTAAATATAGAGGCATAAAAGATAAATGATAAAAAAATTGAAGACGAAGGGTTGGATGATGATTTTTTTTCCTAATATTTATCACCAATGTACTTTATAAATTATTAAATAAATTGGAATCTTTGGTTCAATATTCAGTCTTTTATTTAGTATAATAATAATAATAATAATAATAATAATAATAATAATAATAATAATAATAATAATAATAATAATAATAATAATAATAATAATAATAATAATAATAATTTGTGGATCAATATGTTAAATTTAATATACTATCTTTATCCCACAAAATTATTCATTTTAAATATTTGGCCCGTCCAACCCTACGTATTAGACGTGGGGTTGGGTATTTTGTTTCAAAATAAAGAAAATATACTAAAAAGAATTTATAAATATTATACTTTTTAAAAAAATCCATTCTAAAATTTAAAATGTGATATAATGTATATACTTGAAATAAGTTATAGAAAGTAGAAGAAGGGCGACCCATAATGCATCCTTGCTTCTAGCTGTAGTACATACATCATACATGTAACCACATTATTGGTTTCAATATATAATTTTAATAACAATTTTAAAAAAATATAATTATCTCACAATTTTTTGTACAAAATATTTAAATATTAAAATATAACACAATTATTCTTTGAAGAAATAATTTATATTTAAATTAAAGATCATGAAATGATGAATAAGTTATACTTTTCATAAAAAATGGAGGTAAGACAAAAGAGTTATAAGTTTTTAAAAATTGAAGTAAAAAAAAAAATGATTGGATATCAAATTTTTAAAAATAGTAAATAATTTTGCCGGAAAAATCTTAACTTACTATTTTTGGTGTGATTCTTCTATTCTATACGTAGATATAGATATGGATTCTTCAATATTTATACAGGTATCCGTCTTGATGACGTCCAAATTTAGCTATAAATCTATAATAAATATATGATGACGTCCAAATTTAGCTATAAATCTATAATAAATATAACTCTTTTGTAATAAATAAATAAAAGATAAAACGTGGGGATTAATTTTTGCTTTATCTTTTTTTATTTTTATTTTGCTTCCTTTAATAAAAACCTTGTAATATTAAGAAAAGTGATACCGATCAGCCTTCAGTCCATCCCAAAGTATTAAGTTGGGTCCGGGCCTTTGGCCCATTAACCTAATGGATGAAGCCCAAAACAGTGTTATCGCTCCCTTCGGCCCGCCAACTTAATAAGGGTATTCTCGATCCAGCCCAAATTCATTTTAATTCATAAAACCCTCGCCTCCCCCATTCTGCCACTCTCTCTCTCTCTCTCGGCCCCAACAATCCACAGCCGCCATATCGACGCCATGCCGAAGCATTACCGGCCCGCTGTAAGTTCCAGTTCATCTTTGCTTACTCCGCAGCTAGATTCACTGAAGATTAGACAGTGTTTTAACTGTTTTCCCTACACTTTCAGGGAAAGAAAAAGGAAGGAAACGTCGCGAAATATGTGACGAGATCACAGGCTGTTAAAAGCCTACAAGTTAGCCTTCCAGTCTTCAGGTTCTTAACTATTTTCCTTTCTTTTGTTACTTCGTATTGTGAAAACTATCTTTTAATGAGTTCATGCACTCAAGTTGCGTTGATACTAGCATAAGTTTTCGGTAATTCTAATTTCTGCAAAACGTTATGCAATCTAGTAATTATTTAGCACCGTTAAACTTTTGTTAGTATTTGTCAATGCCCATTATTTTGCTGCAGTGAGAGACTACTGAAATTCTTGTGTGATTGTGTATTATTTTAGTATTATGCTTTTAAATTTTAATTTCTTAATAGTTCATTGAAATAGTATTTATGACTTTTTGAGTACGTCAGCTGCTAGGTTTTTTCTATGATCAGGAAATTATGCAATAGTGTCCTTTTATTTGTATATCGTATACACGTTTTCTTGATTAGTTGATATGACAAAATTCTCATGTATATAAGCATTAAGGTTAGATTTGGCTAAAAGTTTTTCTTGTTATTAGTACTTCACATGTTTTTGTTGCGATGATATTTTTTTGGTCTTTGCATTCATATCTCCTAAATTTTGGTTTTTTCTTATGTTTTTCTATTCTTCAAGTTCTTAGGTGGTCTAATGTGTTTTCTCTGTTGTTAGTTTTACTAGGGTGTAAACCAATCAAGTTTAGTCGAGGCAAAAACATCAGTGTTGAAACTTGTTTGATTTCGTATGAGGCTTTCATATATTCTTTTGGTCTTGTTTTGATTGTCTTCTGAGACAAACATGAATCAAGTTCAAGTAGCTCTATTGGTTTACGGGTATTTTATCATTTCTCTCCAAATGCGCTTGATTTGAGCTGAAAATATCATGGAACCTAAATTGTGTTTAATCTTGGTTTATTTATTTACTGAATTATGTTTGAGAGCTTTTGAAAGATTAATCTCGGGTTTAGTTCAGCACAAAGTACTTTTGTTGGTTTTCAGCCCTAAGTAGTATCCACCATTTTGCTTCAATGAAAGTTGATGTTTATATGGAGATTGAAAAAATAATTCTTAATCAATTCAGGAAATTATGTATCCTCAAGGGTATTTTTCCTCGGGAACCAAAGAAGAAGGTGAAGGGAAATCACCATTCTTATTATCATATGAAAGATATCATGTTCCTTAGACATGAGCCCTTGCTGGAGAAATTGAGGGACATGCGAACGTATGAGAAGAAGGTGAAGAAAGCTATGTCAAAGAAGAACAGGGATCTTGCTGAACGGTTGTTGACACGGAAGCCTACTTACACTTTGGACATGCTCATCAAGGAGAGGTAGAGTTTTGTTGTTAGAATTTCAATGTTCTTATTGTTTTCTGTAAATGTCTGTTGTTTTATTTACTAGTTTTTGCTTGTATTTCAGGTATCCAAAATTCATAGATGCATTAAGGGATCTTGATGACTGTCTTAGTATGGTACATCTTTTTGCTGCATTGCCTGCTGTGGATAGGGCTGTAGATGGAGTGAAGATCCCCGTAAGCCGTGTCCATAATTGCCGGAGGTTACTGCTCTCAACTTTTGTCCATTAATTTGATATTTTATTTAAACTTTTTATACTTAAGACAATGTATTGATATTGTTTTTTGTGTATCTCTGCTTCAATGATGCTCATAGGCTAAGTCATGAGTGGCAGGCTTACATTAGTCGCACCCATAAGCTAAGGAAGACATTCATATCTGTGAAAGGCATATATTATCAAGTATGTGTCCAATTTTCTTTTGATGAATTGCTCTTGGTGTTGTGGGATGAGTTAACGTAACTGTTGTTTACCCTTACAGGCTGAGGTTGAGGGGCAAAAAGTTACTTGGTTAACTCCGCATGCATTGCAACAAGTACTGCCTGAAGTTGATTATAGAGTCTTGCTAACATTTTTGGAATTTTATGAGGTCAGTTCATATGGTTTCATATTTATTATCTTGCTGTTTTATTTAACCTTTGAATGCTTTGAAGTTTTTGTGTCCCTGCTGAAAGCAAATTTCTTTTTAACTGAATTATCTACGGGAAAAAGCTGAAGTTTCTATTTTTTAAGCAAAGGCTTGGGCTAAGAAATCTTGTTGTGCGATTGGGATTTCAATTATGAAATATCTCATTATAATTTAAATGTATGGAGTTCTCCATGATTTCAATTAAATATTAGCCTTCAGTTGGCTGGAATTTTATTTCTGGGTGTCAAATACTCCTGCGTGTCTACCTATTTGCTGTTTTGTGTTGTAATACTCTCTAATTATGTGTTTATTTTCTTCATTAATTTTAATTGTTGCAAATTATTATGTTTGCAGACTCTTCTTGCATTTGTTAATTACAAACTTTATCTATCAATAAATGTGAAGTATCCACCCATTCTCGACCCTCGATTGGAAGCTCTGTCTGCAGGTGTGATTTATTTATTGTCTATTTACTTTTGATATTTGTATCAGATTCTCTTTTTATTACTATGAATATTATATGAAATTTATAGCAGAGTAAATATGGAATAAGGTAAGGCAGCATCTTGCGGCCTGTTTGGGTCAGCTATTTGATGTTATTGGAATTATGCAGATCTTTATGCTTTGTCAAGATACTTTGATGCAAATTCTCAAAGTTCCTCAACAATGTTGAAAGCCATTACTTCCCCGGGCTCTGAGGAAACTGAGGCCCAGCAGGATGGGAGAAAACCTGATGAGTCTGAACTTAGACTTGCCCAACTTCAACAGCAGCTGCCTTCTAATGAACCTGGTGCTTTGATGCACCTTGTTGGAGATGCTTCTAGGGAGGATGAGGATGATGTAGAAACACAGGAATGTAAAAATATTTTTAAGAACATCAAATTTTTCTTGAGTCGTGAGGTGAGGTGTTACGGCTTCTTGCTATACCATAGTGCCATCTTTTCTTTCTCTAACCTTCTCTGTTCCACCCTCTTTGCCCCCTTCTCATTGTTTTCAACGAGACCACTGTTGTCTTGTGAAATGTTATTTCTCACTCTCCTGCCACACATCTATATATTCTTTCAACTAAGATTTCTGCCGGTCTCCTCTTTGTTGTTCAGGTACCTAGAGAGTCATTGCTGTTTATCATCCCTGCTTTTGGTGGAATAGTTTCTTGGGAAGGTGAAGGTGCACCGTTTGAGGAGACTGACCAAAGTATCACTCATCAGGTCTGTCATTCCACACGTTTCTATGGAAAACTTCCTTACAAACATTTTAGTAACTTAAAACATTTCTGCTAGGTAGCAAATACATTTGAAAGTACCACAACAGGTTGCTGTACCATAGTACAATATTTTCTACATGTTTGGACGAAATAAAAAAAAAAGTTGGTTGCTCATCTTGGAAAGAACAAGTATTGAACTGTGGTAGGTCAACCTCTTGTGGTACTTTTTAAGCATGTTGGTTAGTTAGAAGAATTGTGTTAAGCTGCTAAAATCTATTTAGGAACTTATGGAATCTTATCTTGTAGTTTATTTCCATCCATTGCAGGTTGTTGACAGGCCAACACAAGGGCACAGGTTCCTCTCCAGGGAATATATCCAACCACAGTGGGTGTTTGACTGTGTAAATGCCCGCATCCTATTGCCAACTGAGAAATATATTGTGGGATGGTAAGTTCCCTCACCCTCTTCTGTATGTAACTGAATTATCAGTCTCATAGTACCCATCTTGAATTAGATTCAAAGGCCTCCTCGGAGAAAGTTGAAGTGCGATGGAATCCAGACTTTCCTTTTTTTTTGGATGTTATAATGGCTGTACCTTTTATGCATGTTGTCCATGAATTATATTTGTGCATGGATCATGTGTTTGAAATGGTTGGAGGTCGGGCGTAAGTTGGATGAAAGGTTTCTAATCAAATATTAGTTTCCTTGCTATTTGTGTGTTTGATTTGTAAATTTGTTTTTTCTTCTGTATATCTTTTTTGTTGTGCATGTAAAGAATTAAATAAAAGGCAATCTTAATTTTACCAGTAATTTATCTGTTCTCTCGAGAATGCTTGCTTTTATCTAATCAAACTTAAAATTTTTATTTTTAATCTTTCCATGTGACAGTGTTCCTCCACCACATTTGTCTCCATTTGTTGACAATGAAGCTGAAGGGCATGTTCCTGAGTATGCAGAAGCTATTGAACGACTTAAGGCTGCTGAAAGAAATGAAGTCCTCCCATTACCCGGCATGGGAAAAGATGATCTAGACGACCCTCAGAGTTTACTTGGTATTATGGATCGTGCAGAAGCTATTGAAGCGGCAAAGAAAAAACAGAAGGTATAAGTATTTTGATGTATTTGGCCAAGTTTTAAGTAGACATTGTCCAAGTCAGAGTCACATTTATTGTTTTGATATTGGCTCTGGTTCTACATGTTCTGGTTTGTTACTCTTCCTTCATTTACTTGTGAAATTGAGAATCTTGAATAACAAAAATGTCCTCTAGGGAGCCTGAATTCTTTTTAGTTTCAGTAAAATACCATTTTGTCAACCTCACTTCTGCATTTTGATTAAGGAAAGAAAAGTATAAAGGTTCTATTGAATTGTAGTGCATGTTTACGTTTGCCCCTTCAACTGCAAGATAAATTATCCTGTAATCTGTGATTATATGATAAAGTCAATCGAGTTATCCTTTGATACATTCCTTACAGACAAAGTACTTTGATGTCTTGTGAACCCAGATGTTAATGAAGGAGAAACAGTACCTTGAAGAACTGGATCAAGAGATGCGAGGTGCCCAGTACCCAGCTGTCTCAAGTGCTGATAGAGATGCTGGAGGAGATGTGCTTGCTGATTTGAAGCAAGTTGCTAAGGATGATGATAATATTTCAAAGATGTTAATGTCACGCAAGAAGAGAAAACTCCTGGAAGCAATGGAGGTAAGAGAGCATTCCCTTTATTTCAATTGCCTAGATTTGTTTCATTAAATAATACGGCCTTCATATTTTTATATTTGTTGTGCTTTCTGTTGTCTTCTTTTTCTTGGATAAAAGTTTTCCTTTAGATGTGTTTGGTGCTTTGCGAAGAGTGCTAAGTGCTAAAGCACATACGAAACAAATTTAATTGATGTAATTTGTATTTGTTGTGTTCTTTTTTCAGATTGGCAAAGAGAAGAAGCAGGCTGCAACACGTCGTTTGAAAGAAAGGAAGAAAAATATTTCGGAAGCCAAAGGTTCTGCATAAATGTTTTACTAGTCATGTATCCTCAGCGAACCCCTTATAATTTTATTTGGTGTTCTCTGCGGAGTAGCCTTGATATATTAACCATGTTGTATCTAAACGCTGTGAATCATTTGTGATTGGCCTAAATTTTGTTGCTTGGAGCAATGTTTGTTTTGTTGCTTTTCTGTTCTCTCTGTTATTTATGCTTTTTCGTGGTGTCCCCGTGAAGTCTTCAAATTCTGCTGTAAGATGAAAATGGGAGTTCAAATTGGTTCACTGGGTAGAATACTAATATTTGTTATAATTACAAAGCTACCCTTGAGGTTAGCCTCTACTTAAAAATTCTTGGTCCTTTTTTTTTTTTTTTTAGGTTAGCTACTAGCTGACTCACCATTTCTTCGTACAGACGTTGACAATTGTTTACAGTTAGTTCTTGATCCATATCGTCGTCTGTTCTGGTTAGGCTATTGGGCCAATGTCGTACTTCCTTTAGTAAATTTGCCTAATGGGCTAAATATCGCATTATGATCACACAGATGAATCCAATTTGGTATCGTCATAAGAACGTCTGCCAGCAATTTCATGTATTAACTTGGTGTTTGGCTACTGTTTAGGCGACACAAAAATTAATCAATCCTGATGTGATAAAGTGCAAATAATTTTCCTGATCATTTTTTTATTTTACGTACATAAATTTTATTCATCAATAATTTATTTTGCTGTTTTTTTCCAGATTATGTATGTTAGGTTCAAATTTGAGTATTTTTATGCCTGGATATAGGGGTGAAATAGAAAGGAAGAGGGAATTTATGTTTAAATTAAAATTTTCATTTAATTAGTAACAAATTTATTCATTTAAAATGCCAGGAGGTATATGCTTTTTTGCGGCATTGACTGAGAAAATTAAATTTCAACTAAAAAAAAAATTTAAGGAAAATTTTATTAGCTTTATTTTTTTTTGGAAACTTTTCTGTAATGTATAGTTTGGGTCAGAGAAGAGGTGTAATATGATACTCCCCTTTCATATTTTCCTTTTTGTTTGAACGATATCAATTTCCTTGTTGGATCCCTAGGATGATCGTTAATTGAGGTGTATGTATATGCAGTTTGCCAACATTTTATTTAATTTTTTTTTTTTTGGCCCCTTGTCCTATAATCTATATTAGGCTGATACAACCTTCAATTTAAGGGCCATTTAGGTCAGAGGATTCATCAGAATTAGTTATATGTAGGGCCATTTAAGGGCTATACTGGCAGAGTTGGTAGGGTGCATTCTTTTTCATCACAAATTCTTGTTGCCTTCAAATCTTTATGATAGTTGGATGACAGTCCATGTGATTCCTCATGTGCCTATGTTTTGCAAGTCTCATAAACTATCCACTTGTTATCTTCACCATTCAACCTCAAGCTCCGAATGCCACGGGATTTTCTCATTCGCCTATATATACGACGCGCTTTCTTGATTACAGCCACCAACACACAAGTTTTCTTATAACTTAAGCTTTCTCAGCTTTCACATATTACATAACACTCTCCAAAACAGTTTTCATTTTATACAACCATGGCTATCCGACAAATGCTTAGACGGTCTTTTTCCAACGAGAGAAGATCAGCTTCATCAGGAGGAGCTGAAGTTCCGAAGGGTCATTTTGCTGTTTATGTAGGGGAGAACGAAAAGAGGCGGTTTGTGATTCCAGTGTCATACTTGAACCACCCTTCATTTCAGCAACTGTTATTTCAAGCTGAAGAAGAGTTTGGATTTCATCATCCAATGGGTGGCCTCACCATTCCTTGCAGTCAGGATTTGTTCGTTGATATTGTCTCTGAATTGAGAAGAGCGTGATGCCTATGCTATATTTAGGAGGATCGATCACAGTTTTGTAAATTAGTTTCTCATAGAAATGTACAGAACAACACAAATTAGAGTATTTGAATACAAGTACAAAATTATTGAGCTATTTTCAGATGCAAAGACTTTAATCTTTCGGACAATGCTTATTGTTTCCTTTTGCTGTTAAGTTCTTCACAAATAAGTTTCATTACTTAGTAATAGTGATATTTTCAGGAAAAATATGGCCCCGTGCATAACAATGGGAGTCCTTACTATTCCATGCAGCGCGGAATTATTCGTTTATCTCATCTCTCAGATCCGTTGCTTAAAAGAACTCATATTAGGATAGAATATTGTAATGAGAATCATGTACATTTTAGCTGATGATATTTGGGAGGGAAGTAGTATTCTTGTCAATATTTCTGTAGCAATTTCTTGGCTCCAATGATTTCATGCTTTCATGGGCTTACGTTGAATAATCACTACTCTGCTTCCCAACATAATCACTATGATCTCACTATTAAAATTTCTTTATTACTGAGGCGTTCATATCAGAAGTGCCAAATACCCTCCGAAATATCCACTTAGTGATGCATATAGTTTGACTTCTGCTCTTTTCGCTGGTGATCCTGAATGAAATGAGCGATAATACCGAGCATTTTAGGTCATATGGTTTACAAATTTTGAGAAAGGCCGTGAATATCAATGTTTAATCTGCTTTGTAAGAGGGTGCTAAGTTTCAGACTTATATGAGTTTCATTACTTCATCTAAAAGAACCCTGGATTCCGGACACTGTTAATTTATTTATTTTTACATCTTGAATTAATCTGAGAAAAGCCTGTAGCATATTTCTTCAATGAATACTTAATGGAGTTGAAACTGGTTATATATGATGTGACTGTTAAAAAGGTAGATGAAATAGGGTGTTAACTGATGTGGCTTTGGTCTTTACTAGGTTTCTGAAAGGAAACTTTGTAAGTTTTAGGACAAATAAGGCATCAAAGTTGGTTATCTCTGTAGGGCCACTTGAGGGGTATGCTGACAGAGTTGGTAGGGTACATACTGTTTTCATCACAAATTCTTGTTGCCTTGAAATCTTTGCATTGATTGCTAGACAATCCATGTGATTTGGCATGTGCTTATGTTTATCAAAATCCGTAAGCTACAGCATGTCCTCTTGCTGTGTTCGCCGTTCGCGTATATATACCACACAAAATCTTGATCACAACCAGCAACAAACGAGTTTTTGAAATACTTTAACTTTTTCATCTTCACTCAAAGAAGAATCAAGTTTCAGTTTATGCACAATGGCCATCCGACAAATACTTAAACGATCTTTGTCCAGTGAACGAAGATCAGCTTCATCAAAATCTGAAGTTCCAAAGGGGCATTTTGCTGTTTATGTAGGGGAGAGCGAAAAGAGGCGGTTTGTGATTCCAGTATCGTACTTGAACCACCCTTCATTTCAAGAATTGCTATTTCAAGCTGAAGAAGAGTTCGGGTTCCATCATCCAATGGGTGGCCTCACCATTCCTTGCAGTGAAGATTTGTTCATTGATGTCGTCTCTGAACTGAGAAGAACATGATGTATATTCTATGTTTTGGACTTAGGAGAAGCACAATTTTGTAAATTAGATAGCTTAGAAATGTATCCGACGACAAAATTTGAGTATATGAATATACACGAAAAATTAATGAGCAAAATCCTGAAACAATAGCATTATCTGGTTTGAGTAATTACCGCTAATTCTACAGACTCCAAAAGTTATACTATCTTTGTTTTCTTACTCTTGTTTCCTTTTGCTGTCAACTTTTTCACTTCTTATTAGCGACATCAATTTAACGCGGCCGTTTTTTCCAGATTGTTACATCATGTAGGTGGTTAGAAGGCAGAACCATGTGGTTCTCTCATGTTTCAATATTTCAATGTAGGCGTCACATTTGATCGACTCTTCACCAAATAGCCTTCAACAATGATTATCTTGACTGAAAATTATAACAATAGCATTCTTCTTTGAATTTTCTGAACAGAGTGGCGTCGTGAAATCTGACAAGCTCTTCGAATCAGGGATCAGTGCAACATGAAGTAAATAATATGCCAAGCTTTTATAGAATACGATAGGAAACAACATTAGCTGATTAACTATGAATCTTCCTGCAGATGCTTTCTATTCAAGCTTGAAAAGTTACTGCAATATGAAAGAAGAGAATATTCTAAACAAATCCTATCCAGAAAACTGTTTGCACAGAACATGGTGCGGTGATGGATTAATGCATCACATAATATAGTTTGGTGGGTTTGACAAAGCAATCGATATGACTAAGCCGACTGCTAGTTAGATTCACCTGAATTAGGAGGATTGAAGGAAACCAAATGAATTTTTGAAGGGAGGCATTATAGTTAGTTATGTGGTTGATCATTGGTAGGGTCATTTGAGGGCTGTGTTGACAGAGTTGGTGGGGTGCATTGTTTTTCATCACAAATTCTTGTTGGTTCGACATATTTATGATGATTGGAAGACAATCCATGTGATTCCTCATATGCTAATGTTTATTAAATTTCATAAGCTACACCATGTCCACTTGTTAAGTTCAGTTCTACCTAAACTACTTTTGAATAATACAACAGTTCTTGGTTCACCTATATATATACAGCACAATTCTGGATTACAACCAGCAACAAACTAGTTTTAAAAAAAAAAGCAGCTTTCAAAACAATCTCCAGAAAGTTGTAGTTTTCACTCAATCAAGATACAGTTTGTAAGCAAATGGCTATCCGACAGATACTTAGACGGTCCTTGTCCAGCGAGAGAAGATCAGCTTCATCAGGAACTGAAGTTCCAAAGGGCCATTTTGCTGTTTATGTTGGGGATAACGAAAAGACACGGTTTGTGATTCCAGTATCATACTTGAACCAACCTTCATTTCAACAACTGCTATTTCAAGCTGAAGAAGAATTCGGCTTCCACCATCCAATGGGTGGCCTCAGCATTCCCTGCAGAGAGGATTTTTTCACTGATGTCATATTGAGTTGAGACGAACCTGATGTATATGCTACATTTAGTGCTTAGGAGGACCAGAGTTTTGTAAAATAGTTCTCTTTTGAAATGTACTCAACCACATACATAGTATATATGAAAAACTATTGAGCAATTTCCAGTTAACCCTTCATGTATTAATTTTGTATCTGAGAGCATTAACTGAAACATACGATTAAGATGGACAGTTCTTTTCAAGACAGTATTGTATTTATGCTTTCTGTGACTTCCAAAGCCTCTTCTCTGGTTGTATAACAAAGTGATTAATTTTGGCTCATGCAAAGATGCACCAGAAGTGATGCAAAGATGAATGGTGTTATTTCTGAAAATCATATACATTTGCCTAAATCATTCATGCCACGTCTGCTTGTAAGATAAGTACTTATTTTCTAGCATTAACTTTGTTGAGCTGGCTACATGCAATCCAAACTGGTAGGCGATATATGTAGTGTCCAAGTGCTACTGATTGGTTCGATTGTAAGGCAGAACAACATGATTCTTCATGAGCCAATATTTCAGTCCACTGTCCCACTTTTCTAATGACAATCTACCAAACTTCAAACTTGAAGTCCATCACAGTTTTGTCCATCTATTATAATCTCATTGAAAATAATCATAATAGCTCTTTCAATTGCAATTACTGAATGAACAATAGCTTGCAGCATGGAGATCTCAACAGAATAGAGGACCGAGACCTATTAGCTGTTGAATTTTCAGTTTCTAAGACTTGTGCCGGTTGGTTTTATAATGTATGGTCAATAATGCAATAATTGGAAGATTATATATCTAACATCTTCCAATGGAGAAGAAGTCATGATCAGGGGCCAGAAGAGCACATTAGTGCATAATGGACACGATTTTCATCTTTCAAATGAAGATGAATGCAGATTGAACCTCTTACCCGAGACATCACATGGTTTGGCTTTCCATCTACGTAGAGAATGATGTGACTGTTAAAAAGGGGTATGCGTCTCAGACCATTAGGCAGATACGGGAGCCGTTCAAATGATTTGTTATTTATCTAAATTAGGTTGGTAAAAGGAAACCAAGTGAATTTGTGAGTCTTCAGGTCATATAAAGGCATCAAAGTTGGTTATGTGGTTGATTGTTGTAGGGTCATTTAAGGGCTGTGTTGCTAGAGTTGGTAGGGTACATTATTTTTTCATCACAAATTCTTGTTGACAGACAATCCATGTGATTCCTCATGTGCTTATGTTTTGCAAATGTCATAAGCTACTACATACTAATTCACTTGTTATGTTCACCCTTCAACCACAACTTCTGAATGTCATAGTATTTTCTCGTTCGCCTATATATACAACATGATTTCTTGATTACAACCACCAACACGCAAGTTTTTACCAAACTTTAGCTTTCTCAGCTTTCACATATTTCAAAATACTCTCCAAAAGATTTTCATTTGACTCCAGCAAGATTTAACAATGGCTATCCGACAAATGCTCGGACGGTCTTTGTCCAGCGAGAGAAGATCAGCTTCATCAGGAGGTGTCGAAGTCCCAAAGGGCCATTTTTTAAATGAAAAGAGGCTGTTTGTGGTTCCAGTTTCGTACTTGAACAACCCTTCATTTCAAGAATTGCTGTTTCAAGCTGAAGAAGAATTCGGGTTGCATCATCCAATGGGTGGCCTCACCATTCCTTGCAGCGAGGATTTGTTCGTTGATGTCGTATCTGAATTGAGACAAAAATGATGTAGATGCATTGCCATATTCAGGACTTTAGGAGCACAGTTTTGTATTAGGTTGCTTAGAAATGTATCCAATGACAAAGAGTATATCTGTATATGATTATACATGAAAATTATTGAGAAATTTCCAGAAACAAGAGTATTATCTGACTTGAGCTGTTACCACTAATTCTACAGACGCCATAAGTTATATCTTTCTATTCTTACTTAAGTGCAAAACACAGAGTCAAGGTAAAAGAAGAGAACTTTTTATGCAATATCATATTTAAGCAAACATTTATTCCTTAAAAGAAAAAAAAAAAAAAAAAAAAACCAAAAGAAGAAAGAACCAAACTAAGGAAGAATTTGGGTTTAATCATCCAACGGAAGCCCATGCAAATCGATGAAGTAACAAAATATTCACTTCTTGGGAGGGAAATTGTATTTTTCAGGATCAAATATTTCCAAATATATACTGAGAGCAGAAATATCTCACTTGTCATAAAAGGATATTTAACAACTCCTCTAATATTTCTGTAGCATTATTTTTTCTCAAGTTTAGTTTTACTTTTGATCTGTTAAGTTGAATTGTTAATGCTATGCCCCTTTAGGATTAAGACTATAATGAGTTAGACTCCACTTGATTCATTTTAGCTTGATTTCTTTTTATTCTGCTGATTATCCTGAAAGTATCTCCCCTGAATGTTTACAAATACGTTCATTTTAGGCCGGCGATTACCTCATATAATAGGTTAATGCTTTTCCTATATTTCTCAAGTGAGAGGCTGTGAATGCTAATATTCAACCAGCTAGTTGGGGTGCAGAGGATTAATAGATCATTTGGATAGAGTTTGGTGAACTGACAAAAACATTGACATGTTGTACAGTTTTCTCGACTCGGATTAGGGGAGATTGAAGTTAGCTTTTTAGGTGAGAGGAGGCATCCCATTTTTGTTATCCAGTTGATTTCTTTCTGTGGGGCCTTTAACAAAGTTGGTAGGAAACATTGCCATTAATAATCCCTCAAACTCTTGAATTAGTTGCTTAAAATCTTTCTAGACAAATGCATGTGATTCCTCATGTGTATCTGTTTCCCAACTTTCACAGGCCACCACACATCTGATTTCTATGATTACAACACTACATTTCATGTTAGCCTATATATACAACGCGTATCAGGATTACAACCAGCAACAAGTCTTCAAAATATTTTA
Source organism: Caryopteris x clandonensis (assembly GCA_028749325.2). NCBI lineage: Eukaryota > Viridiplantae > Streptophyta > Magnoliopsida > Lamiales > Lamiaceae > Caryopteris > Caryopteris x clandonensis. The sequence continues at coordinate 8,058,907 of JAPYKT020000007.1, read as the reverse complement.
GCTTTCTGAGATTTCACTTCTTTCAACAACTCTTCATTATCTTTTTCCATTTCACTTCATCAAAATATTGTTCAACAGCAATGGCCATTCGCCAAATGCTGAGACGATCTTTATCCAGTGAAAGAAGATCAGGTTCGTTTCAAGTTCCAAAGGGGCATTTTGCTGTTTATGTTGGGGAGAGTGAGAAGAAGCGGTTCGTAGTTCCAGTATCATACTTGAATCACCCTTCTTTTCAAGAATTGCTATTGCAAGCTGAGGAAGAATTCGGGTTCCATCATCCTATGGGTGGCCTTACCATTCCTTGCAGTCAAGATTTATTCGTTGATGTCGTCTCTGCAATGAGCAGAAATTGATGAATATGCTATGTCTTAGAGTAGCACAGTTTTGTAGACTAGTTTAGATATCTCTATGAATATAACATGGAAAAAGTAATTGAGCCATTTTCAGATGCAAAATCATGATCTGGTTTGAGTTTATCTCTCTCTCTCTCTCTCTCTCTCTCTCTCTCTCTCTATTTATGGAGTATTCCATAGTTTTGACTCATTTTTTTGTTAAATTCCCCATAAATGATTTCTACTGCAAGAGTTCAGTACAAACACAAAATTTAACCGGACAATTCTACTCAAGAGATTTCAATTTTTGCTATTTTGGATGGCATCCACCCCCTGTTGTCAACGAATGAAGCCAATAATGTCATCTCATGCAAATATATTCTGAAAGTGCTACAGAAGAACCTAAAAATGGAAACAAAACTGCAGATCCTTGTCCTATGAAAGCTCACTTTGTTCCTAAAGCTTAAAAAGGCCATACTTACAAGAACTTGGGTGTGATCATCCTTCCTGGGATGAATATTTTATTTAAAAAAGCATGCAATTAACAATTACTGGTGGTAGAAGAGATTAAGCAGAATCATATGCATTTGCGTGAAACGATTCAAGAATAGCTTGCTGGCAAGATTGAAACTTGTTTTCGAGCATTAAATGTTTCGAGCTGGTAATGACAGTGACATCTAAAATGGTTGGCTACATATGTTTTGACATGATCAGAGTTCGGTCAGTTTAGGGATCATCAATAAACTACTATTGATTGGTTAGAAGGCAGAACCATGTGTTCTACATGTGCTGATATTTCAATCTCGTGTCCCACTTTAACAACTCTTTACCAAACATAAAATGCGAACCTTTCTCAGTACATTCCGTAACTATTATTATCTTGATTGAAAATTAATGATCATATTTGCTGTTTGAATTGCAGGATGGTTTCCTTGCAAGGAACGGCGAGGACCCTATCGGATGATCAAGCCAAAGTCTTACTCAGCTTGATTTAATAGATCATGAAACGAAGGTTGGTTCAAGTAGGAAACTGGAATTACAAACCTTTTCTTGTCATCCCCAACATATATATCGTTATATCCAAGCATTACATAGTTAAAAGATTAATATACTTTAGTATATATGAAACACATGTTTTGTCCATCAGTCGTCAAAAAAGTTAATCTTCGTTGGATCCTATACTGGACACCTTCAAAAGCAAAAATATCTTGACCAAAAATATCACATGGTTCTGTTTTCTGGGTCATTTTGCAATAATATGGACTTGCAATTTGTTGAGAAGCATAAGACCCTACCACTTATAACATATGAAAAATCAGAGTACGTCTATAATAAAAGTGGTATCTTGTTATTTCTGTGGGGTGTCTGAGGGCTTTGGCAACATATTGGTAGGGAACAGTCTACTCGATTTCACATGCTCTATAATTTGTTGTTTTCAATCTTTATAGACAAATCCATGTGATTCCTCATGTTCTTATGTATACCAACTTTCATGCATAGGCCACCACATATTAATTATGCATCTATATAAACAATACATATCAGGATTATAACCAGCAACAAGTCTTCAAAATACTTCAGCTTTCAAAATAACTCTTTAAGAAAAATTCCATCTCACTTTTGTCAAGATTCAAATTGTACAACAACAATGGCCATTCGCCAAATGCTGAGACGATCCTTATCAAGCGAAAGAAGATCAGCTTCCTGTGAAGTTCCAAAGGGCCATTTAGCCGTATATGTTGGGGAGAATGAAAAGAGGCGATTTGTGATTCCAGTGTCATACTTGAACCACCCTTCATTTCAAGAATTGCTATTTGAAGCTGAAGAGGAATTCGGGTTCTATCATCCAATGGGTGGCCTCACCATTCCTTGCAGTCAGGATTTATTCACTGATATCATCTCTGGCTTGAGCAGAACATGATAGGAGCACAGTTTTGCAAATTAGTTTTTCTTAGAAATGTATCCATGATAGATATACATACAGAATCATTCAGCCATTTTCAAATGTAAAAACATATACAAACTCAACAAATATAATATTTTTGTTATTATTTCTGTTACTATTTATTGCTAACTTCTCCACAAATGGGTCTTTTACTCTTGAGTTTGCAAGTACAAAGTCCGAATTAACTCCACCCAAAAAACTATATGGATCCCATAATATCAGTACTCTAGCTCCCACATGGGCATGCAAATTATTAATTTAACTCCAACCCGAGAATCTCTGTTGCATGATTTACTCGTCATCTCAAGACATTTGAGCAATGATTTTTGGCAAAGGACCCAGACTGAAGACAAAATAAGGCTCCTCTTTGAGGATGGTACTGATACTTAAATTTCCATGGATCAAATTTGCCCAAATTGCGCATAGATCGTTAACTTCTTGCATGTCCAGAGTAATGAGTATTGCAATGGCTGCATCTTAATGTCCTGTTTCTTTTTCCTGTTGCCCTTAAAGAGGTTCAGCCAAGAGGCCATCTCATTTGGCCTATCAGACATTGTATTCAGCTTCCTTACCTATCGATGCTGTATCAGCCAAGACTGAGCCATCCAAACCAACATCCGATACTTGACACCTGGGCATAAATCATTTCGTACCTGTTGCTAAGATTTATATCTAGCATTGAGGTAAAAGTTGAATTGGGAATTTTTGGATTTTATTAAAGAATCCTCGAGCGAATTCTGGCACAACATTTAAGATGATCCAACAGGAGGCTTCTAACTAGTTGAAAGCGTAAAACGGCCTCGTTGGAAACGGCATCGTGTATAATTCGGGAATTGCTGAATTAGGGACTTAAGCTGCAAAACGGTATCGTTGCTGAATATCAGAATTTACTTCTGAAGCCAAAAGACCTGAAAGAGATCCACCTAATGATGACTGTGTTTCAGTTTGACTTCAACTTTAGGCCAAATAGAGGCATCAAAGTTGGTTAAGTGGTTGATCATTGTAGGGTCATTTCAGGGCTGTGTTGCCTGAGTTGGTAGGGTACATTATTCTTTCAACACAAATTCTTGTTGGTAGACAATCCATGTGATTCCTCATGTGCCTATGTTTACAAATCTCATAAGATACCACATACATATCCACTTGTTATCTTCACCATTCAATATTTTCTCGTTCACCTATATATGCAATGCGATTTCTTGATTACATCCACCAACACACAAGTTTTCATAAAACTTCAGCTTTCTCAGCTTTCACTTATTTCAAAATACTCAACAAAAGGTTTTCATTTGACTACAGCAAGATTTAGTTTATACAAGAATGGCTATCCGGCAAATGCTCAGACGGTCTTTGTCCAGCGAGAGAAGATCAGCTTCATCAGGAGGAGCTGAAGTCCCAAAGGGCCATTTTGCTGTTTATGTAGGCAACGACGAAAGGAGGCGGTTTGTGATTCCAGTTTCGTACTTGAACAACCCTTCATTTCAAGAACTGCTGTTTCAAGCTGAAGAAGAATTCGGGTTCCAGCATCCAACGGGTGGCCTCACCATTCCTTGCAGCGAGGATTTGTTCGTTGATGTCTTCTCTGAATTGAGACGAACATGATGTATATGCATTGCTATATTTAGGACTTAGGAGCACAGTTTTGTAGTAGATTGCTTAGAAATATATCCAATGACAAAGTTAGAGTATATGAATATACATTAAAATTTATTGAGCTAATTCTACACAAAGTTATATCTTTCTTTTCTTACCTTTGTTAAGTGCAGAACACACAATCAAGGGTAAAAAATCAAAGATCTTTTGCAATATCATATTTAAGCAAAATATCATTAAAAAAAAAAAAAAAAAAAAACCCTGAACCAAATTAAGGAAGAAATTGGGTTTAATATATACTGAGAGCAGACAAATCTTCCCTTGTCAGAAAAAAGGATACATTCTGGGATCATTTTTTAACAAGTCATCCAGGACAGGAGATTTTCTCGGAATAGTTATGCTCCCTTAGGATTAAGACTATTATGAGTTTAATTTTTACTTTTAGCTGTTAATATGCCCCTTTAGGATTAAGACTACAATTGGCTTAGTTCACTATTATAATTTGAATTATATTGAAGATGCCATCAGCCCTATCAGAAATGCAGTTAAACTCCACTTCATTCATTTTAGCTTGATTTCTGTTTCTACTGCTGATAATCCTGAAAGTATCTGCCCTGAATGTTTACAAGTACGTTTGTTTTAGGCCAGCTATTAGATTAATGCTTTTCCTATACTTTACAAGTGAGAGGCTGTGAGTGCTTATACTCAACCAGCTTAGTTGGGGTGCAGAGGATTAATAGATCATTTGGATAGAGTTTGGCGAACTGACAATAACATTGACATGTCATACAGTTTTCTCGACTCGGATTAGGAAGATTGAAGTTAGCTTTTTAGGTGAGAGGAGGCATCCCATTTTGTTATCCAGTTGATTTCTTTCTGTGGGGTATTTAACACAGTCGGTAGGAAACATTGCCATTAATAATCCCTTAAACTCTTGAATTTATTGCTTAAATCTTTCTAGACAAATGCATGTGATTCCTCATGTGTATATGTTTCCCAACTTTGACAGGCCACCACATATCCAATTTCTATGATTACGATACTGCATTTCACGTTAGCCTATATATACAATGCGTATCAGGATTACAACCAGCAACAAGTCTTCAAAATATTTTAGATTTCTGAGATTTCATTTGTCTCAATCACTCTCTTCATTATTTTTTTTCCATTTCACTTTATCAAAATATTGTACAACAGCAATGGCCATTCGCCAAATGCTGAGACGATCTCTATCCAGTGAAAGAAGGGCAGCTTCGTTTCAAGTTCCAAAGGGGCATTTTGCTGTTTACGTTGGGGAGAGTGAGAAGCAGCGGTTCGTAGTTCCAGTGTCATACTTGAATCACCCTTCTTTTCAAGAATTGCTATTTCAAGCTGAGGAAGAATTTGGGTTCCAACATCCTATGGGTGGCCTTACAATCCCTTGCAGTCAAGATTTATTTGTTGATGTCGTTTCTGGAATGAGCAGAAACTGATGTATATGATATGTCATAGAGTAGCACAATTTTTTAGATTAGTTTAGATATATATCCAACGAAAAAGTTCCAGCATATAATGAAAAAGTTTCAGATGAAAAATCATTCTGTTTTGAGTTCTCTCTCTCTCTCTCTCTCTCTCTCTCTCTCTCTCTCTCTCTCTCTCTCTCTTTATGGAGTTCGTAGTTTTGACTCATTTTGCAGTTAAATACCCCCTAAATGAGTTCTACTGGAAGAGTATTCAGTACAATCACAAAATTAAGCCAGACAATTCCCTGAAGAAATTACACTTTTTGTTATTTTTGATGGCATCCACCTCCTGTTCTCAACGGGCGAAGCTGATAATGTCAGCTCATGCAAATATATTCGAAAGTGATGAGAAGAACCTAGAAATAGAAACAAAACTGCAATCTTTGTCCCATGAAAGCTCACTTTGTTCCTATAGCTTAAAAAGGCCATACTTACAAGAACTTGGGTGTGATTATCCATCCAGAGCAAAGAATCTTTTTTTTTTTTCAAATAACATGCAATAGACAATTACTGGTGATAGAAGAGATGAAGCAAAATCATATGCATTTGTGAGAACCCATTCAAGAATAGCTTGCTGGCAAGATTGAAACTTGTTTTCAAGCATTAAATGTTTCAAGCTGGCTATGACAGTGACATCTAAAATGGTAGGCTACATATGTTTTGACATGATCGGCGTTGGTCAGTTATGGCACCTTCAGTTAAGTACTGTCGATTGGTTAGAAGGCAGAACCATGTGATTCTTCATGTGCTGATACTTCAATCTCGTGTCCCACTTTAGCTGACTCTTGACCAAACTTCAAACGTGAACCCTATCTCAGTACATTCCGCAACTATTATTATCTTGATTGAAAAAAATTAATGATCATGATAGCTCTTTAAATTGCATGACAGTCATAAAAAGTAATCTGTGAAAGATGAATGAAGACATCCTCCTTGCAAGGAACGGCGAGGACCCCATTGGATGATCAAAACCAAAGTCTTACTCAGCTTGATTAATAGATCATGAAACGAAGGTTGGATCATGTAGGAAACTGGAATTACAAACTTTTTCTTGTCATCCCCAACATATATAACGTTATATCCGAGCATTAAATAGTTAGAAGATTAATATACTTTAGTATATATGAAACAAGCCATGTTTTGTCCAGCAGTCATTGAAAAGTTAATATTTTTTGTTGGGTCCTATACAGGACACCTTCAAAAGCAACACATCTTGACCCAAAGTATCACATTGTTCTGTTTTCTGGCTCATTTTTGCAATAATAAGGACTTGCAATTTGTTGAGAAGCATAAGATCCTACCACTTACAACATAAGAAAAAATCAGAGTACATCTATCGTCAAAGTGGTATCTTGTTATTTCTGTGGGGTGTCTGAGGGCTTTGGCAACATATTGGTAGGGAACAGTCTACTCGATCTTACATGCTCTATAATTTGTTGTTTACAATCTTTATAGACAAATCCATGTGATTCCTCATGTGCGTATGTATACCAACTTTCATGCATAGACCACCACATATTAATTATGGATCTATATAAACAACACATATCAGGATTATAACCAGCAACAAGTCTTCATAACACTTCAGCTTTCAACATAACTCTTAAGAAAATTTTCCATTCCACTCTTGTATAGATTCAAATTGTAGAACAACAATGGCCATTCGCCAAATGCTGAGACGATCCTTATTGAGCGAAAGAAGATCAGCTTCCTCTGAAGTTCCAAAGGGCCATTTAGCCATATATGTTGGGGAGAATGACAAGAGGCGATTTGTGATTCCAGTCTCATACTTGAACCACTCTTCATTTCAAGAATTGCTATTTGAAGCTGAAGAAGAATTCGGGTTCCATCATCCAATGGGTGGCCTCACCATTCCCTGCAGTCAGGATTTATTCACTGATGTCATCTCTGGCTTGAGCAGAACATGATATAGGAGCACAGTTTTGTATATTAGTTTTCCTTAGAAATGTATCCAGGACAGATATACATGAACAGAATCACTCAGCCATTTTCAAATGTAAAAACAATCATATACAAACTCAACAAGTATAATATTTTGTTAGTATTTCTCTTACTATTTATTGCTAACTTCTCCACAAATGGCTTCTTTACTCTGAGAATGTTACAAAGTAAGATTTAATTCCACCCAGAAATTTGGGCGAAGGAGCCAGACTGAAGACCAAACGAGGATGGTACTGATATTTGCCCAAATTGCGCACAGATCATTAACTTCTTGTATGTCCAGAGTAACTTTGACTAATGATTATTGAAATGGCTCCAGCGTAATGCCCGGTTTCTGTTTCCTATTGCCTTAAAGAAGTCCATTTCTGTTTCTTATTGCCCATAAAGAGGTTCAGCCACGAGGCCATCTCATTTGGCCAATCAGGCATTGTGTCAAATATCTTGTCTGCAGCTTCTGCTTCCTTACCACCAGTCAAGCCGGTCAGCTTCTCCGGCCCAGCCGGTCAGCACGACCGGTCAAACCGGTCAGCATCACCTATCAGACCGGTCAACACTACCGGTCCGACAGGTCACCGCCGGTCAACCCAGTCAACTCAACCAGTACAGCCGTCAACATTACCGGTCGGACCGGTCAAAAGGGTCAACATCACCTGTCGGACAGGTCAACACAACCGTCGGACCGGTCACCGCCGGTCAACACAACCGGTCCAGTCGGTCACCACCGGTCAACATCTCCGGTAAAGCCGGTCAAACCGGTCATCTCGACCGGTCAAATCGGTCACCACCAGTCCAGCGGTCAACACTACCGGCCGGACCGGCCACCAACAGTCAACGCTACCGGTCCAGCAGGTCAAAACCGGTCAACACAACCGGTCCAGCCGGTCAAAATCGATCACCACCGGTCAAGCCGGTCAAACAGGTCACCATGACCGGTAAAGCCGGTCAAACCGGTCACACAACCGGTCCAGCCGGTCAAACAGGTCACCCAACCGGTCAAGCCGGTCAAAAACTACCGGTCCAGCAGGTCAAAACCGGTCAACACAACCGGTCCACCCGGTCAAAATCGGTCACCACCGGTCAACACAACTGGTCCACCCGGTCAAAATCGGTCACCACCGGTCAACCAACCGGTCAACCAACCGGTCAAAATCGGTCACCACCGGTCAACCAATCGGTCAAAATCGGTCACCACCGGTCAACCAATCGGTCAAAACCGGTCAAGCCGGTCAACCAATCGGTCAAAACCGGTCAAGCCGGTCACACGACCGGTGCAGCCGGTCAAACCGGTCACAATGACCGGTAAAGCCGGTCAAACCGGTCACACAACCGGTCCAGCCGGTCACCACGACTGTAAAGCCGGTCAAACCGGTCACACAACCGGTCAAATCGGTCAAAATCTCCGGTCCAGCCGGTCACCATGACTGGTCAAAACCGGTCTACCTGGTCACCGCCGATCAACGCTACCGGTCCAGCCGGTCACCACGACCGGTCCAGTCGGTCAAACCGGTCACCACGACCGGTCCAGTCGGTCAAACCGGTCACCACGACCGGTCCAGTCGGTCAAACCGGTCCCACGACAGGTCCAGCCGGTCAACACTATGGTCGGACCGGTCATCACCGGTCCAGCCGGTCAACACTGCCGCCAGCATTTGAGGCCGCACCGGCTGTAGTGCCGTTGTTATAGACGCTTCCCCACCACCTACCTTGTTCTTCCCTTCTGCTGCCATCTTACAATGCAACTGACCTCCTTCAAACACCTTATCCGGCTCCTCCAAAACCTTCTTAGCTCCTTCCATGGTTTTAAAAACAAAAATTGCATACCCTTTGAATTTCCCGGTCGTAGGATCCAACCCGCTCGGCCCATTCTCAATCTCCAATTTCTCAAAGAAAGACCTCAATTTATCCACACTCGCTTTCACTGGGACATTACTTACATAAATCTTCCGTCGTCGATAATCCGCCGAAGGAATGTTCTTCTGGAAAACTATTCCGGCGGAGGCAGGCCCTGGGGGGCCCTCCGACGCGAGCTGGCACGAGGGTATGCGATTGCCAGCTTGAACCTTAGGGTTTTTCAACAACTTACTAGCAGATTTCCTGGACTTGTATGTAAGAAAAGCATAACCCTTACACTTTCCCGTAGCTCAATCATTCACCACATTAAGATCCTCGATTTCGCCATAAGCTCCAAATATTGATTCAATTAGCGGGCGCGTGGCATCCCAACCTAGGCCGTGGACGAAAATCTTGCGGTGGCCGATGTCTTGGTCGGCGGCCGACCTGATGAGGTCGAAAAGGAAGTCATGCGACGAAGAGAGGTCGACGACGAGATTGACGAGCTGGTCCTTGGAGAAGGGTTCGAGTAGGGTTTGGATCTTCATATTGGGGTCGGATTCGGAATCTGAATCGTGGGATCCAGTTTTAGCGACCTTAGTTTTCTTCTTTTTCTTTATTTTTTTCTCGATTTTGGGAGTTGAATCGGCGGAATTGCTATCGCAATTGGAGGTGCTGTAGGCTGCAGACTACAGCAATATAGAAATAGAAGGTTAAACTTGCTACAGACTAAGATAAAAACTACCCGCTTCCTTAAATAAGGTCTGGGTGGTGTAGTTGGTTATCACGCTAGTCTCACACACTAGAGGTCCCCGGTTCGAACCCGGGCTCAGACATTTTTATATTTCTCACGAGAAAAACTCAATAATACTTCTTTCAACTTTTTTTATTTATTGTTTTAAAATACATACTATTAGTTTTGTTTAGGTTTTAACAACTTAGTGATATTGACTTACTAAATAACTGATTGAGTTTGAGATGCACCAAAACTCTTTTGAGGTTGAATCATATTAAATGGTGTATGATATCTTTTGAATTTATTATATTTTATCTATTATTTTTTTTGTAGAATTATATTTTTATTATTAATCCTATATTTGTTTTATTAGTATATATAGTTGTCTTTATTATTTAAATGGTTTTTTTATTTATATGAAAATGGAGTGTGTGCATGATTAATAAAATCACATAAAAATTTCACACACTTTTAAAATTATAAAAGAATGTTGGCCAAAACTTTAAAATCACATGAGGTTGTGATGTATGTTACCCATATACAAAAGTAATCCTTGTTATAAATAAAAAATTGTGTGTCATTTAAATATTTGTATATTTATATTGATTTGAATATTTGTAATAAATTTATCTATTTGTGAAGGTGCACATAGGTATTAAAAAAATAATAATAATAACCACGAGTGTGTTTGAATTTTAAAAAAAATCAATTTTTTTAAATTTTTAATATTTTTCTTTATTTATTCGGTAAAAAATTACTTATAATAAATAAATAATCAATAATCAATTTTTTTTAATGTCTTCATTTATTCCATAAAAAAATTACTTGTAATAAATATATATTCAATTTGTGAATCTCACCTAAACAAATACTTGTTATTAGTTATATGAATGAGGATCTCAACAGAATTTCAGTGTCTATCGTTCTTTCCTTGTGTTTCTTGAAATGGCAGATATGGCAATATTAGTTGCAGAAGAATATGAGAGGAGAGTGAAGATGTCAAGAAAGGGTGGTGAAGAGATTGAGTTAATAAATATTTACGAATATTCGATATATTTTATTATTTTACTGATAAAGATATTTAAAATTATATATTTTTGTATTAACTCCCCCAAAATAAAATCTTGTTTCTATAATAAATTTATTAATTATATATAAAAATATTAATTAATATTTACTTGCAGTCTACATTCAATACAAATAATATTATACAAAAGAAATATTAAAATTTAACCTCAAATATCAAGCATCGATCGATATTGACCATCCATAAATTGAATTTATGAAATAGAATTATTCCCAAATTGTGTCTTTGTGTAATTATTCTGAAATCAACCAATTTGTACTCGTTGCATCTGCATCAGGTAGAGGTGCTAAAGCTTAATACGTGGGGCTTTGGAGGGCGATGTTGGTAGAGTTGGTAGGGAACAATCAGTGCCTTCTATACCAAAATCTCTGAAATTTTGTTGCTTCAAATACTAATACTGATTGATGGACAAATCCATGTGCTTATGTTCACAATTTAAAGTCGCTGATGTATTTCTTGATTTGCCTATATATACACACACACACACGCCATATATCTCTGGATTATAAGCAACAACAATTCTTCAAGCAACTTACAGCTTTTACTTCTTCCATAATAGTCCAGAAAGTTTTTCGGTTTCAGTTGATCAAAGATTCGACTCATACGAAAATGGCCATTCGACAAATTCTGAGACGATCTTTTTCTGGTGAAAGAAGATCAGCTACGTCTGAAGTTCCAAAGGGCCATGTTGCTGTTTATGTTGGGGAGAACGAAAAGAAACGTTTTGTGATTCCATTGTCATACTTGAACCACCCTTTATTTCAAGAATTGCTATTTCAAGCTGAAGAAGAATTCGGGTTCCATCATCCTACGGGTGGCCTCACCATTCCTCGCAGCCAGGAAACATTTGTCGATGTCATCTCTGGATTAAGTAGAACATGATATGTATGCTGTGCTTAAGAGTAGCAGAGTTCTGTAGATTACCTTTCCTGTAGAAATGTAAAAATTGACAAAATTAGAGTATTCAAATGAATATACATGAAAAATAATCATTAAGCCACTTTCAGATGCCAAAGCAATATCTTATCTGATTTGAGTTTGCACCACTAATTATATACAAACTCAACAAGTCTTATTCTCACCTTTGATACCCACAAGTGTAAAAATGATCTCTTTACAAGGCACATAATTCTGTATAAGATGTGGTTTTCCTTGCAAATTCCAACAAAAATAATCAAGTTGTAACCCAATCCTGGTAGCATCCAGACAGGCACAGATTTCCGATTTTGAACTACCTTGGGTACATCTTTTTTCTTCACATTCAAACTTAAATTACCGATCACATGAGGACAGTACTGATACTTAGTCTAGAATTTCATCCAATTCGATGTTCAGCACGCTCAACGGGCACAAACCATTCATTTTTTGCACCTGCTGTTAAGACTTATGCTGCTTGTCTGACCATTTATGCTCTAAGGTTTGAGCATGTAACAGTTCTTAGTGAGGAATAGCAATCCTCTGTATTTTCAATTATGTACCCAATACGTGATAGCAATGAAGACATCACATAGTTTCACCTTTTCATCTCATGATCGGTAATTTTTGCACTGGCAAGTTTGTTGAAGAACATAAGACCCTACCACTTTATGATGCAATAAGCAGCAGAAGCCTCTGAATGCTGTTTATGGTGACCCGACAGACCCCAGACATCATACCTCCGTCGTATACTCATACTTCCAAATTGCACTGGATTATATCAAGACAAATCCATGTGATTCCTTACAGCTGTCTAATCCTTCGACCGTTTCAACACTAATACTACAAAAGCTTCAGTAATTTGCTCAAAATCATTATAGCAATTGATAGACAAGTCCATGTGATTCCTCATGTGCTCATGTTTCCTAAGTTTCATAGACATCACATATCCAATTACATCTTCACCACTCAAATCTAAGTTTCTGATTGATACTTCATACCTCTGCTTGTCTATATATACAACACATTTCTGGATTACAAACAACAAATCCTCTGGAAGTATTTTAGCGTTCTCTGCTTTCACATATTTCACAACATTATCCATAAAGCAATTCATTTCAGCACAGCAAGAGTCACTTTACACAACAATGGCCATCCGCCAAATGTTGAGACGATCTTTATCCAGCGAAAGAAGATCGGCTTCGTCAAGAGCTGAAGTTCCAAAGGGCCATTTTGCTGTCTATGTTGGGGAGAATGAGAAGAAGCGGTTTGTGATTCCAGTATCATACCTAAACAGCACTTCATTTCAAGAATTGCTATTTGAAGCTGAAGAAGAATTTGGGTTCCATCATCCAATGGGTGGCCTCACCATTCCTTGCAGTCAGGATTTATTCACTGATATCATCTCTGGCTTGAGCAGAACATGATATATATAAAATGTTTATGAGGAGCACAGTTTTGTAAATTAGTTTTCTTAGAAATGTATCCAGGATAGATATGCATGAACAGAATCATTCAGCCATTTTCAAATGTAAAAACATTGTCTAATTTGAGTTGGCACCAGCAACCATATACAAAACTCAACCAAGTATAATATTTTTGTTATTATTTCTTTTACCATTTATTGCCAACTTCTCTACAAATGAGTTCTTTTACTCTGAGTATGCAAGTACAAAGTCGGGATTAATTCCACCCAGAAAACTATATGGATCCCATAGTATCAGTACTCTACCTCCAACATAGGTATGCAAAATATTCATTTAACTCCATCCCAAGAATTTGTGTTGCTTGATTTCCTCGTCATCTCAAGACATTTGAGCAAAGGAGGCAGACTGAAGACCAAGTAAGGCTCCACTTTGAGGATGGTACTGATACTTAAATTTCCATGGATCACATTTCCCCAAATTGCACACAAATCGTTAACTTCATGCATGTCCAGAGTAACTTTCACTAATGAGAATTGAAATGGCTCCAGCTTAATGCCCAGTTTCTGTTTCCTATTGCCCTTAAAGAGGTTCAGCCAAAAACCATATCTCATTTGGCCTATCAGGCATTGTATCAAACATCTTGTCTGCGGCTTCTGCTTCCTTACGTATCGATTATGTATTAACCAAGACTGGGCCATCCAAACCATTATTCGATTACTTGTCACCTAATCTTCCTTTCAGTACGTTCGACGGGCATAATCATTTCGTACCTGCTGCTAAGATTTATACGTAGCATTCAGGTAAAAGTTGAATTGGGAATTGGTGTATTTTATTAAAGAATTGGGGTAAAAAACCCTTGAGAGAATTCTGATACAACATTTAAGATGATCTAACAGAAGGTTTCAACGCTTCTTTTATACTAGATTCAGCAAACAGTTCGCAAGCAAGTATCTAGTTGAAAGCGTAAAACAGCCTCGTGAACTAGCTGAACCATGGAAACGGCATCGTATATAATTCGGAAATTGCTGAATAAGGGCTTTTAGCTTGGTGTCTTTACTGAATATAAGAATTTACGCTGAAGTCAATGACCTGAAAGAGATCTACCTAATCATGAATGTGTTTCAGTTTGACTTCCAAGTGGGTTTGTGAGTCTTTAGGTCAAATGAGGCATCAAAGTTAGTTATTATGTTGATCATTGTAGGGTCATTTCAGGGCTGTGTTGCCAGAGTTGGTAGGGTGCATTCCTTTTTAATCACAAATTCTTGTTGCTAGACAATCCATGTGATTCCTCATGTGACCATGTTTTGCAATCTCATAAGCTATCCACTTGTTATGATCATCATTCAACCTCAAGCTCCAAATCCCACAATATTATCTCGTTCGCCTATATATACAACGAGATTTCTTGATTACACCACCAACACACAAGTTTTCAAAAAAACTTTAGCCTTCTCATCTTTCACTTACTCCAAAAAATACTCTCCTGAAGGGTTTTCATTTGACTCCAGCAAGACTTAACAATGGCTATCAGACAAATGCTCAGACGGTCTTTGTCCAGCGAGAGAAGATCAGCTTCATCAGAAGGAACTGAAGTCCCAAAGGGCCATTTTGCTGTTTATGTTGGCAACAACGAAAGGAGGCGGTTTGTGATTCCAGTATCGTACTTGAACAACCCTTCATTTCAAGAATTGCTATTTCAAGATGAAGAAGAATTCGGGTTCCATCATCCAACGGGTGGCCTCACCATTCCTTGCAGTGAGGATTTGTTCGTTGGTGTCGTATCTGAATTGAGAAGAACATGATGTATATGCATTGCTATATTTAGGACTTAGGAGCACAGTTTTGTATTAGATATCTCAGAGATGTATCCAATTACGAAGTCATAGATATATAAATGAAAATTATTGAGCCAATTCTACACAGGCTCCACAAGTTATATCTTTCTATTCTTACTTTTGTTAAGTGCAAAACACACAATCAAGAGTAAAAAAACAGAGATCTTTTGATGCAATATCATATTTAAGCAAACTGTCATGTCTTTCCAAAAAAAAAAAAACCAAGCTAAGGGAGAATTTGGGTTCAACTATCCAACGAACGCAGTGAGGAAATATTCACTGATCTCAACTTTCTGTTCAGTCAATCCTTTGATCTGACAGTAGGACATAATTTTGAAGAATCTGGATCATTACTTGGGAGGGAAATTGTATTTTCTAGGATAAAATATTTCCCCCGTAGAAAGAAAAATATATACTGAGAGCAGAAAGCAGAAAATCTTTCATTTGTCAGAAAAATGATAATTTTAACAAGTCATCCAGGACAGGAGGTCTGCTCGGAATAGTTAATGCTATGCTCCCTTAGGATTAAGACTATTATGACTTAATTTTTACTTTTTAGCTTTTAAGTTGAATGGTTAATGCTAGGCCCCTTTTAGGATTAAGACTACAATGAGTTAGTTCACTATTGTAAGTTCAATTATATTGAAGATGACATCAGCCATATCAGAAATGCAGTTAACCTCCACTCGATTCATTTTAGCTTGATTTCCGTTTCTTCTACTGATGACCCTGAAAATATCTCCCCTGAATGCTTACACATAGGCTCGTGTAGGATGCAGAGGATTAATAGATCATTTCGATATAGTTTGGTGAACTGAAAAAACCATTGGCATGTTATATGGCTTTCTCGACTTGGATTAGGGGAGAGTGAAGTTAGCTTTTTAGGTGAGAGGAGGCATTCCATTCTTGTTATCCAGATGATTTCTTTCTGTGGGGCATTTAACACAGTTGGTAGGAAACATTGCAATTAATAATCCCTCAAACTCTTGAATTTGTTGCTTAAAATCTTCCTAGACAAATGCATGTGATTCCTCATGTGTATATGTTCCCCAACTTTCACAGGTCACCACATATCCAATTTATATGATTATGATACTACATTTCAAGTTTGCCTATATATACAACGGGTATCAGGATTACAACCAGCAACAAGTCTTCAAATTATTCTAGTTTTCTGAGATTTCACTTGTTTCAACAACTCTATATCAATTTTTTTCCATTTCACTTTGTCATATTGTATAACAAGTTAACAACAATGGCCATTCGCCAGATGCTGAGACGATCTTTATCCAGCGAAAGAAGATCAGCTTCCTCTGAAGTTCCAAAGGGCCATTTTGCTGTCTATGTTGGGGAGAATGAAAAGAGGCGATTTGTAATTCCATTGTCATACTTGAACCACCCTTCATTTCAAGAATTGTTGTTTCAAGCAGAAGAAGAATTCGGGTTCCATCATCCTATGGGTGGCCTTACCATTCCTTGCAATGAGGACTTATTCGTTGATGTTGTCTCTGGAATGAGCAGAACCTGATGTGTATTCTATGTCTTAGAGTCGCACAATTTTGTAGATTAGTTTAGAAATGTGTCCAACGACAAAGTTCCAGCATATAATGAATGTACATTGAAAAATTACTAAGCCATTTTCACATGCAAAATCATTATCTGCTTTGAGTATTTCATAATTATGACTCATTTTCTGTTAAATGCCTCACCATTCCTTGCAGCCAGGATACATTTGTCGATGTCATCTCCAGATTAAGTAGAACATGATATGTATGATAAGCTTAAGAGCAGCACAGTTCTGTAGATTAGTTTTCCTGTAGAAATGTGGCCATTGACAAAATTAGAGCATTCAAATGAATATACATGAAAAATAATCATTAAGCCATTTTCAGATGCCAAAGCAATATCTGGTTTGAGTTGCACCACTAATTATATACAAACTCAACAAGTCTTATTCTCACCAGTGTATGATCTCTTTACAAAGCACATAATTCTGTATAAGATGTGCTTTTCCTTACAAATTCCAACAAAACAATCAAGTTGCAACACAAACCTTGTAGCTTAATCCAAACAAACATAGATTTCCAATTGTAAACTACCTTGTGTACATCTTTTTTCTTCACATTCAAACTTAAAATATCGATCACACACTGGAATGAGGGACAGTACTGATACTTGGTCTAGAAATTCATCCGATTCAACATCCAGCACGCTCAACGGGCACAAACCATCCATTTTTGGCACCTGCTGTTAGGACTTTTGCAGCCTGTTTGACCAGTTATGCTCTAAGGTTTGAGCATGTATAAGTTCTTATTGAGGAATTGCATTCCTCTTTTTTTTTCAATTACGTACGTAATACGTGATAGCAAATGAGACATCACATAGTTTCACCCAGTAATTTTTACCCTGGCAAGTTTGTTGAGGAACACCAGACCCTACCACTTTATGATGCAACAAGCAGCAGAAGCCTCTGAATAATGTGTATGGTGACCACTACAGACCCCAGACATCAGAGGACCTCCAAGTATACTCATACTTCCAAATTGTACTGGATTATATCAAGACAAATCCATGTGATTCCTTACAGCTGTCTAATCCTTCAACTGTTTCAACACTAATATTACTAACCCGTCATTAATTTGCTCAAAATCTGTATAGCAATTGATAGACAAGTCCATGTGATTCCTCATATGCTCATGTTACCCAAGTTTCATAGCCACCACATATCTAATTACATCTTAACCACTCAAATCTAAGTTTCTGATGGATACTGCATATCTCCGCTCGTCTATATATACAACTCATTTGTGGATTACAAACAACAAGTCCTCTGGAAGTACTTTAGCTTTCTCTGCTTTCACTTATTTCACAACATTATCCATAAAGTAATTCATTTCAGCACACACGAGATTCACTTTACACAACAATGGCCATCCGCCAAATTTTGAGACTATCTTTATCCAGAGAAGGAAGATCAGCTTCATCAGGAGCTGAAGTTCCGAAGGGCCATTTTGCCGTATATGTTGGGGAGAATGACAAGAGGAGATTTGTGATTCCAGTGTCATACTTGAACCACCCTTCATTTCAAGAATTGCTATTTGAAGCTGAAGAAGAATTCGGGTTCCATCATCCAATGGGTGGCCTCACCATTCCTTGCAGTCAGGATTTATTCACTGATGTCATCTCTGGCTTGAGCAGAACATGATATAGGAGCACAGTTTTGTAAATTAGATTTTCTTAGAAATATATCCAGGATAGATATACATGAGCAGAAACATGCAGCCATTTTCAAATGTAAAAACATTATCTGATTTCAGTTTGCACCAGCAATCATATACAAACTCAACAAGTATAATATTTTTGTTATTATTTCTGTTACCATTTATGCTAACTTCTCCACCAATGAGTTCTTTTACTCTGAGTATGTAAGTACAGCGTCAGAATTAATTCCACCCAGAAAACTATATGGATCCCATAATATCAGTACTCTACCTCCCACATGGGCATGTAAATTATTCATTTAACTGCACCCCAATTATTTCTGTTGCATGATTTCCTCGTCATCTCAGGACATTTAGGCAAAGGAGGCAGACTGAAGACAAAGTATGGCTCCTCCTTGAGGATGGTACTGAAACTTAAATTTCCATGGATCACATTTCCCTGAATTGAACACAGATCGTTAACTTCACGCATGTCCAGTGTAATTGATTAATGAGCATTGAAATGGCTCCATCTTAATGCCCTTCTGTTTCCTATTACCCCTAAAAGGTTCAGCCAAGATGTCATCTCATTTGGTCTCTCAGACATTGTATCGAACACCTTATCTGCAGCTTCTGCTTCCTCACTTATCGATGATGTATTAACCGGGACTGAGCCATCCAAACCAATACTCGATTACTTCTCACTTAACGGGCATACACCATTTTGGATCTGCTGCTAAGATTTATATGTAGCATTCAGGTAAAAATTGAATTGGGAAATAGTCGATTTTATTGAAAATTAGAGTAAAAACCCTCGGGAGAATTCTGATACAACATTGAAATTGATCTAACAGAAGGTTTCTACACTTTCAGCTGCAATGTGCAAGCAAAGTAGCTAACTACTTGAAAGTGTAAAACGGCCTCGTATATAATTCGGGGATTGCAGAATTAGGGCTTTTAGCTGCAAAACGGCGTCGTTGCTGAATATAAGAATTTACGCTGAAATCAAAATTCCTGAAAGAGATCCTCCTAAAGATTATGTTTCAGTTTTTCTGTTTCTGCGTTTCAAATGGGAGAATCTATAGCACATTAATTAATACTTATAAAATTTACAAGTTCTGTGAATATTAATGTCGAACAAGCTCAGTAAGGGTGCATAGTTTGTCCAAAAAAAAAATCACATATTTTGCTTCATTCTTGTTTTTACCATGTTTAAAAGCAGAAAGCAATACTAATAGAGGCTATATATATATATATATATATAGAGAGAGAGAGAGAGAGAGAGAGTCTAGTCACATACTGGACCAAGTAATTAATATTATGTTCCCATAACCAATGAACTCGGGATCAACAGGATTAATAGAATTTGATGGCCTGTTGAAGTAATCAAAAGGAAACTGGTTTCTGTAGGGCCTTTGAAGACTATGCTGCCAGAGTTGGTAGGGAACAATGTGTTCCATCCAACAAGTTCTTCATTTTCTTCCTTTAAATCTATATGATGATTCATAGACAGATCATGTGATTTCTCATATGCCAATGTTCGTCGAGTTAGATAGGCCACCACACGTTTCACTTTGCCGCTCAACCTAAATTCTTTAGGATATGAATTCTTAATCGCCACTATATAACCACATACATGTGGAACACAACCAGCATCAAGTCTTCTAATTCTTTACCTTGCTCAACTTTCACTTAATTCCAACGACGCTCTCCAGAAAATTACTCGTTTCGCTTCAGCAACACTCAAATTATACAACAATGGCCATCCGACAAATTCTTAGGCGATCTTTATCTGGTGAAAGAAGATCAGCTGAGGTTCCAAAGGGGCATTTTGCTGTTTATGTTGGGCAGAACGAAAAGAAGCGGTTTGTCATTCCAGTGTCGTACTTGAACCATCCTTCATTTCAAGAATTGCTGATTCAAGCTGAAGAAGAATTTGGGTTCCATCATCCAATGGGTGGCCTCACCATTCCTTGCGGTGAGGACCTCTTCGTTGATCTAACGTCTCGCTTAAGTAGAACATGATGTACACTCTGTGTTGTTGACAACGAGCAGAATGCAGTTTTGTAAAGTAGCTTACCTTAGAAATATGTACGTGGGAAGAGTTTACGTAAATACATGAAAATTACCAAGCCATTTTCTGATGCAAAAGCATCACTTTGTTTTGAGTTGTTACTATCAGTTCTATACATACTGAACAAGTTCTATTCTTAGTTTGATTTCCTTTTGTTGTTAATTAATCCATAAGTGATTTTAATTTTTACAAGATTTATAGTATCAACTACAAATAACACATTTATGATGGACAATGATTCTCAAGAAACTATAGTATTTTCACTTTCTGATGGCTTCCACTGTGTTTTTTCGAACATTCCCAAAAAAAAAAAAAAAAAAAAAAATACTTTTGTCCTACAGAAACCAGTGTATTCATCGAGCTTCATATCAGAGATCATCTTGAAGTTCTTATAAATGCATGTACTCTCCGATTACTGACGATAAAGATGGACTTTGTTATTTCTAACAGTTGTGTTTATTTTCTTTAAGATACTCAAGAAAAGTTTGCAGATTAGCTTAGAGTTTGTGATCTAGCATGAAAAATTAGCTGGCTATGTTATGCAGAAACACAGGATATTATTAGTCTTAAGATGATCATAGCTCAGCCTGTTGTAGCGTCATTGATTGTGATAGATGGTTAGAAGGCAAAATCATGTGATGTTTCATGTAATATTACAATCTAGTGGCCCACTTCAATAGACCCCGTCTCCAAACCCCGTTATCTTGATTTGAAATGGCAAACAGCTTTATTTTCTACAAAACTGTAATGTACAAAAAGATTTGAATCTCACAATCTGTCCAGGTGAGGGTCCGTAGGATCAATGAAGACGTCCTCCCGACAGCAAAGCGTGGGACCGCCCGTTGGATGATAGCAGATGAGCCATCACATGGTTTAGCTTTCCATCTCATAATTAGTAATTGACGCTTGCAACTCTGCTGAAAAGCAAAAGACCCACCATTTATGATGTTTTAAAGAGCAGAAGCCTCTAGGCTCTCTCGCTGAGCATCATTGAAGTACCAAAGTTATACCGTCAACATTGTACTAGATTATATCAAGACAAATCCATGTGATCTCTGTGGTTTCCATTCTTCGATCTACACACCTGTCTGCAGCAACCGAAACACGTCCCTTCCACCTTCAGTTTGTTGCCTAAAATCTTTATACTGATTGATAGACAGATCCATGTGATTCCTAATGTGCATATGTTTCCCAATTTTTATATCCGATTTTTTATTTTCTGAACCATACAGCAGTTCTTGGTTCACCTATATATACAACACATTTCTAGACTACAACCAACAATAAGTCCTCAGGAAGTACTTAATTTACCTTCTCTGCTTTCACTTATTTCACAACATTTTTCAGAAAGTTTCTCATTTCAACTCAGCAAGATTCAATTTTGTACAACAATGGCCATCCGCCAAATGCTGAGACGATCTTTATCCAGTGAAAGAAGATCAGCTGAGGGACATTTTGCTGTTTATGTTGGGGAGAACGAAAAGAAGCGGTTTGTAATTCCAGTGTCATACTTAAACAACCCTTCCTTTCAAGAACTGCTAATTCAAGCTGAAGAAGAGTTCGGTTTCCATCATCCAATGGGTGGTCTCACCATTCCTTGCAGTCCGAATTTGTTCATTGATGTTATCTCTGAATTATGACGAACATGATGTGTATGCTATGTCGAAGAGTAGCACAGTTTTGTAAATTAGTTTCTCTGAGAAATGTATCCAATGACAAAATAAGAGTACATGAATATACACGAAAACTCACTGAGCCATTTTCAGATGCAAAATCATTATCTTTTTTGAGTTGTTTCCATTACTTAACATGTAATCACTAAATCAAATCCATCTATTCTTGGTTTCCTTTGTTGTCAGCTTCTCTATAAGTGAGTTCTGTTACTGAGAGTATAAATTCTTACAAGAAAAGATAGTGTTTTCACTTTCTGAATGGCCAACATCACCTGTTCTATGGTTGTCATACCCGAGCTGATAACATCATTTATGCGTAAATGAGCCAGAAACGATATAGATTGGGTTAAAGTAACCAGAAATAAATAATTAAATTAAATTTGAGGAAAATAATGCATACTACAAGAGCTTTCTCAAGTTAATGTTGCCTCTGTGGCCCCCATTATATCTCTTAACCAGGCAGCCTTAATTTGAAGATGTTATGCAGATCACAGCTGAAGTCAGTTGACCTATAAGAGATCCAGTTTTAATGATTGATTTTTAGTTTTTACTTCTTTATTCCACTTATGATCCTGATACTCTCTCCAGGTGTTTAAGCGTACGAGAGTGTGTTAGTTTCAAACGAGCGATTGTATCATGCATTAACCACTGCTTTATTCATATAGTTGATGAGTTTTGTGAATTGAAATCTTCAGTTACAACTAGTATATGTCCTGAGACAAAATAATCACATGTGCTGCTAATGTCTTCAATCCTCTCATCTGAGCAATCTTATTAACAAAATGTTCGAACACAGAAAGCAGAATTCATAGTGGAGATCATGTAGATTATAGCTTACACAGCAGACCAACCTAATGCAATTATCCAGTGGGTTCCTGTGGGACCTTTTGAAGGCCATATTGCCAGAGCTGGTAGGGAACAGTGTGTTCAATCCCTCAAGCTCTTCATTCTGTTGCTTAAAATCTATATGATGATTGATAGAAAAATCATGTGATTTCTCATATGCCAATGTTTGTTGAGTTTGAATGGCCACCACACATCAAGTTGTTAGGTTCACGCTCAGCCTAAATTTCTGTAGGATACACTTTTCTCGATCGTCTATATATACAGCACATATCTGTAATACAACCAGCAACAAGTCTCAAGCATTTTAGCTTTCTCCACTTTCACTTATTTCAACTATTCTCCAATAAGTTGTTCACTTATTATACAATAATGACCATTCCCCAAATTCTGAGACATTCTTTATCCAGCGAGAAAGAAGATCAGCTTCATCTGAAGTTCCAAAGGGCCATTTTGCCGTCTATGTAGGGGCGAGCGAAAAGAAGTGGTTCGTGATCCCAGGGACATACTTGAACCACCCTTCATTCAAGAATTGCTGTTTCAAGCAGAAGAAGAATTCGGGTTCGATCATCCAATGGGTGGCCTCACCATTACTTGCAGTGAAGATTTATTCACCGATCTCATCTCTGGATTGAGCAGAACATGATATCTATGCATGTTCAGAAGTAGCACAATTTTGTAAAAATTAGTTCCTCTGAGCAATGTATCCAATGACAAAATTACAGTATATGATATACAATGAAAATTACACAAAGCATTATCTGGTTATATTTGTTACTTCTGACTGTAAATACTCAACAAGTCCAATCTCTCTATTCCTGGTTTGGCTTCCTTTGTCACCGCAAATGATTATTAATTTAATATTGTTTTTAGCAGAGTAGAAACACACATTTAAAGTACACAATTCTTTTCAAGATAATTAAGCATTTGTTCTTGAGTTTCCAAAGATGTTTCCCATAGAAAGCATTACTGGAAGATTGATTGAGTGGATCCAACTACGAGATCAGCTTTCAGTGCATTATTCTGCTTTTATTAGTCTAAGTATTTCCAGTTTTGTATTTTGCTTATAATTCAGCTAATGCATACATGTACCAGAATGGATCCAAATAATGTTTGAACATCCAGATAAAGGCAATAAGAAGCAGAAAAAAAATAGTGTATAAGCCTAGTTTACAACACTGAAATTTAAAGGTTGCATTGTATTAGCCTAAAGCTACCTCATTTGTTCAGCTAAAAAAATCTGCAAATCTTTAAAAAAAAATAAAAAAAATGTGAGAGCTCAGGCAACATTATCAACTCAGCAGAAACAAAACTGGAGTTTTAACTCTTCCCATGTCCAAAGAAACATAACCACATTAATTGTCGATTTCCTAAGCGCCGTCTTGGTTAAAACACATCCATGTGTACCATTTTGCTCGATTAGTCTGGTAGGTTGACATTGCAATCAATATGGTTATCCACAATTTAAGTGTGTTGTTGATCTGGATTAGAAAGATCAAGAAAATCATTTAAATCATTTGAACTTTTTAGGCGGGAGGAGGCATCACATTTTCGTTATTCAATTGATTTCTGTGGGGTATTTTGAGGGCTATGCATCAGAGAAGGTAGGGAACAATGTGTACTACTTATAGATGTTGATAGAGAAATCCATGTGATTTCTCATGTGTTTTATGTCTCTAAAGCTTAACAGCCCGCCACATATCCATTAAGTGTAAATTTCAGAAGGATACAATCTTTCTATGTTCACCTATATATACAACACATCTCTGGATTGCAACAGGTCCTCAAAGAACTACTTCACCTTCTCAGCTCCGACTTATCTCATAAAAGTTTCTGTGAAGTCTTTTTGTTTTTCCAGTGTACTGTGATATCTTTTGTAATTCTTGGACTCGGGGATTCCCCAGACTCAGAGAGCTCCCTGAGTTGATTCTGAGTCTCCTCGAGTTTAGGAGACATGGCTGTTGAACCCTCCTCTTGGATGACTCGACTGAATTCACCTGGTACTTTGCCTTTGAACCAACATTTTCTTCTATAAAGATGTGTTAGAAGTTAAGATCCAACTCAGATACAGTTACAAAAATTAGAAAAACAGAATCTTGTATGCTCAAACATGATAAATAAGGTGAATCACATCTACCTCCCTAGAAGCTTGAATTATATACAAACCCTTTGCCGTAATCTTGAACATACGTCCCCCCTTAGGACCAGAAAGATGATAAAATAGGCAAGAAATGAGAGTGTCCAAAATTAAATTATCCCCGGAATCTATTACTCAATTCGGACAATGATTACCCAAGAGAATTCCAACTTACAAAATGCTAGAAAAATAAATAAAATAATAATAAAATAATAAAATATCCACACTTTTAGTACTAAATAGTCGCTTTACAATGGGGTTGATTGGGGGGGTACCCATCAAATATTCACCTTCGTATGATTTTCTGTTATAGAGTGATCCAAAAGAATTCATTTTAACACGAAATAGTCGCTTTACAATTGTAAAAAAACTATATATATATATATATATATATATCTCATAAACAAAATAGTATCTTTAGACTTTAAAAAAAATTCACAAGTAAAAGTTCGTGAAACCAGTAACACGACATAAACTCACTTAAAATAAGATTCATAAGCAGAAGTTCGTGAAACCTGTAAAACATCAATTCACTTAAAAAAACAATTCATAAGCAGAAGTTCGTGAAACCTGTAACACAACATCAATTCACTTAAAAAAGATTCTCATAAGAAAAAGCTCATAAACCAACAATTCATAAGCAGAAGTTCGTGAAACCTGTAACACAACATCAATTCACTTAAAAAAGATTCTCATAAGAAAAAGCTCATAAACCTGTAATAGAACATAAATTCACTTTAAGAGAGTACGTTCATAAACACGGGCATGAAAGTAACTAGAGGTTCAACTTAGTTGAAAAGATTTGCTTAAAAAAAGATTCATAAGCAAAAGTTCGTAAAACCTGTAATACAACATAAATTCACTCTAAGAGAGTATGTTCATAAACATGGGCATAAAAATAACTAGAGGTTTAACTTGGTCAAAAAAAGAACTGAAACCAGTCCGGAAAGCATGGCTTAAGATCTAGGCTTTTCCTTTTTCTCCTTGAAAAGGGCTAGGAGGGAAACTCCAGACACTTTCACCACTTTGAATCTAACACCAGGAATATCTCCCACGGCATGACCCTTTCGTCCAAAACCAGCAATCAAAACTTCGTCCTGTAAATGAATAACAATAGAAGTAAGTAAAAGAAGAAACTGGAGCAAGTTAAATAAAGAGAGAATGAAGAATAAAAAGATGAAATAGGAAACAAAATAAAAGTGGGTAGCTCACATTTTCTTCAATATAGTTTAGACAACCATCATTGGGAACAAACGCAGCAATCTTCTTCCCATTTTTGATGAGCTGAACCCTCGCACATTTACGGATGGCAGAGTTCGGCTGCTTAGCTTCAATGCCTCTGCAGTAATCAATATACATATGAATATGTATTAATACATATCTCTATCTATATTTAAGAGACTAGAAGATATAGAGAATCTCACATCTTCTCAAGCACAATGCCCTTGGCATGAGATGATCCAGCAAAAGGTTTCTTCCATTCATTCCCAAGGTGAGATTTCTTGTATGCTTTGTCAGCCCAACGTTGTCTTATACGGTGCGTCTTGAGCTTGCGCCCAGCTCCCATACCACGTGTTTTACTGTAAAATAGTAAAAAACAATATAATCACCGTCATCCATAAAACAAACAAAACTAAACAAACCTTATAAAGATATTTCAAAACCATTTGCTTTTCGGAAGTTCCTCTTTAGAGAGACAGAAGTAGGTATGAAAACAAAGGTAAAGTTCAGACATCTCTTAAACCCCATCTTAACATTTAAAAGAATTGTGCAACAAGAAAACCACCATAAATCTCTTCAGTCGCCATGCAAGGAAACTAAAACACTAAGAAAATTTCAAAAGTGTAACCCATACACAAATCCTCTCACAATTACTCTTTTCACTACCAGCTCGAAGAGAGTATAAATCTATAGCAGGGTTCTCAAAGTATAGAGATCCATCAAATTATAACAAAAGAACCAAAAAGACAAAGAAAAAAAGACAATTTTCTTGAGAAAATTCCACTTTAAATCATCAGCACTCATAATCACCGTACTTAAAACAAACTCTGTAAGAACATCATTAACTCAAAATCAAAGAGATTCTAACAATAATAAAATTTAACCACAACCTCTTTTGAATACAAAAATGTCACAGAAGAGCCAAACTCGCAAGCCATTCATTATGGAGTACAAGCATTAAACTTCTGTTCCCATGTTTGGGGAAGGGAAAAGTACTATCAAGAACAGAGAATAAATCACCTACATATAATAGCACCGCATAATGCTCCACCCCAAAATTTAACCACAATTTTTTCAATATACAATTTGTCATCAAACAAACATTTTCTTCCATATAAATTCAAACGAACAAAACGCAAAGAATGAAAATCCAGCACTAATCCAATCATCACACACAACAAATCGAAACTCACTAAACCAATACAAAATCTCGAAAACCTAATTAAAATTATCAGCAGAAAGAGAAAGGTTAAACAGTAGGTACCCCATGGTTGCCGAGTTGAGAGAAGAAAGGAGCGGAGAACAGCGACTTAGGAGGAAACTCTTTGCCTGCGTAAAACCCTAGCTCGGTCACTTTAAATACTGGGCCTCAGCCACGCTGAGGGAGCATTTGTACAGAGGTAAAAGTTACGAATTATCTCTTAAATTAATAAGTTTAAATTATATTTTAAATATTTTTTTGTTGAGTTAGGGTCTTGAATTTTAAAATAAATTAAATAAGTTTTTAAATTTTTCAATATATAATAGATAGAACCCTTCTAAATATTAAAAGAATTAAATTAATTAATTAAATTATAATTATATTTAAATCAATCAATAAATTAACAATTTTAAGTTATAAATTTTTATTTAATAATTTAGTATAAAAATGATTGAGTTTTGATAATTTGTTATGTTTTTTTAAGATAATCTATTTTTTTAATTTATATAATTTAAGATCTTTTGAGATTATTTTATTAAATTGTTTTTAGATTTTATCATTTTATTTTTAAAAAATTGAAAATTAATATTTAATTCTTATTTATTTAAATATGATTCTAACTTATTAAAAAATTATATTTATTTTAATTTTAATTTTTTAAAATAATCTATTTATTTGGTAATTAGTAGTTCGGGTGCTCATTTTACTCATTTTAAAGTCAAAGGTTTTATTTGTTCGAAAAAATAATTTATGTTTTCATTTAAATCTAAGATTTTAATTTAAGGATTAATTTCGATCTTGTTCCCGCTTTATAAATTTCAGCATAGGCTTACCCGAACATGATTAATTGATGGCTTACACGATTACTTGATTAATTAATGATTTGAGAATTTCATTTTATAAATTTCAAATGAGGCTTGCACGGTTACTTGATATTTGATGGTTCATCTGAAACTAGTATTTGTCTGTGTATTGCACGTTTTATAATATAATAATATAATAAATTATTATAAAAATAATAATACAATATTTAAAAATAAAATACATAATTATATAATATATTTTTAATAAAAATTATTTAAAATTAATATACCACGTATAAAAATATATTAAATATTAAAATATGTCAAAATTAATGTATGAAAAATATTTTATATTTAAAAATTAATATTCTATATTTTATATATGTAATATGGACATCAAATTGAAAATTGTAAAAATATAATTAATTTGATATATTTTTCATAAAAAATGGATTTGAGATGAAAAAATTATAAAGCCTTTAAAAATTAAAGTGAAAAAAATAAAATAAAAATATATAATTGAATATCTTAATTTATAAATATAAAGACAAGTTATGCTAAAAATGTCATTTCTGTAAATTTTTCAACTATCCTGTTTTTATATAGTTATAGATAGATATGAATCTATGATTAATTGATTAATTGTTGATTTGAAAATTTCATTTCATAAATTTTAAAATGAAATAAGTACTTGATGGCTTATCCAACCACATAGTTCTAAAGTTATAATTTAGGACAAGATACAAATGAACTCCAATAGGACCTTAAATTATTTTTTAATATGAATAGAATTTTTAATTTTTAAAATGGATCAAATAAGTCCCTAAACTTCTTATAACTAAATAATAGGTCATTTTAATATATTAAAATAACAAAATAAATTTAAAAATTATTTAATAAA
This sequence comes from Caryopteris x clandonensis, assembly GCA_028749325.2. Taxonomy (NCBI): domain Eukaryota; kingdom Viridiplantae; phylum Streptophyta; class Magnoliopsida; order Lamiales; family Lamiaceae; genus Caryopteris; species Caryopteris x clandonensis. The sequence goes on along the minus strand of JAPYKT020000007.1, from coordinate 8,029,690 downwards.
TTAGAAAAATATTTAGATAAATAAAAAACATATTAAAATAAATATTTTAAATTAAAATGATTAAAAGATTTAAATATAATAAAAAATAGAATATCTAAAAAACATAACAAATTATCACATCTCAAATCCTTTTTAATATTTAAATTATTAAATAAACTAGTATGTTCTCTCATGCGAAGTACGAACACATTATTATAGTATAATATTATTAAATTTCATAAATACATAAAATTAATGTTTTTAAAAATATATATAATTATGTTTAATAATTTATATATGTACCATGATTATAATGAGGATATAAATATTATATATAAAATCATATGTGAACATTAATTAATTTTATTTATAAAATATAATCATCAAATTATCAAAGATATAGTATTTCTTTTGAAATCGAGAAAATAGAATAAAATCTGGTGTATCAATGTCAACATTTTTTATTATTATATCGAACATCGAATTTGCCACAAATTCATAAATTTATTTATTAAAATTAAGTAATTATGAAGATATATGAATTTTTTTATTCGTTTTGAATAATAACAAATATAGAAACAATCAGTCTACTGTTATACATGCTAGTTAAGCTTCCGTGCGATGCACGGACATATTATGATATATTATTTATGTGAATTTCTCTAATTTATTTTAGTTATATAATATTATGAAATTCAATTATTATATAACATTCATATATGTATTTTTTTCTCTCTTTCTCTTTTATTTTCTAATTAAAGTATGTTTAATAGTTAGCCTCAAATATGTGTGGTGCAAATTATTATAATTATTAATATGATATAATAATTTTATTCACCTCACCCCATCCCATCCCCACATATACATATACACATATATATATATATATATATATATATATATAAATTTATTGTATTTTAAAGAGTAAATGAATATAATATTTTCAACACAACATAAATATGATATTTACAGTAAGCATATAAAAATAGTACATAATAGTTATTATGATTGTGAAAATGCATTGGTTTAAAAAAAAATCTATTTTTTGTGGTCATAGTAAAACTTATATATTTGACCAAAAAAAAAAAAAAATATATATATATATATTCACATTTTTTAAAAAGAATTTTTAGTACAATATCTCTAAAAGAATAAATTATTTCAACGAAATATGTATATATTGAAACAATATATCAATAATAAAATAAGTAAATAAATATGCATTAACATTATAATATGAAAAAAGAGCCAATATTGTCAAATAATTAGAAATTATAATCATATTTTTTTATTTCATTAAACATGCAAATCTAAAAAAATTTAACAAAAATTATTAATAAAGAACAAAAAATCACCACCATAGGATATTATTTTTCTTATTTTTTTTATGTCTTTAAATAAAAAAAATATCAAAAGATATACATAATTATATAAGATTGATTTTTTGCTTCGATATTTAGGGGTACTTGGTAGTTTGAAAATGAATGAAAAACTGTATAGATTTCATAGCATTGAGGAATGAAAGTCATTCCTTGCATTTAGTAGGGTCAAAAGTGAATTATCATTCCATTCATTTTTCTAAACCAACCACCACTTATACATTTCATACTCATGCATTAATCTCTATACCACCCAACCAAGCAACCTCTTAGATAATGATTTATTCAATATCTAATTAATTATTTTAGCTAAATATAAAAATATATAATAATTAATTTAAGAAAAAATATTTTAAGTTTAATAATTAAAGTTTTATATATATATATATATATATGTAATATGGATATCTGCTTAAAGATTATTAAAATAAAATTAATTATATATATTTTTCATAATAAAAATAGTTGAAACAAAAAACCTATAAGCTTTTAAAATTTTAGTGCAAAATAAATTAAAAATAATAAAAATAATCAAATAAATATATTTTGATAGATAAGAATAATACAATATAATTTTAGTATATCTTGAAATAATAAGTGTAATTTGAACATTAAAAATCGTGGCTCTATTAATCAAATTGTATTATTATATCTTATATACAGATATATATTAACATAGATATATAGAAAAATAATTACCGTAGTTAGAAAATAATTTATGTAAATATGTTTTCTACGCGATACTCTCTTTTTATATATACATACATATAGTGGTAGTCCATAGACTACTTAAAATTAATTACATCATTTATTCCACATTAAAAACAATCAAATTTAATAAGAAAGTTACGACTGAAAAATGCCTTAAATTTTATTTATAGAGGTATTGATATATATATATATATATATATATATATATATCAATAAAAAATACTAAATACAACTGTATAAAAAATATATGAAGATCATGATTCAAATAAAATCAAATATTTTAATATAGAAAAATGATGATTCTAAATAGAAGTTTGGTGAAATTTTTGTATTGTAATCTTCATAATTTATTGTTTATGGAAATATTTATTTGGTTTGATAAATGTAACATGCATATTATTTATAACATTATAATTGTGCTGACTTTTTTTTTCTTCCAAACATTAGATATTTTCTCAATTTAAAAATCAATTTAGGCGGGAAAAATTGTTGCTGCTATTTTAGGGCGACTTCTGTTTTTATATATATAGATATATAGATACAGATTTTACTTTATTAATTTATTGATTTGTTAAATATATTTATGATTTAATTTGTTAATTTTTAGATTTATTAAATTTCTTTAAAATTTGTTTAGTTAATTTAATATTTAAGAGAATCCTATTTGTCGTATAAAAATTTTAAGGACTTATTTGATCTATTTTGAAAATTTACGTACATATTTGATCTAATTTAAAAATTTTATACCAAAAATTAATTCAGGGTTCAATTTAAAATGAGTACTAATTCGTACATTTTCCCTAAAAAATTCGAACACAATGTCCTTCATCATCTAAACAATTAAAACTCTTTCTTCATTGTATAACCCCACCCTAAACGGGCTCTCTTTCAAGTGTTTGGTTCAACAAACAGACTTTAGATATTGGGATTTCCATAAATTGGAAGCCCATCCCAACAGCCTCACCATTCCTTGCAGTGAAGATACATTGATCTCATCTCAGGCTTGATCACCAGAACATGAATACGTACCACGTCTTAGAAGAGCACAGCTTTGTAAATTAGTTTCTCTGACAATCATTCTTCACTGTCTGAGCAGTATACTTAGAAGAACATGAAACATTGCTGGTCCATTTTCACATGCCAATATGCCTTCTATGAACCTATCTTTTATGTTCTGTTCACCAAAATATTGCTGTTTCTCTTTTATAATAGTTTCCGGCTCCTAAACTATGGTTTTCATACTCGTAATGGAATCAATAATATTCAAATCATGCACGTATTGACATGACCTCAGCCTTCCGAACAGAAACTTGGAATGGATCATACCGAGCAGGGAATGTCTTCCGGTACTCATTCAAATTTCAAAACTACAAACTTTAGTTATCCAAATTCAACAACTTTCTTAAAATCACAAGTTATCGGTCATAGAAGAAAAGAGATGGCATTATCAAGTTCACCATTGTTTTCTAGCATCAGCTGCGCGCTTTCTGGGGATTCCTACAAAATGGTACGCTTTAAATGATTTAAGCAATTAAACTTCAATATATCAACAAGACCAAGACAGAACTACGTCAGTTTTGAATGTACTGATGTTGAAAATTCGAACCACAGTCGAGGGAGTTTTCATCACAACCCAGAAGTGAATTTGTGCCTAATGTGGTTTGGTTTTTCCAATAATCAAGAATGTAGATGCGCTAGTTGAAGAGCACGAGACCCTACAACATATGGTAACAAACAGCAGAAACCTGTCTTGCAATTAAGGCAATAAGGATGGAATATATATGACTTGCTGTACTAAATCAAGAACCTGACAGTCCCCAGACATCAGAATAACTTTGTTCTCTTGATATTATCTTCTGTAGGGTATGTTATCACAAATGACGAGCCAAAAATATTAACGACTGGAAGGCCAATCTACGTGACGTCTCATTCACTAGTATTTTCCCACCCGATTTAAATTCCGTCAACACCACATATTCTATATGTACATAAATGCACCATGCAGAATGGACCATGAAGATTGGTGTTATAGTTCACATGGTGGACCATGTCAATGTTGTCCGGAGCCCAATGACTTGAATAATCAAATGAATGCGAGTAGGGTCGTTTGTGGGCTTCGTTGCCAGAGTCGGTAGGACACAATGTCTTTCGATCACACATTCTTGTTGCCTTAAAATCTTCAAGACTACTGGAAAACATATCCATGTGATCGATCCTCCATGTGCTTATGCTTCTCAAGTCTCGTATCTCCCAAGGATACAGCCTTTCTTTTGTTCACCTATATATACCACACAACTCCGAACCACAACCAACAACAACCTCTCAAGGTGTAATAACTTTCTCATTCCCTTATTCATCCACAACATTTTTCAGAAAGATTCTCTGTTTATACGAAATGGCCATCCTCCATATTTTGAGACGAACGTTATCCAGCGAAACAAGATCAGCTTCCTCTGAAGTTCCAAAGGGACATTGTGCTGTTTATGTAGGGGAGAGCCAAAGAAGGCGGTTTGTGATTCCGGTATCATACTTGAACGAGCCTTCATTTCAAGAATTGTTATTCCAAGCAGAAGAAGAATTCGGGTTTCATCATCCAACAGGTGGCCTCACCATTCCTTGCAGTGAGGAATTATTCAATGATCTCATCTCTGGCTTAAGCAGAAGATGAAATGCATACTATGTCATCGAAGAAGACAGTTTTGTAAATTTAGGCTCCCTGACAAACACTCTTTATTGTCTTATAATTACTTGCTTTACTAGGAAAAGAATTGTATTCAAAGACAAAAATATGTTATGAGTATAGAAAAATATATTGATCCACTTTCATATGCAAAGCCTTCTGAGTTTTAATTACGATTTTTTAACTTATGTAATGTCAAACATTATTTTTTAATATTTTTACCAATATTAAAATATATAAATATAAAAAATTAAAATAAATGCTTATTAGTCATTTCCTAAAAATTTATCTTTCCATTTGTGAAAAAAAAACAGACGAGAAAAATGATAATAACAAATATAGAAATTGTAAGTTTACTATTATATATATTGATTGATATTAATATAGATTTAATTTAAAATTATTACTATTATTTTAGATATTAAATATAATTTTATATAAAAATGTTTATATTCATCCATCTCAAAAAAAATTAATACATTGATTAAAGTATAAAAATCAAATTATAAATAATTTTTATAGAAAGTTGTTAGTAAATATATATTGACTGTTTAAATTCTATACAAATAATTCAATATATTTATTTTTTATATGAAATATTTTATTTTAATATATATAATATGAATGTAAAATTAAAAATTGTAAAAATATAATTAATAAATATATTATACATACAAAATGGAATAAATTGAAAAAAATATTTATATATGAATAAATTTTAAAATATTAAAGGAAGAAAATAAATTTCAATTACTAAAAGCTAACACGTTGTTTTTTAAAATATATATTTTTAAAAGTAAAATTAAATAAAAAAATTTATTAAACAATTTTATTATTATTTTAATAAAAATAATGCAACTCTAATATGACCGTTTTAACTGCTAGGTGTCACATTTAGCAAAGCATCCATAAACTGACCTTCCATAAAAGGGTGGGAGGATGCGTAATTTGAGCGCTGTAACTGCCAGTTGTCAGATTTACAGCAAATCATCCTTATTAACTCACCTTCCATACCAGGGTGAGAAAATGCGAAGCCTCCAACGGAGAAATAAGGTAATAGAGCACATTTTCCAAATCCAAATTAAGGTAAGCAGCCGTTGGTTACAAGCAGCCGTGTTTGCTTGCTCGAAAAGACAGAAAATTAATCGTCATATGGGCCCTATTTAACTCCCTTAAAACTTACCTACAGGTATGCTGTTGAATCCACCGAGTCCGTTTCGATGTTGGTGGGTAATCATAGGTTGGGTGAAATTCATTGAATTCCTGCTGTTAGATTAGAGAAGAGTTGTTAATTGGAGTTTGGGCGTGGGAAGACAGGGCGTGGTTGGCTGTTGTGGATTGGATTTCAAACTCCAGTTCTCAAAACACACACTACATCGAGTTCTTGCAAAATCCTTGACTCGTAACTCCCGCTAAAACCCATTCTTGGTCGACCGATGCAGTAAGTTCTCTTCTTTATTTAAGGTTTTTTGAGTTCTTAATTGCAATTTTCACTTGAGATTTTGTGCGAACAGTTGGCGGGTGCTGAATGACTTTCTTTAATTTGTGAGAAAATTGATATGTTGGTTCATTGAGTGGTGGTAAGCCTTGTCGATGTGATGTAGCTTCTTAATTGAACAATGTTGATACTATAATTATTCTGAATCAGTTTTATGTAAATTGCATTTATTAACTTGTTTAATATCTGCTCTCTTGTTCTGCCTAAACACACTGATGTTATCATAGTAAATTTTGTGATAAAAAACTTAAGTGGGTTTGATCTGATGCTCTCTTTTTTGTCTGTACATTTGTCACGAATTCAAAATATATAGTCTAGTAATCAAATCTTGTATATATTTCTCCAAGTTTATATAGAAAAAGTTGAATTAGATTTTGAATATGGAAGAAGTTAGGTGTTATGATATTGAAACAGAATAAGAGGGTGTTTACTTCTCAGAGGTTCCTATATTTGATGGAAAAAGTAGTGTTGCTGCTATTGTTGATCATAAGCCTTTATTGTGAACGGGTTCATGTTTTTTGGCACACTTGACTATCCTTTTAAATCAGTGGTCGGTCATAAAGCAATTATGTTGTCAAGAATTTACAAGGTTAGGTTTTGGGTTATAGGTTTTGCGAACAGCCTTCAAAACCTTCAGATTAGAAATGAAAGATGTGAGAAAGGCAAGATTAGCAGTCGAAGCAATATTTCTATGGTCTCCTATGCGTTTGAATACCTAGATAATCATCCTTGATTCTTGTTGCTTGAATTCTGGAGTGACAGTTTATTTTGGCGTTGAGATTCAATTTTTTTTTTTCTTTCTAAAGTTGTTTAGTTAGTGATCTTGGCTTGAGCGGAGTAATTAGTGATGGTAAGTTGTAACTATTTTGCATCAAAAAAGATTTTGGTTTGAGAATCTACTATGCCATATTTTGGAATTCATTTATATGCCATATTTTGATAATTCATAATATATTATAAGAAATCACAGGAAATATGGGTAAATTATAGAAATTATAGAAGAGGATAAAGAAAATAAAAAAGATTTTTGGATAATTCCCAAATTTAAGTGTAAGTTGAGATCAAAAGGAGAGTTTCTGTTCCCAAAAGGAGTATACTTTAATTGAACCCCCTCCCTTTCGTGTTGCTGACTCTCTTCCACTGGCAATGGCTATCACTGCCACGCTTCATTCTCAAGCAACCTTTTGAAAAACTTTTGGATAATCCAAGATGCATTTATCAGCTTGTAGATTCACTATAATTACGTGTTCTTATAAATTGTGAAGAAGCTCAATGTTGTTCGCGAAACCCGAGATTTCTCATCACTGTTTTCTTCCACGCCTTTTAATTATTGGAATAAATTTATTGTACATGGTTTTATTTATTTCGAGTTTGTTTTTCCATTGAGGTTAGAAATTTGCTCCTGATTGCACATCCTAGTGTTTCTTCAGCTATTGTTAGTTTATTTGATTCTATTATATTAATGATTTAGGTATCGTAATTTTTAATGTCGCAATTGCTACAAACTGCACTACAAGAAGATTGTTGCAATGGATAACGGTGATAGCTGTTTCATTTCCAACATAGGATTCCTAAACGTGGCCATTTTCCTCATAATTGGTACTTTTACCGTGATTTTCATCCGGATTATGTATGTTATAAACCGCAACAGCAAGCCCCTATATACTAGACCACCAGGACCTCTCAGTATCCTGGTAGTTCTAGGTTCAGGTAAGCAAGTTTTCATTTTTCTGGGTTATTCTGTAACGCCTGTCATTTTATCTGATAATTTATTTGTTAAATTTATTCATTTTCATGCATAACATTACTTGTTAGTGTTAAGTCTCGTAACTTAAAGTCCGATTTCATTTCTAGTTAAATAAGGACCATTAATATAATTAGAGTTGGACCATAAAATATATGTATATATATATATATATCTATATAGCCTTTAATATATTCTCGGCCCAAATTGAAATATATGAGTCTAATGATTTGTTGGTCCACTTTTATAATTTTTAACCCAATATATTTTCAGCCCAAATCATTAAGGGAGCCCTAAATTCTTTTAGTCATATTTTTCTTACTTCCCCAATGCTACAAGGAAGGAGAAGATCTTTTTCCTAAAAATTAGGAATCGAGAATCAAAGGATTGGTTTTCTACCTTAATTAAACCAATACCTCCCCTATAAATTGCCAAACTCTATCCCTTTCATTAAAACACAATCCTTCACCAATAATACAAGGATATATATATATATGTATATATATATGTATATATATATATATAATCCTTGTATTTTTCTTCACGGTGTAAATCTTCTGGTGGACTGCCTGTCGGAAAGCCACCGTCGTTTTTCTCCCTAAATAATTCAATACCTTCAGAAGGGAGAAGAGCCAAAATTTCTACAACAATTCATTATTTCTGTTTTTGTTTCTTTTAAATGGTCAATTGAGTCATCATCTTCATCTCAACCTCCTTTTTCCTTCTTTTCAATCATCGTATTTTTATTTTAAAAATTCGAAAGTCCTATTTCTACATCTCTAAATTGAATGAAATTTCCAAACGTCGTTTATATCTATGATATAATGCTACGGTTAAAATTTCAGTCCAATTGGATATGCAGTTTGTTTTACATGAATTTTCTGTCACTCCATATCTAGATTTCCAAAATCCTATGTTTTCTATTTGAAAAATCAGAAAATATAGTTATAAATATTCAAATCTCTTGAAATTTGATTATGTCATTCTTATACATGTTATTTAACCTCCATTTAAGTTTCAAATCTTTCCAGTTTTCACTTTATGAGTTATGATATTTTTTCTACGGTTGTGCAGAATTTATAACTTCAGCTATTTTGTTTTCAAAAATTCAAAACCTATATCATATCTTCTTAGAAAAATACGAAATTTTTATATGATTCTTACATATGAGTCCAGTATCTACAGGTAAAATTTTAGATTTTTTCTCCATGCATTTTATGAGTTATAAAATATTCATTCGCTGTTGCCGGTGACTAAACACGTTTGAATAATTTTCTATTACTTTGAAATTCATTTCATGTTTCAAAAATTTCCTACTAAGTTCTACACATTCAAAATATCAGTGTTAATATTCCAAAGAGAACTCCCATTCCCGATTTTTTATTATTAAAGAATAAGGCGCATTAATCTCATGGAGTGACGGGCAATCAATGTTACGAGGCTTAGCACACATTCATCCATGCATTTACCATTCAAGTCATCATTTCTTTAAGGTGGGGTTTTTCATTTCAATATTGTCAAATTTAAATGCTTAGAATGTTTTACTTTATATATATGCTATGTGAAATTATGTGATCCATTAGTTGATCCAACCATGTGATCCATTAGTTGATCCAACCATGTGATCCATTAGTTGATCCAATCATGTGATCCGTTAGTTGATCCAATAATATTGCATTGTTATGAACGATATGCACATTTTGCTTGTGTATTTTGCTTACTTTCTCTGTATTTAAGTTTGACAATTTAAACTTCACGAGGTGGAGGTAGCTCACCCCAATGATTTCACCATTCTAGATTGAAGGAGCTATTTGTAGAGGCGAGATCGGACAGTTGTGGCGTATGATGAGTGAAAAGATGATTCAAATACTTTTTATGGAATAATATTGTTTCGTTTAAAATCTTTATGAATATAATTTTGTATAATTGAAGTCTATGTGTATTTGACTTGCTTGCTTACATTTATTTATGAAAATCTTATTCTTGGAGATTTTTGGAAATTAATGTGGTCTTATTAAAGTTATTAAAGCATTATGATTTTAGAAAAACTTTTCATGGTTAAAATGGTAATGTGATTTTATTACCTAGAAATTAAGATTTAGAATAAGTCTTAAGATGCTTTAGCTTATTTTAAAGTTTTAATAATGAACTTCTCAAAAATAATGATTTTATATTTAAGATTTATTTTGAATATATTTATATATTTTGATTAGGTTAAAGTATTAATTTATATTGATCTTGCTTCCGCATAAAATATTTTTAGCTATTATTGATGTCAAATTGATGAGGTATTAATACCTCATATTTATTTGTGATCATTAAATGTCTTTAAAGACAAAAATATTTCTAACGGCCCCAAATTTTAAGTTACTTTAGGTTTTTCAATTTTGCTGAAAATAGAATTCTTTTATTTAATTTTAAAAAAAAATGTCACAAAAACAACCAGGAAAGTTCAGGCAACAACATATTCTTATCCTACACTTTTAGGCATGGAGTTGGAGCTCTAAAAATTGGAATTGTTGATAAGTAGTTCCAATTTGATGGCTGTAAATACATATGGGCTGGGAAATCTTCAAATCTGTTATTAGTTCTTCTATTCCTTCATTTTGATTGTGTCATTTGGTCCGAATCTAGGTGGTCACACAGCAGAGATGCTAAACCTACTAGCTGTTATGCAGATGGACATATTTAAGCCAAGATACTATATTGCTGCTGCCACTGATAATATGAGCCTTCAGAAGGCTCGTGTTCTGGAGGATTCCTTGATGGACAAGGTAAAATACCTTTGACTACTGCATGCATGATACTCTTATTGTTATGGAATTATAGCTGTTTTTTGGTTGAATTTAAGCACACCATTTAACTGAAACATGAGTTAGACTGTCAAGTTGGAATTGAGAATTTTTTTTCTTAAAAATGCTCCTGTTTTTTCATACTCTTGTATCCAGGAAAGAAATGTGAAGCATTAGTACTTCGTATATGGAATAAAAATGTGAACCTTTTTTTAGAGATACACTCTTATAATAATAAATCTGAAAGAAGTAATCCTAGCCCACCAGTTTGGCTCTGCTCGCAATAAGTTTTCGGGTGCTAAAGTAATCTGAGGAAAGAAATTATTCTGTGGGGACATTATTGAAGATCCTCTAACTGTGTCCATATAATATCTCCTGATTTCATGGAATTCCATGCTCTGATTGAAATTTTATAGTGCAAGGCAAAGGGTGAGTTGGTGGGAGCTTCTCATTTTATGCAAGTTTACCGAAGTCGTGAGGTTGGCCAGTCTTACATAACTTCAGTGGGCACAACTCTCATTGCTTTAGCTCATGCATTGTGGCTAATGATCAAGATGAGGCCTCAAGTGGTATAATGTGGTTTCTTGTTTCACTTTACTAAATTATCATTAAACTTTTATCCATTCTATTTGCTTGACTTAATAATATATTCACCGTGCAGATTTTGTGCAATGGGCCCGGAACTTGTATACCGCTTTGCATAATAGCATTCTTTTTCAAGGTTTGCATAACCTTATTCAACAGTTTTCATTTGCTCTTAGGCCATTAACTTTACTCAAATTGATTTGGAGTTTGAATGAGGAAAGCCCTCCTTTCTTTCTAATTATAACAAAGACTAGTACTATAACACAAGTTTCAGGTTGTTGGGATCAGGTGGTCATCCATTTTCTATGTTGAGAGCATTGCTAGAGTAAGAAGGCTGTCACTGAGTGGGTTGATTCTTTACAAACTAAGGATGGCTGATCAATTATTTGTGCAATGGCCACAGCTGAAGACTAAATATCCCCCGAGCTAATTATGTTGACCGTCTTATGTAATCAGGTGCGCCCGCTTATAAATTTATTACATATAAGCATGTATCTTTTGGTTAGTTGTTATGCCCTAATAGTGAGGTTGGGACTAAGGCCTGTATGTTTCATCTATCTATTCTAATATAAAGTACAGTTGGCATAATTTAAAATTATGCTATTTTCCAACTCAAAATCTTTTCAGCCCAAAAAAAAAAGTCTTCTTCTCTAGAGTACAAGGTTTTATTGTTGGTTAATTTAATGAGTGGACAATCTCTTAAAAATCATAAATTCGCACTTATATGACCCTTTTTATTCGTTGATTAGACGTATTCAATCATATGTAACTTTTTTGTCGAATAAAAGAATTACGTTTTTTATTTTAACTAATATAATGAATTCTTGACTTTCGAAATATGAGTTTTTTTTTTGACAAAAAATATTTTTGAAACATGACTTTTTTGGGACAGAGGAAGTAATATCTATTGTTCATACAATTTGTATGTTTCTTTCAGGTGGCAAACTTTCTATAATCTTTAATTTTTGATAAGAGCTGTTAATCAATCAGTTAGTCAATTTGCTTTCCCTGTGGGATAACTTATGGAGAAATGCGTAAACTTGACAGTTTTGTTTTTTTTTGTTTTTTTTGTCAAAATATATCATCTGATATAATCAAAGGAGTTCCTGAAATTCCTTTCAATTACACTCGAGTTCTTATTATTTAAAAAAAAAAAATTAATTGAGTTCATAATTGATATTTGCATACGACATGCTATGTTCTCGTGGATTGAAGTAAAAAATATATTCTTTTAGTAATAACTTCATAATAATATTATTTTGTTACCCTAATTATCCTAACAAGAATACCTATATACCATGTTAACCTCTTGTATCACATGTTTGCACATAATTGAAATGTATGCCTTGAACTAACATTTTTCTTTAGGTGAGTGAATAGGGAAAAAGTATAATTGGCAACATAATTGTTCTTCCTGCTTTTCATCTTTCTCCTTCCCATTGAATGAAACACTTTTTATGTTTCTCCTTCCCATAGATTGGCGAAATAGTTACAACGCTTGAACGACAGAAAACCCCACTCTTGACAACAAGTTAAACTCATAACTTCTTTCTGCCGAAGAAAAGTGGCAGTTCGGATTCGGGAAAAAAGTGCATAAAATGTCAGAAGTTGTTACATTAAGTGATACTCCCTCCGTCCCGAAAAAGAGAATCTTGGTTTCTACAAGTATTGTATGAAGAGTGGTAATTATGGTGTAGTATTCATGGATTGAATGCCTTGCTTACTCCTGAACTCCATAACAGCCTGATCAATTTCAGTTCTCTTACTGACCGTGTGCTTTGTAATTGGATGCCAGAGCTCAATTCTCTTTTCCCTCGGGTTATGGTGGTTTATTCACAAATAGTTGTTTAGCCTTGGCATTTTGTTGGTGTTCTATCTCCACCTTTGGGGAACTCATTCGAATCTTTGTCTTTGTCTGATGGCATGGCCTCTCATTTTCAGGTTTGACTATTTCATTTGTGCACTACCGCCCAATGTTGAATTTCGTTTTTGTACTGCCTGTTGGCCTCTTTTCAACCCACCTATTACTTTCCCTTGTAGAGGCACCTATTCTTGTTTAGGCTCGGCCAAGGACAGAGGGTGTTGGCATGGTAGAGGGTGGGTCAGGTGGAGATACCACTGTGGATGTAGAAGCCATTGCTACTAAAAGCACTGCTGTGACAAATATTGTAACCTCTCCTCTTCACCTTGAGTCCTAGACTTACTCTGGCAAACCAAAGGAGCATTAGGCTTCGCCTTTCAAAGCATCTCTCACTCCTGACTATGCACATCTTCTGCCTATGATCCGCTAAGCCAACTATGTACTTTTACAAACTCTCTTTTGGAGAAAGGGAAAGGCAATCTACGCTTGCCTATGTTGTCCTCGACTATGCATGAAATTTCTATAAAATAGTCCTTTATCCTTATTTTTATGTAAAGCGGAGGTTTGGAACTATGTGGGTCGACGCGGATCGGAAGCTTAAAAGACCTCTCTATTCGTGCACCTGGTCGACTGGCAAACATAACACAAAGTGGTGACAAAAGAGTTGATAGAGCCGCTTCTGTGCGTTGTGAGTTGCAATTTCATCTCAGTCTTTTGAATTCAAAAGTTTTCAAATTTCTTTACTCTTTTAAAGAGAAGAAGCTAGTTCTATTCCTTATCATCCAAGCACAAAGCTACACAGCAAAAGCCTCACCAAAGGTTACCTAAGAGCTTGGTCAATGGGTTGTAGGGGGAGCAGCGGAATTGACATCAGCGAACTTCTTCTAGTCTAAAGTAGCTTGCTCACTAGGCCTAGGTTGGAGTGATAGTGCAGCGGGGGTAAGAAAAGTGCTCTATGTGAAGGCATTCGAGCAATCTCAAGTCAGAGTCTATCTTTTGACTAACAATATGGCATACAAGCCTTAGATCCTGGCATGAATCTTTCAATACCTCCCCCTGGTTTGCCTACAACCGCCACATGACGTGAGGTATGCTGTAACCACAAAAACTTCCTCTGCAACATGATTTGTTACTTGCTAGTCAAATATGTTTAAACATCAATCTCTGACACAGAATATGGAATATAATGATTAATAACTAATATGTGCCTGAAATTATAATTACGTACAACAGACTAGTTATGCAAGAGGAGAAAAGAATCTTGAATGAAGATTAGACTCATCGCATTACCTTTTAACGCTTTTAGACATGTAAAAGGACTTCGATTCAACAAGTAAATAAGCGCACAGCAATGGTTTATGTAACTCACTCTAATATATATAAGGGAAGAGAGCGCTACACAGGGATGCGACGGACAGGAAGTGTTGCAGGGTAAGTGTGAGGGAGGAGGAGCAGCGGCGGCCGTATCGAAGAGAACACAACGGAATATCGGAAGAGAGTGAGGAAACTGAAATTGAAATTGGGGGTCATAAAACCCTATTTATAGTTTAATCCAACCCAATCCCGTTTGGTGGTTTTACTGACCCATTTCAGTGGGGCTTATTTCAGTTTGGATTTTCAGGCCCAAAAATATTATAAGAAATCCTGGATGTAGAATTATGTCATGCTCTGAAGATTTATTCAAGATCATTGGTACAAAGGTTCAAACTACACCCGTCATTCAAGATCAAGAGCTGATGTGGCGATACTGCGAGTAAGCGGCTAAGCGTAGTTATGGCTCCGCATTAATGTATTCACCTCCTCTCTTGCTTGAGCAGAAGATGAAATACACAATTTCTCCAGACAATTAAGTCCACCTTCAACCTTATCGGACCCACACCTTCATCTCTGTAACGAAACATAATCACAAGATCTGCCAATTTCTTTAATCCCTTCATTTAGGCTGTGTTAAACCACGTCAAAATATGTGGACCTTCGAGTTTACATTACCAGAATACATACATGATAAGGATGCATAATCTACTCACATGGTGGGCTGCGTTTCTGTGATCCTCAACCATAAAATTTGCGGACCACTTGATAGATTTTGGAAAGTAAGCAACTTTGATCAGTCAAGCTTTTACAGTTTCATGTTCGGGGTTGATCTGAACTAATATCATTAATGGCAAGCAAGTAGGGTCTGTTGAAGGCTACTTTGACAAAGTTGGTAGGATACAAATATTTTTCGATCACACAATCTTGCTGCCTTCAAAACTTTATAATGGCTGAAAGACAACTCCATGTGATTTCCCATGTTCTATGTTTCTCAAGTCTCAAAGGGCCATCACACATTTCTCAGACATGCGACCTTTCGTTCTTCACCTATATATTCAACACATTTCTGAGCTACCGCCAACAACAAATCCTCAAACTATTCAAGCTCTCTCAACTTTCCTTTGTACCACAACAATTATCAGAAAGTTTTTCATTTCAACTCAGTAAATTCACTTTATACAAGAATGGCCATCCGCCAAATGTTGAGACGATCTTTGTCCAGTGAAAAGAGATCAGCTGAAGTTCGAAAGGGCCATTTTGCCGTCTATGTAGGGGAGAACGAAAAGAAGCGGTTCGTGATTCCAGTGGCATACTTGAACCACCCTTCATTTCAAGAATTGCTGTTTCAAGCTGAAGAAGAATTTGGGTTCCATCATCCAATGGGTGGCCTCACCATTCCCTGCAGTGAAGATTTATTCAGCGATCTCATCTCTGACTTGAGGAGAACATGAAGTCCATACATTTTCTTAGAAGAAACAGAGTTTTGTAAATTTAGGCTCTCTGGCAGAAAATATTCTTCATTGTTCTAGAAGCACATATTAGGAAAAGAAATGTATGAAAGTACAAAATTGAGTAATAAAAAACTATCGATCCATTTTCATATACAAAAGCATTATCCACTTTTGAGCAACTCTAATCTCTCTGTTGTTAGTTCTGTTTCCTTTTTCTGTCAAGCTGTGTCCTGTGCTAGCTAAGTGCTATCCAGACATGTACAGGTGAATTTCTTCACAGCTGATCGAAAAATTCCTTTTGTTTTAACTTTATGTCGAACTTCAAAAGTATGTAGGGAGAGTATCCAGCCTTGTGGGATAACACGAGAACAGTGCTGAAACTGTAATAGATTCTGTTTCTTGATACTTTCTAGCTCTTAAAATTATAGAAATACATTGACCACTCATAAAGAAATTTCTCATATAAATTCTATCAAATTCTCAACATAAAATTGCACTGTACGAAGAGACTACCTTTTGGATCAGAACACTCAAACATCCTCTCTTTTGATGAATGCTAGGCCACCTTTTGGATGATCAAACCAGATTCTTCTACAACTTGATTTAATAATTGTTGATTATTGAGTGTCTCAACAATTATCTTAGAAAATTAGAAATCTTATTTGAAATTTCAGAGACGATGTTGCTCACTATCTACACACAGTGTAGCTGCATGACTGGTGTTCCAAATCAAAGGCATCGAACCACCTCATTTGCTCTTTTCTTGAGGTGGCATACAAAGTAGTGGCATCATGAGCAGAATGAATGTCTTCCAGATGAGTTGGCTAAGATATGATTTTCAGTACCTTTATGTACGATATTGAACTTTGTATGTGAACCTTTAAAATACTTAGAAGAAAGTAAATATGCTTGAATTTCATAGCGGCATCAGTTCCATTATCGAATTGAATGTCCATCGTATAAACAATATGTCATATAGTTCAGGAAACACTGTGAAGTTATGTTCATGTTTGTTAAGAAATATAATCTACTCACATGGTGGGCCGCGTTTATATGGTCCTCAACCTGACGACTACATAAAATTTGCAAACCACTTGATAGATTTCAGAAGGTTAGCAATTGTGATCATTTATATGCTATTACTGTTCCATGTTCGCGATTATCTGAACTAATATCATCAAAGGAAAGCAAGTAGGGTCTTTTGAGGGCTTCTGGGCCAAAGTTGGTAGGATACAAATATTTTTCGATCACACAATCTTGTCGCCTTAAAAATCTTTATAATGGCTGAGAGACAACTCCATGTGATTTGCCATGTTCTATGTTTCTCAAGTCTCAAAGATCCATCACATATTTCTCAGACATACGCCCTTTCATTCTTCACCTATATATTCAATACATTTCTGAGCTACAACCAGCAACAAATCCTCAAACTATTCAGAGCTTTCTCAACATTCCTTTGTTCCACAACAATTGTCAGAAAGTTTTTCATTTCAACTCAGCAAATTCACTTTATACAAGAATGGCCATCCGCCAAATGTTGAGACGATCTCTTTCCAGTGAAAAGAGATCAGCTGAAGTTCCGAAGGGCCATTTTGCAGTCTATGTGGGGAAGAATGAAAAGAAGCGATTCGTGATCCCAGTGTCATACTTGAACCACCCTTCATTTCAAGAATTGCTTTTTCAAGCTGAAGAAGAATTCGGGTTCCATCATCCAATGGGTGGCCTCACCATTCCTTGCAGTGAAGATTTATTCAGCGATCTCATCTCTGACTTGAGGAGAACATGAAGTCCATACAATTTCTTAGAAGAACCAAAGTTTTGTAAATTTAGGCTCTCTGACAGAAAAGATTCTTCATTGTCTTAGAAGTACATACCTTATTAGGAAAAGAAATGTATACAAGTACAAAATTGAGTTAATGAAAAATTATCGATGCATTTTCATATGCGAAAGCTTATCCATTTTGAGCAACCCTAATCTCTCTGTTGTTAGTTATGTTTCCTTTTTCTGTCAAGCTGTGTCCTGTGCTGGCTAAGGGGTATCCAGAACTGTACTGGTGTATTTCTTCTCAGGCGATCACAATTCCTTCTGTTATGACTTCATGTCGAACTTCAAAAGTATGTAGGGAGAATATCCAGCCTTGTGGAACAACCTAAGAACAGTGCTGAAACTGTCATAGATTCTGGTATATGATACTTTCTAGATCTTAAAAGCTATAGAGAAGTATTGACTTCTCATAAAGAAAATTCTCATATCAATTCTGTCAAATTCTCGACGCAAAATTGCACTGGTGTTCAGAGATGATGTTGCTATCTACACACAGTGTAGCTGCATTACTGGTTTTCCAAATAAAAGGCATCCGAAAACACCTCATTTGCTCTTTTCTTGAGGTGGCATACAACGTAGTGGCATCATGAGCAGAATGAATTTCTTCCAGATGAGTTTGGCCAAAATATGCTTTTCTGTACATTATACGATTTTGAACTTTGTTTGTGAACCTTTGAAGTATTTAAAAACAAAAGTAAATACGCTCGATTTTCTTAGCTGCATCAGTTCCATTATCGAATATGTCATATAGTTCAGGAAACACTATTAACTTACTATCATGTTTGTTAAGAAACATAATCACATGAGCTGCCAATTTCTTTAATCCTCTCATTTTCAATTGTGTTAAACCAAATCAAAAGATGTGGGTTGACCTTTGAGTTTACACTATCAGAATACCTGATAAGGATGCATAATCTACTCACATGGTGGGCCGTGTTTATGTGGTCCTCAACCAGACGACTACATAAAATTTGTGAACCACTTGATAGATTTCAGAAGGTTAGCAATTTTGATCATTCATATGCTTCTACAGTTCCATGCTCGCAATTAATCTGAACTAATATCATCAAAGGAAAGCAAGTAGGGTCTGTTGAGGGCTACTTTGCCAAAGTTGGCCTTTAAATCTATATAATGGCTGAAGACAACTCCATGTGATTTCCCATGTTCTATGTTTCTCAAGTCTCAAAGGGCCATCACATATTTCTCAGACATATACGACCTTCGTTCTTTACATATATATTCAACACATTTCTGAGCTACAACCAGCAACAAATCCTCAAACTATTCTTGTTTTCTTAACTTTCCTTTGTTCCACAACAATTGTCAGAAATTTTTCATTTCAACTTAGCAAATTCACTAATATACAAGAATGGCCATCCGCCAAATGTTGAGACGATCTTTGTCCAGTGAAAAGAGATCAGCTGAAGTTCCAAAGGGCCATTTGGCCATCTATGTAGGGGAGAATGAAAAGAAGCGGTTTGTGATCCCAGTGTCATACTTGAACCACCCTTCATTTCAAGAATTGTTGTTTCAAGCTGAAGAAGAATTCGGGTTCCATCATCCAATGGGTGGCCTCACCATTCCTTGCAGTGAAGATTTATTCACCGATCTCATCTCTGGCTTGAGGAGAACATGAAGTCCATACAATTTGTTAGAAGAAACAAAGTTTTGTAAATTTAGATTCTCTGGCAGAAAAGATTGTTCATTGTCTTAGAAGTACATACTGTATTAGGAAAAGAAATGTATGGAAGTACAAAATACATTAAATTGAGTTAATGGAAGCATTATCCATTTTGAGCAATTCTAATCTCTGTTCTTAGTTATGTTTCCATGCTGGCTAAGTGCTATCCAGAAATGTAGAGGTGTACGATCAAGATTCCTTCTGTTATGACTTCACGTTGAACTTCAAAAGTATATAAGGAGAATATCCAGCTTTGCGGAACAACATAAGAACAATGCTTGAAACTGATATAACTTCTGTTGATTGATGCTTCTAGCTCTGAAAGTTATGGAAAAGGTGTAAATTTTATTGACTTCTCATAAAGCAATTTTTCATATCAGGAGATCTAAACTCTGTAAATTCTCACCGTACGAAGGAAAAAAAGAAGAAAAAAAAGATGAATTTTGAGTAAGTCTTTGTACAGAGACAGTAAACGCTTAAAACGGACTATAATCAATGCAATAAGTAAGATTGAGACACCCTCTATGCAGAGGAATGTGAGGCCACCAGTTGGATGATCAAACCATATCCTTCTTCAGCTTAATTTTCATAATTCCTTCAGTACATTTATCGAAAGTCTGCATAACTTTCTTAGCATATGATCAATCTCCTCTCTATCTGGACAGTGTAGCTGCATTAGAGATGTTCAAAGTCGAAGGCATGTGAAAGTACATTGGGTAAATTTAAACCTCAGTTGCTCTCTTCTTGAGGTGACATATAACGCAGTGGCACCATGAGCAGATTTGTTTTCTTTTCTTTTCTTTTTTCAAATGAACTTTTATCATCCTACTCATTAGCCAAAATATGCTTTTCGATACATTTTCAAAAGTTGCTGTACGTACAATATTGAACCTTGTTTGTGATCCTGTCAAGTACTACATCAAGAGATGTAGACCTGTGAGTTTACACTATCGAAAAAATGATTAAGCATACTTAATCGAGCTCACATGGTGGGTCGAGTTTATGTGTTCCTAAGCCTGATGACTCGCAGACCACTTTACAGTTTTCATGTTCGGGGCTGATCCGGAAAACAACGATGGAAGGAAAGCAAGTAGGGTCATCTAAGGGTGAGGGGTTGCATCAAATTTTATCATCAGTTGATTAAAGTAAGGGGCCAGTTGGGGGCAATGTTGCCTCACACAAATTTGCAGCCTTAAAATATTTGCTGAAGATTGGAAGACAAATCAAGGTGCTTCTCCATGTGATTTGTTTTTCAACTCTCACAGACTACCTCATATTTCTAAAGGATAGAGGCTTTCTTTCATTTACCTATATATACAACACAATTCTGGACTATAACCAGCAAAAAGTACCTAAAAATATTCTAGCGTTCTCTGATTTCGAAGATTTCATTCAGAGAGTATTTCATTTCATTTCATCTAGATTCATCTTACACAAAAATGGCCATCCGACAGATTCTGAGACGATCTTTATCCAGCGAAAGAAGATCGGCTTCATCTGAAGTTCCAAAGGGCCATTTTGCCGTCTATGTTGGGGAGAACGAAAAGAAGAGGTTTGTGATCCCACTGTCATACTTGAACCACCCTTCATTTCAAGAACTGCTATTTCAAGCTGAAGAAGAATTCGGGCTCCATCATCCAATGGGTGGCCTTACCATTCCCTGCAGTGAAGATTTATTCACTGATCTCATCTCTGGCTTGAGCAGAACATGAAGTCCATACAATGTCTTAGAAGAAACGAAGTTTTGTAAATTTTTAGGCTCTGTCAGAAAAGATTCTTCATTGTTTTAGAAGTGCATACCTTATTAGGAAAAGAAATGTATAAATTACAAAATTGAGTTAATGAAAAATTATCGATCCATTTTCATATGCGAAAGCTTATCCATTTTGAGCAACTCTAATCTCTCTGTCGTTAGTTCTGTTTCCTTCTTCTGTCAATCTGTGTCCTGTGCTGGCTAAGTGTTATCCAGAAATGTCAGGTGTATTTCTTCTCAGGCGATCACAATTCCTTCTGTTTAGGACTTCACGTCGAACTTCCAAAGTATGTAGGGAGAATATCCAACCTTGTGGAACAACAGAAGAACAGTGCTGAAACTGTCATAGATTCTGTTTCTTGATACTTTCTAGCTCTTAAAAGTTACAAAAATGTATTGACTTCTCATAATGAAACTTCTCGTATCAATTCTGTCAAACTCTCAACATAAAATTTCACTGGTGTTCAGAGATGATGTTACAATCTACACACAGTGTAGCTGCATTACTGGTATTCCAAATAAAAGGCATCCGAAACCACCTCATTTGCTCTTTTCTTGAGGTGGCATACAAAGTAGTGGCATCATGAGCAGAATGATTTTTTTCCAGATGAGTCGGCCAAAATATGCTTTTCAGTACAATATATTATATTGAACTTTGTTTGTGAACCTTTAAAGTACTAAAAGAAAAGGTAAAATACGTTCAATTTTCTTAGCTCCATTATTGAATATGTCATATAGTTCAGGAAACACTACAAACTTACTAGCATGTTTGTTAAGAAACATAATCACATGAGCTGCCAATTTCTTTAATCCTCTCATTTTCGATTGTGTTAAACCAATCAAAAGATGTGGGTGGACCTATGAATTTACACTATCAGAATACCTGATGAGGATGCATAATCTACTCACATGGTGGGCCGCGTATATGTGGTCCTCAACCCGACGACTGCATAAAATTTGTGAGCCACTCGATAGATTTCAGAAGGTTAGAAATTTTGATCATTCATATGCTTTTAAAGTTCCATGTTCGGGATTGATCTGAACTAATATCATCAAAGGAAAGCAAGTAGGGCCTTTCGAGTGCTACTTTCCCAAAGTAGGTAGGATACAAATATTTTTCGATCACACAATCTTGTTGCCTTCAAATCTTTATAATGGCTGAAAGACAACTCCATGTGATTTCCCATGTTCTATGTTTCTCAAGTCTCAAAGGGCCATCACATATTTCTAAGACATACGACCTTTCGTTCTTCACCTATATATTCAACAATTTTCTGAGCAACAAGCAGCAACAAATCCTCAAACTATTCAGAGCTTTCTCAACTTTCCTTTGTTCAACAACAATTGTCAGAAAGTTTTCATTTCAACTCAGCAAATTCATTAATATACAAGAATGGCCATCCGCCAAATGTTGAAACGATCTTTGTCCAGTGAAAAGAGATCAGCTGAAGTTCCAAAGGGCCATTTTGCAGTCTATGTAGGGGAGAACGAAAAGAAGCGGTTCGTGATCCCAGTGTCATACTTGAACCACCCTTCGTTTCAAGAATTGCTGTTTCAAGCTGAAGAAGAATTCGGGTTCCATCATCCAATGGGTGGCCTCACCATTCCTTGCAGTGAAGATTTATTCACTGATCTCATGTCTGGCTTGAGGAGAACATGAAGTCCATACAATTTGTTAGAAGAAACAAAGTTTTGTAAATTTAGATTCTCTGGCAGAAAAGATTCTTCATTGTCTTAGAAGTACATACTTTATTAGGAAAAGAAATGTATCGAAGTACAAAATACATTAAATTGAGTTAATGAAAGCAGTATCCATTTCGAGCAATTCTAAACTCTGTTCTTAGTTATTTTTCCTTTATCTGTCAAGCTGATAATGTGCTGGCTAAGTGCTATCCAGAAATGTATATGTGTAGGATCAAGATTCCTTCTGTTATTACTTTATGTCGAACTTCAAAAGTATGCAAGGAGAATATCCATCTTTGTGGAACAACATAACAATGCTTGGAACTGATATAGCTTCTGTTTGTTGATGCTTCTAGCTCTGAAAGTTATGGAAAAGGTGTAAAATTTTATTGACTTCTCATGGTGCAGTTTCTCATATCGGGAGACCTAAAGTCTGTAAACTCTCACTTTACAAAGGAAAGAATGAAGAAGAAAAAAGATTAATTTTGAGCAAGTCATTGTACAGTGACAGTAGACGTTTAAAACCGACCTATAATCGATGCAAGAGGTAAGATCGAGACACCCTCTATGCAGAGGAATGTGAAGCCACCTGTTGGATGATCAAACCATATCCTTCTTCAGCTTGGTTTTAATAATTCCTTCGATATATTTATCGACAGTCTGCATAACTTTCTTAGCAGATGATCAATATCTGGACAGTGTAGCTGCATTAGAGGCGTTCAAAATCAAAGGCATCTGAAAGTACATTGGGAAAATTTAACCCTCATTTGCTCTTTTCTTTAGGTGACATACAAAGCAGTGGCATCATGAACAGAATTTTTTTTTTCTTTTCTTTTTTTCTTTGTGAAATGAACTTTTATTATCCTACTCATCAGCCAAAATACGCTTTTTGTTACATTTTCACAAGTCATATGTACCATATATTGAACCTTGTTTGTGATCCAGTCAAGTACTACATCAATAGATGTAGACCAGTGAGTTTACATTATCGAATAAATTATTAAGCATACATAATCTAGTTCACATGGTTGGTCAAGTTTATGTGGTCCTAAACCTGATGACTCGTGGACCACTTTACAGTTTTCATGTTCGGGGCTGATCCAGAAAACAACAATCAAAGGAAAGCAAGTAGGGTCATCTAAGGGTGAGGGGTTGCATCAAATTTTATCATCAGTTGATTAAAGTAAGGGGCCATTTGGGGGCAATGTTGCCTCACACAATTTTGCAGCCTTAAAATATTTGTTGATGATTGGAAGACAAACCCATGTGATTTGTTTCTCAACTTTCACAGACTACCTCATATTTCTAAAGGATAGAGCCTTTCTTTCATTTACCTATATATACAACACAATTCTGGACTATAACCAGCAACAAGTACCCAAAAATATTCTAGCTTTCTTAGATTTCTGAAGATTTCTTTCAGAGAGTTTTTCATTTCATTTCATCAAGATTCAATTTACACAAAAATGGCCATCCGACAGATTCTGAGACGATCCTTATCCAGCGAAAGAAGATCGGCTTCATCTGAAGTTCCAAAGGGCCATTTTGCCGTCTATGTTGGGGAGAATGAAAAGAAGCGGTTTGTGATTCCAGTATCATACTTGAACCACCCTTCATTTCGAGAACTCTTGTCTCAAGCTGAAGAAGAATTCGGGTTCCACCATCCAATGGGCGGCCTCACCATTCCTTGCAGAGAGGATCTATTCATGGATCTAACGTCTGGCTTGAGCAGAACATGAATGAAGTACACACAACATCTTAGAACAACATAGTTTTGTAAATTAGTTTCTCTGACAAGAATTTTTCATTGTCATAGAAGTACATACTTTATGAGAAACAGAAATGTATCCAAGGACAATATATATTAAATGATTATATGAAAAAAACTGATCCACTTTCATGTGCAAAAGCATTATTTCTGTTCTTAGTCCTGTTTTCTCTTTGATTAACTTCTTCATAAGTGAATTTTAGAAAGAGTATGAAGACAAAAAAAAATTACTCCCTTCTTCCCAAAAAAAAGATAAATGAACATCTCTTTGCAACGGCCTGAGATTAAAGCCGAACTTCATATCATCTTGATTCTGTAAATCTTGGAATCAAGGTGGACTAAAACTTGTTACAGGGGTAATCAAATCCTTCAATTTTTTTAACAGATTCACTGTATGGTAATGCAATTTCCTGTAAGAAAATGAACTGATTAAAAAATGAACTGATCACAAGTTTTTCTACTAGAATGAGAAAAGTTTGAATTCTTTTGATCTAAAAAATCTAGCCATTTACGAGGAATATTCAAAGAAACAGTAACATATATTCATGTGATATTAGGCATTGATGATAAAGTGGTCCGGTCTTGGCCGTTTTGGCCTGGAAATGATGAGAGGTATTATCTTGCAAGTTATTATCTTTTGATGATTGAGAGACAGATCCATGTGATTTCTCTGTGGAGGTGTTTCTGCCTGTTTCAATGGCCCCTTTTCAAATTTCCTTTTCACTACACAAGCTGTACAAGCAAAGGATGTCAACTATTGCAGTAAATCTGTAAATACACACATAACTACCTTACCTTTTCTCAATTGTTTCACAAAGACTTCTACAGTTCATATAATACGCAGTTTCGACTATTGTATGTCACAGAAGGAAATAGTCTCTTCCCATCTAAGTGATTTCAGATATACCTCTGTGGCTAAGCTGAAATGCAGCAGATCAAAGGTATCTTTTTTTTTTCCTTGTTGTCCTACGGGGGGTGGGCCGTTGTGGGGTGGGGTGGGTGGGGGGCTCACATATCATGATCATATTATGTGGTCCTGAGATGTTTGAATGCTAGAGGTGGTAGGGAATACTGCTTCTAAGATAGAAAATATCACTCATTATATAGCTTTAAAATCTTTCCAAGATAGGAAGACAAATCCATGTGATTTGTCATGTGCTTTTGTTTTTCCACCACAAATCCTTTTGCCTCTTCACTGCTCAATCAGCATTCCCAAAGATGATCATCTATATAACATATATGTATGTATACATGTTTACAACACATCTCAGCTTTCACATATTCCTTTATTTTCAAATTCAGCTTCACCAAGATATACCTTGATAAAGCCATGGCCATCCACAGAATGCTTAGACGATCTTTATCCAGCGAAAGACGATCAGCTTCATCAGGAACTGAAGTTCCAAAGGGTCACCTTGCCGTCTACGCAGGGAAGAATGAAAAGAAGCGGTTTGTGATTCCTTTATCATACTTGAACCACCCTTCATTTCAAGAACTGCTATTTCAAGCGGAAAAAGAATTTGGATTCCATCATCCAACGGGTGGCCTCACCGTTCCTTGCAGTGAGGACTTATTCATTGATCTCACGTCCCGCTTGAGGAGACCATGATATATATAGATATTCACACATAAATTAGGACTTAGAGCTGTACAGTTTTGTCACTAGCTAGTTCTTCAACAAACATTTTCTGTTTTTTCTGAACTTATTTCTACAGAGAACATACTTTGTTTGTGTAAATATATATCCTGGACAAATGAAAGATATTACTTGCGCAAAAAATACGTGTACTCTGCTTCACCTTTCGGACGCATATACATTATCTAGTTACATGATTTTGTCGTAAATTTCCTTCCATCACTCCCAGAAATGATTATCATATGTTCTGATCACCTGTCTGTGGAGAGCATTAAAGGCAGTATTTCTGAAGAATTAACTAGTGTTGGAACTTTCTTTAAAGTGAAAAGGACTCTTACATCATCGATCATCTAAATCATGTCCAAAGTTCAAGAAAGGAAATGAACTTGAAACAGGTCCACTAACAGTAGATTCTTTCACCAATGATCATGAAAACTGACTTTGAATTTTTCTGTTAACATCGGCTTACTTGTCCTCGCGTAAATGATTACATCTTCTACTTGATCCATGTACTTTTCCATATGCTTGGCAGAATCATACATAAAACGTTGCCATACGAAGTGCCTATTTCTCCAAGTACACCATGCTCGTATAAGAAAATGCAGTAATGTTGACCTTTCAGTATGATTAATACTCGAACCAAATGTTCAACAGAACAATGTGAAATATCATCGAAAGTGGCTCATGCCAGAACAAAATAAATGGCGGGGCGACATACGTAACCAGTAAAGTTTGCGTAAGGCCAACTTGCAGACAAAAAATAGACAGCTCAGTGATATTCAAATAGATTTGTGTTCCTTTAGGTATAAGTATGTTATTACATATCGTTATCTCATTGATTATAGAGGGCCCTTTAAACGCATATCCTGCTGCAGGAGATGACCAAAAACAAGTCCTCAAAGACACAAGTCTCCATTATTTTTGTCTGCAAAGATTGAAAGACATATCCATGTGATTCCTCGTGATTATGTTTTTGCTATAAAAAACACACATCCACCGAGCCCTCTTCGCCACTCGATCTTGATTTTTGAGAGACATTCATTACTTACATGTTCTTTAAATTCTATATATAACGACAATGTATATTCCCAGCTACAACAAGCTACAATCCTGAGAAAACTTCCATTTGCTTTACAAAAACTTCTCCAGAATTTCTTACGTACCCCACTTTCAACACAAGCATGGCCATTCACAGACTGCTTAGACGATCTTTATCGTCGGAAAAGAGATCAAATTCATCAGGGACTGAAGTTCCAAAGGGGCATTTTGCTGTTTATGTTGGAGAGAAAGAAAAGAAGCGATTTGTGATTCCAGTATCATACTTGAACGAGGCTTCGTTTCAAGATTTGTTGTTTCGAGCAGAAGAAGAATTCGGGTTCCATCATCCAACGGGTGGCCTCACCATTCCTTGCAGTCAGGAGTCATTCATTGATCTCATCTCTGGCTTAAGCAGAAGATGAAATATACTAGGATTATGCAATTTTTGGTAGTTGTTCTGTAAGAAAAAAAATCTCCTACAGACAGTAGAAATTCTTACTTTCAAGGATGTAAATGGATCAGTGGACAGATGAATGATACTGATTGATCAAACACTGTTGTTTACTCTCAGCAATTTTCATAAATTCTTCAACAGCAAACCTAGAATCCTAATAGCAAAATACTCCTTCCATTAAAAAAAATTAAATAAATAAATAAATTCCAAAAAAGAGTAATGTTTTAAAGATAAAAATCTCGTTTTATTAGTTACACAAATAAATTATATATAAATAATTAATTAAAATTAATTAAAAAAATCATATAATCGCAAATTAAACATTACTAAAACCATAAAGATTAATAGTCTCAAAATCAACTTGTGTGAAATCTAAAAAGAAAAAACCAGAGGATTTGGAAAGAGACGTGATGATATTGGCATCTTAGGACTCAAAACTATTTCTTGATCTACGCCCATGGGGTGATAAATATACATCATATGGAAGCCCATGTTGTGTAAAAAAAATTAAAAAAATATTTATATATAAAAAAATAATAATATTTTTAAAAAATTAAAAAGAAAAAACCCTTCAAACACAACATATTTGAAAATATAAACCTAAATAATATTTAAACAAAATCAAAATATAATATTATTTAATTTATGTATTATATTATTTTCATTTTATATACATGATGAGTTGAAATATCCTTCATATATAAAAATAGGTATGTGTTGAATTTGAATAAATAGTGGATTAACTTTTTATTAGATTTGAGTTATAAATAAAAAAAAGTTATTAAATTATTTATTTTATATATTTTATTATTTTACCTTAATAGTTTATATTGAGTTGAACTATGTATATTGGGTTTGATAAATTACGGTAAATTGAACAATTTGTATTGAATTTAAGCAATTTGTGTTGAGTTTAAGATCTAAAACTCACTTCAAAATATTATTAAAGTTTTTTATTTTCATAAATAACTTTTGAGCAAATAACAATATAACATAACACAAAAAATATAATATTTAATATTTAACAAATTTTAAAATACTATAAATTTGGTACAATTTTATAGTAATAATAATATTTTTTATCACGTATTATTAATATAATAAAATATATTTTATCTCGTGTATACGTGAACACATAAAATGCCTCATCGCCTCTAATTGTCTTGTCCCTATTGGTTAATAGAATTCCTAAAATTGGACCCCTCCGTAGAGGATCCTCAGCCTAGGCTGATTCCTATACTCCATCAGCTAATTCAGTGCCGTACGGTCGTACAGAATCCCAATTGGAAACCCTAATTTCAATTCGATCGATTTTGGGGATACTTTTTCCAGTTCAATTCCAGAATGCCTCAGAAAAATGGAGCTGAGCAGTCGGATATCAGCGGGTCGATGCTGAAGTCCCATCGCACAAAAATGAGTAAATCATCGGATGACAATGAAAAAAAGGTGATTCCTTTCCTTTCATCAAATACTTTTTACCCATTCCAGTTACAATGTAAATTCACTGGTAATTCTAAAATCAACAATTTGAGTCGAAGTCCTTAAATTCTCATATGTCCTCGAAAATTTTCAATTTCGGACTTTTGAAATACTAATTGTTGTGTGTGTGTGTTTTTCTCTTTTTCCCTATAGAGTTTGACTAAGAAGCTTAAAGATACAGAAATTAGTATTCCCATTGTGTATGGAAACATTGCTTTTTGGCTGGGTAAGAAGGCGAGCGAGTAAGTGTTTGTTTGCCCTAAGTCCATTTTATTGTAAGAACATTGAGTGTGACGAATTCCTGGTTTAATTTTTCTATTTTATTTTCTCTTGATTAGGTACCAGTCACATAGGTGGACGGTTTATGTTCGCGGATCAACAAATGAGGACCTGGGAGTGGTGATTAAGCGTGCTGTCTTCCAGTTACATTCGAGTTTTAATAACCCCACAAGGATCATTGAGAGCCCACCTTTCGAGCTCTCGGAATCTGGATGGGGTGAATTTGAAATTGCTATTACCCTTCATTTTCATAGTGATATTAGCGATAAGCCATTGCACTTGTGAGTTGTTCTTCTTACTTTGAACGTTGAAAAGGAAAAGTGCTTATTCACCTTGCACCATAGTCATGTTTCTACACAGTGTAATAGCAGTTCCATCCTGGATTCCCATGCATATGTACATCCATGCATACATAAATTGTCATGAATAGCCTTAAATATTTATTGAATTTCCAGTTGAGATTATATTTTGTGTTAAAAGGTATCACCATTTGAAGTTATATCCCGAGGATGAGTCTGGTCCAATGTCCACTAAGAAACCTGTTGTTGTGGAATCTTATGATGAAATTGTTCTTGTGGAGCCATCTGAGGCTTTCTTTGCTCGGATACAAAATCATCCTGCAGTTATTGTGCCTAGACTGCCTATGAGCTTTACTTTGCCTCCTGGTAACTTTTTCTTATCATATCATTGACTAGTAAAGGCATTACAATCAATGTACTTAAAGATAATTTTACTCCAAACTTTTTTATTGTGCCTAACTTTGCTTCTATATGTTATCTCTACATCTGTTGTTAATAGTGCCAATGGAGGATGTTGACAACAGGAAAAAAGGTGATACCAAAGATCATCCCCTGAACCAGTGGTTTAGCAATTTTTCTGAGGCAGATGAGTTGTTAAAACTTGCTGCAGCACGCCAGCAGGTCAATATAATATACTCTTAGGTGTCTGCGCTGATTTTGTTAACTAATTTGTTCGTTTGAGTGTCCTGATAATTCATCTGATGCTCTTAGGATCTTAGGTGGATAACCATTCAACTTTTGGCCTGAAGTGAAGGCAACGTCTCTCTGAAGAATAAAAGAATGGGAATCCGCAGATAATCGCGATAGTGATAATCGAATTAAATATGTCATTAAGCAACTAAAAAAGAAAAAAAAGAAAAGATAACTAGGGAGGGATATTATATCTGATGACACCAATTGTTATAATATCTAAGGAGAAATCAGGTGACCACGAGAATTTTTTAATGTCTCAATTGTAGAAATCAACTACCAGTACTAGTTTTTTTCAAATCACAACAAAGACTGATGAAAATGAGATATGAAATGCTTTCAAAGCTGCCTAGAATATGGTAAGAACACTTGAATGGCCACTTGGCTGAATTGTAGGAAATAAACAAAAAGTTGCAAATATTTATAGTTCCCAATGGATCATCATTAAATGTTCTATTTATTTTCTATTTTTCGGAAATTGGATTTCAAAGGTTAAAACTTTTGAACTGCCCTTTTAGGTACTTGCAACCATTGGATCACAAAATTTAGTTAGCTTGTGCACAAGTTGCCAAGAATTGTTACATTATGTATGCAATATTATGGAACCCTTAATTACCCATCACCTTCCTGGTCACTGACATTTAGTGTTTAGGCCATAAATGGTTTCACATGGTACAGTTGTGAGAATTCTGAATAGTTCACATTGGTACCAATTGCATTTGCCTCTTGATTATGTGAGATAAGAGTTTTGAAGATCACATATTATTAATCATTCTTTTCCCAAGTGAAAAACAAAATGATTTTTTGACAGTGTCCATAAATGCATAGGTGCAAGCACATATTGCGAGACTCAGAAGGCAGTTGAGTTTGATTGATGGACAGCACCAACAACTGAAAGCAGCACCTGATATGTAAATTTGCATTATATCTTTATGAACGATGTCAAACCTTACCATACAGAGAGATTAAAAAATCGAAGTTCTTTTTCATTTTTGACTAATAATTTATATCTTCGTTTGTTAATTTACTCTGCACAGGAGAATTTTGTACTTATTCCCTTTTCAGCTCTTTGTTTCAATTTTGGCAGATCTATATATCTTAAGAAAGTTGATAAAATGTCGTTCTTTTTCCAGGTCTAATAAGAATGTACTTATACTTTGAAGGATTTGTGGTGGCATGATCATTTTAATTACTTAATATCATATTGATATTTGTTTTTTCAGGATGAATAGTCTTATTTCTAAGAGTCAATCTGTGCTCTAACACTGTTATGCGCGCATGACTCACTTAGGGATTGTGGACCTGTAACTGTAAGCTGTTGAATTGGTAAACAGAGAAAATTCTAGAGACAGACAGCTTTGTTTTGGTATTTGGATCCAGTTCTGTAGTTCGAACCACTCTATATCATGCACACACACCCACTAAATAAACAATCTTTTATTTTTAATTTTCTAGCTTAATGTGATCATTATGTTCTTAAGGAGACATTCATTGTTGAAGTTTACGGAAAGGAGAGTATTGGTTCGCATAAGGAATTGGGACTGGGGAAACTATATTGTCAGCTATTATCATTCTATTTTTGTGTTATAGGAACTCTCTGAAGAGTTTTAGCTAATCCAACGTTTCCTATTCTGAGGCTTGAATATATCTAAGACTTTTTGTTCTAATTATTGTACTATTAGTGGAGTTCTTGTTTATAGAACGTTAGTTCAACTATTCAAACCTTGCCAGACATGGGTTTTTTGTATTATTGGAGACATGATACATTGGGATTTGACTAACCTAAGTACCTTGAAGTTGCATCTTTAAATTCATTTGGTCAGATTGAGAAGGACAATGTTTTCAAGTTGGTGTCATGTTTGAAAGGTCCGTATGCTTTGAAGTGTCGTGGCTTATAGGGGGTCATAGTTTAGTTTCCATATGCAGCAGGGAAGATGTGAATTTCTGATTAGTTTTTTCAATATGCTAATCTCTCGGAAAGAAAACTTGTCCTCTCCTGTTTGGTTCTTCCAATTTTTAATCTTTTGCTTCTATTAATATTCAGTTTTGGTTGATTTGACTAATATTACCTGCTTACTTTACCTGTCTTTAGAATCATATCTGTTGACAATGTGGTGTCTTATTAATTTTGTTTCGAAGTTCCTCTGAAGTATTTATGCCCGTGTGGTAAAGTTGTGTGGATTCTGCTTAACTTTTATGGATCAACTCCGAGTGAAGTAAACAGAATTTCATTTTTACTGATCCATTCGTTGTTGCTAGGCTCTGATTCATTCGGCGGCACATCAGGTAAGAAACCAGTATCCTTAAATATTAGAGATTATATTTTGACATTATTTGGGTTGTGGGTCCTTGATATAACCCTGGACACATTCTCATGTTTCTAAGACGTCGTGATATGTCTAGGGATCTTAGTGTTGTTCTCAGTGTGTGGGTTGGAAATGCAGGCTTCTTCTGCTCTAGGTCTTGTGATGTGCAAAATTTGCTGAGCTGTTGTTTGGCCCCAATTGCCTTGAATTATGCCCCCCACCCCCTCCTCTATTGAAAAATGCCCCCCTTTATGTGGACCAGCTCAACTTTATTTCATCTTCGTTCTTCGTGGTACATTACCGTGCATTTCTCTCTCGCAATTTTCTTAGTTTATTGTCCTAAATCCTCATAGGGATGGCAAATTATATAAAAAAAATTAGGTTTTTTTTGGGGGGGGGGGGGGGGGGGGATGCTTGGTTTGGACTTTACATCAAAGAATTTTGGATGTCAAAATGCTCAATTTGTCATTTGTTTTGAGATGCAAAATCGAATTTTATAATATTCACACCTATTATATACCTACGTTTTCATTTCTCAATATCATTAATCATTATCTCTCTATCCTATTATTTTTCTTAATTATTTTACAATCATTTATCATTACTAACATATTTTATCATGATATAACATTACAATTATCCACTTTTCCAACATGACATTCATCGTAAAATTATGTTATTTACAATTTAAAAACAAACAAAAATAATTGTCGTTGAATTTTATTTCACAATCTCAGGGTTCAAAATCCAGAATTTTTCACAACCTACTCAAATCGAAATCAAATAGCCTCGCTAAGTACTTTTCTTTTTCTTTTAAAGGGTTTGAGAAGGGGTGGTAAGGTGAGGAGTTGAAGTAGTTGGGAGTGATATATCTAGGAAAGTAGTTTTAAGGGTAGAGTAACATGGGGTTCATGTGCTCTACGAATTGCTGTGTCGCCATCAACCGGGGAAAAGGGAAATTCAGTGGGTGTGTTTCTTTCTCTTCCGTAGCACCGCATTTGTGGTAATAAATAGAAGAAAATTAATATTAAGGGACCACTTCACCTCTTTTATCTACACAAACTTCCCTGTAAGAAAATGTTATTTTTAATATTAATTTTCAAAATAATTGTTCCAAAAAAAATATTAAATTTTACATTCGAAGTTTTCTTTATTACAAGAAAATGTTGCAAGAAATGTATTTCGTGTCACTATATCATATAAGTTTTTGTGTTTTATTCTATGAACAAACTCTCACACGTCGTTTATAAACTATTCTTAATATATTTTTATTCAAGTTTGTTTAAATTTGCACCTACTTTTAAAAGTTGTTCTTTAACTTGTTTGATGGGAATCAAGCTTGAATGAACTTTGCTTGAGCCAAAAACTGTGAAGCTCGAGTTTGTTGATATTTTTAGAAATACCTTATTTTAGTGTTTTTATTTATTTATTGAGCTCCATTTCAAGTTGAACATTAGATTTTATTCATTGTAGAAACTACAAATTATATTTTAAGCTTATCTATTATGTTATTAAATTGAGCCCTTACTAATAATCTTGAATTGAGTGTCAAATAGTCGGATTTCAAAAGTTATTCCTACAAATATAAATATTTGTGTGTGTATTTGTTTATATAGAGATATGTTTTTTTTGTAGAAGGTGGCATGGGTATATTAGCCAAGTTCCAATACATTCTATTTTGAGGTAGCCCTGAAATGGCTGTTACATAACACCTTCTACTCTAGTCGTCCTTGCTTGACCAGCACACCCGTCCACCTTCATCTAACCAACTTTCTTTTTATATCTTTTTTCTGTATTTTAACTCTGATTTCTACTACTACACCTATAAATAGCTGAAACCCTTCTTCGAATAAATGCCTGTGCAGATATTTATTATATTTATATATATATATATAAAGGCATAATTGAATAAATTATCAATTTATATGTGACCCTTACTGCTCCGAGTGCATTGAAAACGAAGTGCAAGTTCAAGGAATAAATACCAAAAAAGAAAAAAGAAAAAGGAGAACGAAAGAAAGAAAGAAAGAAAGAGAAAATTGCAACTGGTATATATATATATATATATATATATAACAAAATGAGAAGATATAATGAGAGGATACTGCAAGATGATTTAATAAATGTTGTGTAGAGGGTTTGTGCATAGCCTTGGAACATGCAGATGCAGGTTTTGGCGGGCATGCAGACGAAGCCACCTTCTCTGAGTGGTTCTCATTCCTCCATTTACATTCTCCTATCTTCCAACCCTATTTTCGTCATTCCACATTTTCAGTTATTATTGTTATTATTATTACATGGCTCTTTCCTTTTTGTACACAGATAGATACATAGATATATTAAGGGTCAAACCTCAAAAGTATCTTCACATTCTTTGGGGAACAGTGTCTGGTGCCCACAAGGACTGCGGCTGCCAGGACTTGATCTTGCGTTTTTGGGGCAATCTGCCACCCATGAACCAACTGAGTTGTCCATGCGGACGTATCTTCACATTCCTACACATGGGTTCAGTGAGTGAACTGTTCTGTTTTCATGCTGACAGTAATTTAGCAGAATCACAAGTCCAACAGTGGTAAAAAAAAAACGAAGCTTCCTGGGGAAAACGGTTCGTACTACCATACACTGCATTACTGATATATATATATATATAGAGAGAGAGAGAGAGAGAGGGTGCTTAGGTAATGGACTTCAGAAATTCTGTTACAGCTCCCATCTCCTATTAATGGAAAATTATTTTTTCCAAAAAAAAGAAAACGCAGCATTATGTAGGAATGAAGTAATACCACCTTTTGATTTTTATAATACTTTCTGTCACACAATATTTTCGTATGGATATTAAAATATGCTGTGGGAAAGTAAATAGAAAATTAAGGCCGGGTAATTTTTTCTTCAAATATATGAATCCCCAATTATGTAAAACTTTAGGCTTATGAAGTCAAAATGAAAAAATGGATGAATGACATCAATCTTATTTTAATATAGTTATGAAAATGGAAATAATAATTAATTATGTTATAATTTAAGTGGTTTAATTTTTGTCTATCATCAGAAAATAATAAATAAATAAGTTGAAAAATAAGAGAGTGGAAATGGTAAGAAGTAGTGTGGAAAGTATGATGTTGAAACCTGAAGCCGACATCAAACAGTGAAAGCTAAGTCTGAGGCCACCATCCCCATGCCAACTACTCTTTCTCCCTTTTTACTGCTTAATTCATTCATATATGCAAATAAATAAATAAATAAATAAATCCTCCTCTTTTGAAAACTTTAAAGATAACAATGTGACGAGTTCAGACTTAATTTTGATTTCTCCCAAGATGTAGATTTTTCCTCCTAAGTGTGTCGATATAATTAGGGCACAAGATTCCTGTAGAAAGGGTCCATATTGCCATGGAGAGACCAACATACGGTGATACATCAGATGGGCTTGGGCCCACACTGTCCTTTCTTACTTCCCACACAGCCCAAAATGCCCGTGGTATGTCCACGCCCCACGCCGACCCCCCACCCCCTTGATAAATACCTTCACATTCCTCCATCTTCACCACCACCTCCGCTTCTCCTTCCAAAATCTTTTCCCATTTTTGTCCACACTTTCTTGCCCTAAAAACCGACAAACAAAACCCACTTCTTACAGATCAATAATGGCGATCAAGAAAACAAACAAATTAACACAAGCAGCACTCTTGAAACAAATCTTGAAAAGATGTTCCAGTTTGGGCAGGAGACAAGGGTACGATGACGAAGGCGGGCTGCCCATGGACGTGCCCAAAGGCCACTTCCCGGTTTACGTCGGCGAAAACCGAAGCAGATACATTGTGCCCATCTCCTTCTTGACTCACCCCGAGTTCCAGTGCCTGCTCAGAAGAGCCGAAGAAGAGTTCGGATTTGACCATGAAATGGGCATCACCATTCCTTGCGAAGAGGTTGTTTTCCGCTCTCTAACTTCCATGCTCAGATGAGAGAGGAAGACACACTTTTGGAGAGAGATGATCAAGATGAAATGCAGCGGCCTGCTTTTCCAATCTTTTTTTAACATCTTTCTTCACTTCTAGTTTGATTCTTTTCTTTTCATTTTTTCGTGAAGACCTGTGTTTTTATGAGCCCATTCTGGGCAGGTTGTCTCCAGTCATATCTAACCTAAGACCCATAAAATGAAGTCTTTTTGTGGGTTGGATTTGTAAAAATAGTTTGTAATTTTCCTCACAGTGGTGTTTGTGAACACCCTGAGAGAGATTTTCATGTCCAAGAAAAGCATGATTTATTTATCAGACTGAAATTTAATTTTCTTGCTTTATTTAATTACCTCCATTTTTTCAATTTATATCTTCTCTTCTATTTTATTTTTATTCTATCTTTTATTTATAAAATAAGTATTGTACATCACATGTATATAATAACATTATTAATTAATACGTAGCGTATATTAAAAATAATAAGATAAAAAATAAAATATGAAATGTAGCAAAGGATCCAAACCTCAATTTTTGTCACTCTTGCCACTAAACAACATGCATTTTTAATTAAATTAAAATCTTTATTAATGCACTAATTAATGGGAAATTTTTTTCTAATCTTTATTAAATTATAAAAAAAAATTAAGAACGTTTCATTATCTATTTTTTTGAGTTCATGAGCTAATTAATCAAACATTTTTACTACTCTCTCCATATATATTAATGAAATTTCTGGTTACCAATTGATTTGACGTTATGAATTGGACCTATTTCTTTTTAATATTTTAAAAACTTCTTTAAAAAAAAGTTATGGGGGAAGATTATTTTACATTTTGTGTCTTACCTTTAAAAAATTCAAATTTGTTACAATTTATCAATCATAATTCAAATAAGGTTTTGACCATTGATCTGAAAAGGGTTTTATTAATTTTGTATGATTTAATTTTCAACCATCAGCAAGTTCTTGAGTAGAATACGTATTGCAGCTATACTGTTCAAACTTATTTTTTCATAAAATTTGGACATATTTGATTGTTCTGATGTGAAGATGTCTCCTTATGTTAATGTTGGGTTAACATTTTATATTGAGATAACGGCTCTACGTACATTGCTATTACTTCTCTTTTGATTCTCACTTGTTAATATTATATTGTGTGAAATATAGTATATTTCATTGAGTTATTCTATATTATTAATATTTTATTATATTAATATTATAATAATTTTATGAAATATAACAAATACAATATATATATAAATATAATAAAATAAAATTTAAGATTTTAAGTCCTTCCCAAAAACAAAATAATATTTTATAAACTTGATGAAATACATTGTAAACTATAAAAATTTAATGAAACCAATGTTTAAGTTCAAATGTCAAAGATATAATTTGGTTTAACTTTTAACTATTTTATCGTAGATTTTATATTGCGCTTATATTTTTTTAATATTTACTATTATAATTTTTTTATCTTAATTATCATATTGAAATTAAATCAAGTTATTTAAAATCATATGATGTGTAATTTAAATTATAATAAAAATATAATTTAAATAAGTATATAAAATTTTAAATATTATATACAAATTTAAATAAAATTGCATAATATTATTGGACATTAAATTTTACATATATAATTTTTGAATATGATATTTAAGCATATAAAGTAAAATAAATATTATCTCAAAATTTAATGTTAAATAAAATTAAATATATAATATTTTTAACAAATATTTAGTAATAATATAAATATTAAAAATAAAAAAATTATAAAGATTATTGTATAATCTTATTTTTCAGTGGAGAAAGTAGTACAAGCTGATGAAAAGAATATTTAAATTTTACACTAAAGTAGTGCAAAATTTACACTAAAGTAATATAAATTGATGGAAATAATCAAATAAACTATATCATAAATTAATACATATATATATATATATATATGTGCGCGCTCTCTGCAAAAAAGTGGTGGTTGTTGATGGTGAAGAGTGAAGAGAGATTGAAAAATGTGAAGTTACAAAAAATAAAAAACAGGGTATGTGGATCACAGGAGTTGGGACCCAAATTGGACTATAGACAGTTGGAACGACATTTCAGCATTTATTCCACTTTTTTTAATTTAGAATGCTTATTGGCTATTCGTACTCCGGAATTGTACAAACCATCATGTAAGTGTGTCTGTCCACTTAGGTGTCCACACTCCAATCTCACAAATATGCTCAAATTACGCTCTGCATTTGTCACGAAGGGACAGTAGCGGAACGGTTATCTTCTCCCACAATTACTCATGTCACTACTTTATTACCTAAATTTTTGCACCAGTGGAACCCCCTATTTTATACTTTAATTATAAATATTATTAAACATAATATATAATACATGTATATATGTCTACTGCTATTTTATAAATTTATTTTTATATAATATTATTAAAGTTGAAAGTGCATACTACCGATATTTTAAAAAATATATAACTATATTCAATATTTTATATGTATACAATGATTATAATAAAAGATATAAATATTATATATAAATCTATATTTTCCCAAGTTAGAGAAATCTCAATATAAGAAAAATAATATTTTTTTTAGTGTGAGATTAATTTTCTTAATTTACGAATAAATTAGTTATTTACTAATAATAATATTATTGTTCAATAATTAAAAATATATTATATATGATTTTTAAAATAAAAAAAAGTACATTCAAATTTAGAAATTTATTTTAACTGATACTGCTCTTTATATATATATATATATATATATATATTGGCACAAGATCTTTTATAAATTGTATATTATATATATTGTATGACACATTTACTATAAAAAAAATCACGAAATTTTTAAAAAATCTGAACTACTATTTTTCTATCAAATCACGGTATTCTTTAAAAAAAATCTTAACAACAACAGTCATTCTTAATATTATAATAAACATAAAAATTAATAAAATAAAATAATATTACTATTTTTATAAATTAATAAAAAATCTTATTCTATTTATTTAGTTTATATATATATATATATATATATATATATATTTAAGAGAATCTGATATTACATGAAACGAATCGTACAAGTGACCTTCTAAAATTATGACGGTAAATACTTCAATTTAGTAAGGATATCTTATTTTTATCAAAGTAAATGTAATTAATATTTTAGAGTGAGTATAAAATATTATTTCTTTTTTAAAACTGGTCTAAAATCTAAATGCATTATCCCAATATTTTACGTTTATGTGTGTACTTTCAGCATAAATTATAAGCTTTAATATAGTTTGGGGTCCACTGGATATTATATATATAGAAATATATATGTGTGTGTGTGTGTGTGAGGTTGTTCATGAAAATGAGAACTCTTGTTTCCCATACTCTTTGCCTTCAAATAAAGTCTGCATGGATCGATTGCATTTCTCTCCATCCTTTCATTTTCGAAAATGATTAATTTTTTTTAAATGACGTCCTTTTACACGACTCTTGTTCTCATGTTCTACCACTAATAATTAAAGTAATTAATTATGTAAATCTTGAGCTGAGCATATAGCTCTAAATTCATTCATCCATCCAGTAGCATCAGTCAGAGGATCATATGATTATGATTGGAGCTGCATTATAAGTTTGGTGCAGCTGCAGCTCAGCAGAACACACCTCAAGGAAGATAACAGAATTTGGCAGTTGAAGTTAGTTTGCTTGGTTCAGTTATGGAGCTGATTGAGCTGTGTTTGACACGTGGAGGATGCGGTTGTGATCAGTTACTTGTGGTGGTATATAAGCAAAGTTCAGAAGAAAAAGAAAAAAGAAGGAAAAGCTTTCAGTTTCAGAAATCAAGAAAGAAAGAGAAGAGAGAGCAGCAGCTTTGTGTTCTTGTTTTAGCTTAAGTTTGAAGCTGATTCAATCATATTACTCGATTGAATCTCATGCCATTTCTGTAGAAGTATATGCAGATTAATAAAGCATCATTTCTTTCTTGATAGTGGATGTAGATCACTCTTGATCGAACCACTTAAATTCTGTGTTCATCATCTTACAGTTTCTGCTCATTTTCTGTATTTGATCTTCATTACTTGGTTGTTTGCTGCTGTTTCTTGTTTATGAACCAACAATTGGCGCCGTTTGTGGGAATAGGCAGCCAATCAAGAATGGGATCTACACGGTTTGATGTGGAGAAGCTGACTGATAAGATCGATTTCAGCCTATGGAAGATGAAAGTCAAAGCTCTACTGATTCAACAAGGGTTGGGATCTGCATTATTGAAAGAAGATGCTCTGGAGAAGGGGAAAGAAAAGGTTGAAGATCTTGCTCAAATCAGAGAGAAGGCACACAGCTTGATCATTCCATGTTTAGGTGATAAAGCATTAAGAGAGGTTTCAAAAGAAACCACAGCAGTGAAAGTGTGGGAGAAACTGGAGAACCTCTACAACTTGAAGACTCTAGCTAATCGATTGTTCATGAAGCAGAAGCTGTTCTCATTCAAGATGACAGATGATAGATCAATCCTGAAGCAAGTAGATGAGTTCAATAAACTCATAGATGATTTAGAAAATATTGAAGTCCAGCTCGAAGAGGAGGATAAAGCCTTGATTCTACTGTCTGCCCTTCCTAAGTCTTTTGAAAATTTCAAAGACACCTTGATGTTTGGGAGCAGAGACACTATCACTCTAGAAGAAGTTCAAATAGCTCTGAAATGCAAGAATCTTCAGAAGACTTCTGGGTATGGAAGCTCACAGGCAAATGGAGAAGGTCTTCACATCAAGAAGTTCAATCCAACAAAGAATCAGAGCAAGAAACCATCCTTCAAAAGCAAACCTGATCAGAAGCAAGCTGAGGTTCCCAGGAATCCAAACCTGAAGTGTTTTCATTGCCAAGAAGCAGGTCATTTCAAAAGGCAATGTTCAAAATGGAAAGAGATAATGGCCAAATATGCAGCTGAAGATGCCAAGAAAGCACAGAAGCACCAAGCAAATCAAGTTAGCCAAGAACTTGGTTATGAATCCTGTGAAGCCCTATGTACCACTTCTGATGACATAGGAAATGAGTGGGTGTTGGATTCAGGCTGTAGTTTTCATATGACCCCTATCAGGGAATGGTTTTCCAAGTTAGAACTGATGAATGGAGGCACAGTATTACTTGGAAATGATGAAGTCTGCAGAGTGATGGGAATAGGTGAAGTAAGGATCAAGATGCATGATGGAGTTGTAAGATCCCTATCTAATGTCAGATATGTTCCTGATCTGAGAAGGAACTTGATTTCTCTGGGGCTATTTGACACTATGGGATACAAGTTCACATCACAGCAAGAAAGACTGACAGTATCCAGAGATGGAAAGATGTCATAACAGGGACAAAGAAGAATGAACTATATTTTCTAGTGGGAAGCACAATCACAGGGCAAGCTCAGCATATATCTAGTGAGGACAAAACTTATTTGTGGCACAGCAGGCTGGCACAAGTAGGTGAGAAAGGTTTGCAGCATCTTGAGAAGTAGGGCCTACTGATGGGGGATAAGATAAGTAAGCTACCTATCTGTGAGCATTGCATTTTTGGGAAAGCAAGAAGGCAGAAATTCACTACAGCAACTCATACCACCAAAGAAATTCTGGAGTATGCCCATTCTGATCTCTGGGGGCCAGCAAAGGTACTCACCAAAGGAGGAGGCAAGTAATTTATGTCTATAATAGATGACTACTCCAGAAAAGTTTGGATATACATCCTGAAATCCAAAGATGAAGCTTGTGGAAAATTCAAAGAATGGGTTGCTGGTGTTGAGAACAAAACTGGAAAGAAGCTGAAAAACTTTAGGACTGATAATGGTCTTGAGTTCCTCTCTGAAGAGTTTCAGTCATTTTGTAGAAGCAAGGGAATTATGAGGCATAGAACAGTTCCAGGCACACCACAGCAAAATGGTGTTGCAGAGAGGCTAAACCAGACACTATTAGAGAGGGTGAGATGTTTGATGAGCAGCACTGGACTAGGAAAGTCATTCTGGGGGGGAACTAGTAAGCACAGCTGCTTACTTGCTAAACAGAAGTCCAAGTTCTGTCTTAAACTTCAAAACACCACAGGAGATGTGGTCTGGTTCACCAACAAACTACTCATTCCTTCGAGCTGTAGGGTGTTTGGCTTATGCACATATGAAGCAGGACAAATTGGAGCCTAGAACAATCAAATGTGTGTTCATTGGATACCCTACTGGAGTGAAAGGTTACAAGTTGTGGTCAATTGAGAATCAAAAGTGTATAGTGAGCAGAGATGTCACTTTTGATGAATCTAAATTTCCTATGAACACTGATGAAGAGCAGGCTACTACATCAGTGGAAGTGAGTCAACAAAGTGATAGGACAGAGGCTGAATCTGATGAGCATGAAGATAATGAGTTTCAGAGTTCTTACAAGCTAACTAGAGATAGAGCTAGAAGATTAATTACAGCACCAATAAGATATAGGCAAACTGATCTTGTTGCATTTGCCCTAATTCAGCACTTGAGGTGGAGTCCTATGAGCCTCAAAATTATTCAGAAGATATCAGTTGTTCAGAGAAAGAGAAATGGATAGTGGCAATGGAAGAGGAGCTTCAGTCCCTCTACAAGAATCAGACATGGAAGATTGTCATCAAGCCTACAAATCAGAAGCTAGTGAGTTGCAAATGGCTATTCAAGAAGAAGCCTGAGATGACAGAAAATGATGGAGTGAGGTTCAAAGCAAGATTAGTTGCTAAGGGATTTTCTCAGAAAGAGGGAGTTGACTACAATGAGATATTCTTACCTGTAGTCAAGCATTGTTCCATCAGAATTCTATCGGCACTAACAGCTCAGTTTGATTTGGAACTACACCAGATGGATATCACTACTGCATTTCTTCATGGCAGATTGGATGAGGATATATATATATATATATGCAGATTCCAGATGGTGTTCATATAGAGCATGCTGAACAGAAAGCTTGCAAGCTGGAGAGGTCTCTATATGGATTGAAGCAAAGTCCCAGGCAATGGCACTTGAGATTTGATGAGTACATGATACACAACAGTTTCAAAAGAAGTGAGTTTGACAGTTGTGTGTATTTCAAGCATGAAGGTGAGACTGTCATCTACTTGCTCCTATATGTAGATGATATGCTCATTGCAAGCAATTCAGAGAAAGGCATTGGAAGTGT
Organism: Caryopteris x clandonensis; assembly: GCA_028749325.2. Taxonomy (NCBI): domain Eukaryota; kingdom Viridiplantae; phylum Streptophyta; class Magnoliopsida; order Lamiales; family Lamiaceae; genus Caryopteris; species Caryopteris x clandonensis. The sequence continues at coordinate 7,985,687 of JAPYKT020000007.1, read as the reverse complement.
GAAGAAGATGCTGAAGTCTGAGTTTGAGATGAAAGATCTTGGTGAAGCAAAAGTAATTCTGGGAATGGAGATAAAAAGAGTCAGACATGAAGGTGTTATCACATTGACTCAGGTTTCATATTTGAACAAGGTGCTGTGCAGATATAATATGAACCAAAGCAAGTCAGTTACAACACCAATGAAGCAAGGTCTGAAGCTAAGCAGTGCTCAGAGTCCAAAGGTTGATTCAGAACTTAAACAGATGCAGTCCACTCCTTATGCTAGTGCTGTAGGAAGCATTATGTATTCAATGGTCTGTTGCAGGCCTGATCTAACATTTCTAATGAGTGTTGTGAGCAGGTTCATGAGTGATCCAGGAAGAGCTCATTGGGAGGCTGTGAAGTGGGCTTTGAGGTATGTAAGAGGAACTACCAGCAGAGGTTTGAAGTTCAAGAAGAAAGCTGACAGTGAGGCAGCTTTGATGGGGTTTATTGATGTTGATTTTGCAGCAAATGTAGATACCAGAAAGTCATTGACTGGTTATTTGTTCACCTTGTTTGGCACAGCAATCAGTTGGAAAGCAACACACCAGTCAGTGGTTGCACTTTCTACAACAGAAGCTGAGTATGTAGCTTTGACAGAGGCTATCAAGGAGAGTATGTGGTTGAAGGGAATTCTGTCTGAATTTGGGGTGAATCAAGAAAATGTCACTATATTCTGTGATAATCAGAGTGTCATTCACTTAGCTAAGCATCAAGGCTACCATGAAAGAACAAAACACATAGATGTGAAGCTACATTTTGTGAGGGACATGGTGGAGAAGGAAAGTGTTACTGTTGGGAAGATTCACACCTCAGTGAATCCAGCTGACTGTTTCACAAAGGCTCTGCCATCAGCTAAGTTTGAGCTCAGCCTTAGTTTGATTGGTGTGGAGTAAGTTGAAGTTGGAAGCAAGGGAATGCAGCTGCAGATGGAGCTGTGTTTTTCAGTAGCAATTTAGTGAAGTTTTTTGAAGCATAAGCAAGGTTCTTGAAGAAGTGAATTCAGAACTAAGGTGGAGAATTGTAAATCTTGAGCTGAGCATATAGCTCTAAATTCATTCATCCATCCAGTAGCATTAGTCAGAGGATCATATGATTATGATTGGAGCTGCATTATAAGTTTGGTGCAGCTGCAGCTCAGCAGAACACACCTCAAGGAAGATAACAGAATTTGGCAGTTGAAGTTAGTTTGCTTGGTTCAGTTATGGAGCTGATTGAGCTGTGTTTGACACGTGGAGGATGCGGTTGTGATCAGTTACTTGTGGTGTGGTATATAAGCAAAGTTCAGAAGAAGAAGAAAAAAGAAGGAAAAGCTTTCAGTTTCAGAAATCAAGAAAGAAAGAGAAGAGAGAGCAGCAGCTTTGTGTTCTTGTTTTAGCTTAAGTTTGAAGTTGATTCAATCATATTACTCGATTGAATCTCATGCCATTTCTGTAGAAGTATATGCAGATTAATAAAGCATCATTTCTTTCTTGATAGTGGATGTAGATCACTCTTGATCGAACCACTTAAATTATGTGTTCATCATCTTACAGTTTTTGCTCATTTTCTGTATTTGATCTTCATTGCTTGGTTGTTTGCTGTTGTTTCTTGTTTATGAACCAACAAATTAATTATAAAATTTAGAGAAAATATATGTAAGTAATTATTCAATTAATATACAGGGATTCTTGATTACAATTAGATGTTGTGATTAGTGGATCTAATAAGAATTTTGTAGTCCCTAAAACATACCGATTGTGTTTAATTATCCTAATCACACTAGAACTTGAGCTCATATTACATAAAGTATTTGGACTTATGAACCTATAAAAATAATATAATATAATCATATACATAGAAATTATTTATTATTTAATTCATTTTTATCAGTTCATATTACACGTGTTAATGATGTGTACATATAGTATTGCATGCACAAACGAGGAATTATTTTATTTTATATTTCATTTTATCAATATATATTAAGTATTATTTTATAATGATGGACAATATAATGACATAATATGGTATCGAATTCCAAAAAATTAACTTTTAACCCAGAAAAATATGCATCCATGATTATTAACATGCATAAAAATTGATCCCAAATCCCTCCAAGAAGATAATAATAATAATAATAATAATAATAATAATAATAATAATAATAATAATAATAATAATAATAATAATAATAATAATAATAATAATAATAATAATAATAATAATAATTAATAATAGGAGGCAGAAGCAAGAGAAGAAAAGAATGTGCGCATTTAGTGTGTGTGAAATCTATGATGGATACAGCAACTTGATTTAGTTGGGAGTTGGGACCAGTTAAATTATGAAGGTATATATGACAATGGTCCTCTGCTCTCTTATATCTAAGTTAAGTACAATAAAAAGCAGTGCCTTTCAAACTTTTTCCCTTCTTTTGTTTCACCCACAATCTTCTCCATCCTTCTCATAGTCTTTTTTCTTCTATCTTCCTACTAATCCCAACAATTTAGAATTGTATATTTATTAATTATGTTATATAGATAATATCATATTTTATTTTATTTGTAAATAGATATATATTTGGAGGCGTAAAATTGAAAGAGAGGGTCAACGAATTTGTATAAATGTGTCCCCTCAGCTCATCGACAATGTATTTGACATTGAGGGCTGGGCCTGGAATTAGTGCTGTTTCCTCTTTGCTCCATCCAAAATCCAAAATATCTGCCACTATTAAATATGTGCTTCCCAGCCCTTTTTTAATGCTTAAAGTCTTGGAATTTTCTGACTTTTGGATGATGTACAACACACACATACCATACACCCATTCAATCGGTATATATATCTTTTAAATTTTGACTTTTTTTTTTTTTGTTTTTTGTTTTCATACTTTATTATATTTGCTTTGTATTTATAAAGTTATATAACAAGTTCAGCCATATGTGATGCTGGCTTATCAAATGGCTATGTCTGTCGGAGAGGATGGTCCAAGCTCATAAGCTTCTGAGGTGTCGATGAATATTTTTGTAATCGAACCAATAACCAATTCGATTATGGTATGGAACTATGGGGTGCGCTATAATCAATGTAACTACCAATCAAACTAGTTAAATCCAGAATAGTTTTTATTGTTATTTTTGTCAGTACTATGTGACATAAATGTTCTAATTAAAATTTCAAAGTTAAGAGAGCGGGAAAACAAAACAAACAAACAATTAAAAATCGTGCATGACTGGGCCAGTATTGGTCTTAATTGGGCCAGATTGGATCCAATTATATTTTCAATTTTAAGGGCCCATATCGAAGCTAACGGCCCGGACCATGTGAACTATCGTGTCAATTATCACCAAATTATAATGAAATTTCATTAATTAAAGGGTCCTAATGTCTTTCTACAAACCAATAATGGTGATCTTAATTTGAAGTGCTATTTAGTTTAATCAATAAAAGGAAGTTCAATACAACAAACATAACACGTTCTTTTTTTCCGATAAGTATATATAATTTGCACAATAATTATGTTTCTTCTCATAATAAATTGGCATCTTAATTAGGTATCATTTAAATAAATATGCTAATAATAGAGTAATCTAAAATAAGATTTTTCCTCTAATCTTCACTTTTGAATGATCCGGTCAATCTTTCATCGAATGATTTATTCTTTTATTGAAATTTTATTTTCCATTCGTTAAAATACAAATATTTTTCTTATTACATCCAGTTAGAACTCGATTGATTTGTCTATCTATTAAACACTGTATAGATATGTGCGGTAAAATATATTCAGGGAAATAAGTAATCGGGCTAATTATTAGAGGCAGCTTGCATGATATAAATAGAATATTTAGTAGAAAAGAAGTCTACACTATAATAAATATATATTTTTAAGCTGTTGAAAAACAAAACAACATTCTAATAAACTTATCTGTAAAAAACAAGATCCTCTATTTAAATGGTGATTATTTTAATTTTAATTTTATTAATACATACAATGTATTTATATAAAAGAAGTGGAATTTTAGTTGTCATATATGATAAAATTAGTTGAAAAATTATATTGGAACCACTCATGAAATAAAAAAAAAAAAAAAATTCAGTACATATTGTTTCATATAAATAAAAAATTTGGTACCCAAAGTGGTATAATTTGATACTCATTTATACAAATTTCCCCATTAAGTGAATTTTGAATTTTGTCCAAATTTTAACCCCTCAAATCTTTAATTTATATAGTCTTCAGTGAAGTATTTGACAATTAATCTAAAATTCATGATAGCAAATCTTGCATTTGGCATAAATCTGAAAATATACCAACTCCATTATGAACTAAATTAATCCACTTCAACTTCCATTCCAATTTGAATGTATTTAAATTCATTTCATTGCGAATACCTTCCACATATATGCATAGGAGTGTAAGTGAGTCGAGTCAAGTCAAGTCAAACGTATCATTGTTCAAGATTGTTTGAGATGTTATCGAACTTTTAATATTTTGTTTGAGATTGGTTTGATTATTAATCAAATCGAACTTGAACGAACTTTAATCGAGCCAAACACAAGTCGAACTCGAGTAGTTTGAAATTTTACACTTATTTTAATAAATTTTGCTTAACGAGCACGAGATCGAGTCGAACTTTAGATTTTATCAAATGTAGAAATGTATTTGATATTATTATCAAATTGAATTCAAACAAATTTTTAACGAACGAGCTCGAGTCGAATATCAAATAGCTTAGTTTGATTTTCAGCCCTAAATATACAGTCTCGATGAGTTTGAATAATCATTTAACAAATGAATTTGATATTATCATATTACACACCCCAAATCCTCTTAAAGAAACACAACCCGGAAATCTTCATACTTCACAGATTCATCAGTTTCTTCAAGTATTAGTGTCATTATGTTGAATGCAGTCTGTTAACCAAATATTAGATTATAAATAAATAAATGTGAAGTAAATTTACAAAAGAATTTCATGGTATAACATATAATCATCAATCGCTAAGTCACAAAAAATGTCTTGAGATCGACAGACGTATCTTAATAATCACGTCTTTCGTCCCTAAATCAACTGACGGATGGCTTGGAGTTGCATCTTACAACCCCCTTTCTTACCATCTCTCCAGTAAACAATATTACAATTAAATTTATAGGAAAAAAAAAATCGAGGTTAAAATTGTCATTAGGCAGTAAAACCGTAAAGCAACGGTCGAGTCTCGCCTATGGAACTAGGGTTTTCACTCCGGACGCCAACGTGGCAGCATCTCTGGAAGTCCGATTCGCCTCGGGAAACAAACAGGAGAATCTCTTCGAACAGCGATTCGTCGCACGGAACCGCCAGCGGCCCCGAGTAATTAGCGAATCCGTACTCCTCCTCGGCTTGGCTGAGCAGTCGCCTGAAAATGGGGTGGTTTAGATACGTCGCACGCACGATGAACCTCCGGCAGCTGGCGCCGACGCAGACCGCTACGTGCCCCGCCGGGACATCCGATGGAAGGAGGTGGTTTGCAGCCGGCGATGTCGCCTTCTTCCGCCATGACCGGAGCATTTGCCTGATTCTCACTATGTGCCGGATTTTGTTGCATTTTGCCATGACTGCGTCTGTGCTAAGAGATAAGGTGATGAGTGGGAAACGCTCTCTGTGTTTCAACTGAGCTTTCTGTGAATGCAGAACTCCCGTTAATATGGGATCTTATAAGCTCTGCTTGCCCTAATTGCCCTTGGATTTGAATTTATTTACCAGAATGTGCAGTTAATTTATTTTTCAATTAATCTATTTGTAAAAGATTCACCTCGACATCCATATCTAAAGATTCCAGTAAACAAAGATTTAATATTTAATATTATAATACTGTGAATAGTTAATTCAAATTTAATGCAGTTCAGTTACAGTAAGTTTTATAACTTACGCTCATTAAATAAAAAGAATAAAATATTCCAAATTTCAAAAATTAAATAAATAAAACTTATGGTCATTAACTTGATAAATAAACAACTAAAAAGTAGGACTTTTTTGTCCATTAAAGTTAAGTAGATAGAAAGCATAATTGGTTGTAATCAAGACACTGTTTAAGTGTCCAAATCAAGAAAATAACAATATTATTATCAAAAACAGAAGAAATCTGACTTAAAAGCATTCCCAATTTGCCCTTCAGAATTTCACACTATTGCTATGGATTCGAATTAGTCCCTATTAACCAATCAATTAACTTGTTAAGAAAACGTAAGTCCTTCTTTGTATATCGGTGCACCATACACTAAATTTATAATATTTATTATTTAATTAAAAAATAGTATTCACTTATTTAAAATTGTTCTACATTTTTTAAGATAACAAGTTAATAATAATAATTTTCACGTAGTTATTAATTTTTTTTTAATTACATAAATAATATTATAAATCAAGTTGCACGATGCAGTTAATATAAAATTTTACGAATAGTTAATTATTAGCTTTGGTCATATTCAATTTATAAATATTCTATTATAAAATAATATTTTATCTTCTATTAGTTATGAAGTAGATTATCCTATCGTTCAATCAATTACGGTATCACCTAGAAGCCTAATTAATTTATAAAATTTGACCATATATTTTAGATTTATTCCAAAAAGTAATTATTGTAGGGTAATTGTTTACTTCCATAATAATGTCACGCTGGACATCAATTTTTAAATTATGTGTATTGAATTATACCCCATTGAAGATGTTAAACGGGTTAGCTCTGTTGATTTCGGGCTAGCCCTAATGGGTTTTGGGTTAATCGGATCAATTTAAACGGGCTTGATTATGGTGAATCTAACCTTAACCCTATCGATTTTCGGGCTAATCGGGCCACTATCGGGCTATAAGTCAAAATAGTCAAATTATATATTTAAATTTAAAATTTTAATTAAATGCATAATATGCTCTATTTAAAATACAATTTTAGATAACATTAAAAGATTATCTACTTTAGAACTTTTATATCACTATACAAAATTTAAAGATTCAAACATTTAAGTCACATACACTATTTCATGTCTCAATTATAGTTTTAAAAGCATTAACTGTCATAAAATTTAAAATCATGTTACATTTAAGTTCTAAATTTAAATAACAGTATTTAGAATCTTCTAGTAATTAAATATAAATTTTAATATCTTCTACTAAAAATCAAATACAGTATATGAAAAATAATTAAAAATGGTGTATGTTATTAATTTGATATTAAGAAATAGACAAATGAAAAGAAAAGTTCGGACTATCAGGCTAATCGAGCTCGGGCTAAACGGGCTGATTTTTAAACGGGCTAATAAAACCAAGCCCTAACCCTAAAAATTTTCGAGCTAAACGGGCCGACTCATTGGGCCATGGCCCTTTTAACATCCCTGTACCCCATGTCCAATTGAGAATTGGGTTATTATATTAAATTTATTTAAATTATATATATATATATATATATCTCAAATCACTGTACAAATTACGTTTAGGTCTTAAATACTCAATACCAACTCATGGAGCACTAGCCAACAAAATTACATGTGAGTGTTGTATAATAAATTGTATAGTAAGGTTTACAATAAGAACTTTTATTATGTAACATATTACTATTAGTATTATTATTAAAATTCGGTGTTTAATTTAATGAATGGATGGTTGATTAAAGACAGATTTAGTGCGTTAAGATTGCAGATTTTTGCTGCTTCTCAATGATCTCTTGTCTCATCATGTCTTAATGGTGATTATATTAGTTAATCTTCTGAAGATTTGGGGAATATATACTGGGCCCCTGTCTTTCAACACTTACTTAAGACTAAATGTCCATTACTGTCTTCTTAATTATTCAAGGCGGGCCCCCCTCACATGCTTAGGGAAAACGTAGACTGCATCTCACATTAATTAATTAATTATTTTGTTATTTATATTATTTTTTAAAATGAGTAAAGTGCATTACACTATTCTTCTTTTTTTAAGGCCAACCATTTAATAATAGTAACAATAGTAATAATTTAATGTTCTTTACTATATTCATAAATACCTGTAGAACGGTTCAATTCATTAACTTAAAACCGTTGGAAAGGTTTCACAGTGTGGCCACCAAATTAACTATATATTTTAAGTTGTTTACCTACATTTTTATTATGTGTTGTATATTATTTATTTTATTCACTAGCTTGAGAGGTATGATTTGTAATTTATTTTTAAAATTAAATTAAATATATTCATAATGTAATTTTGACTTAATCAATACTTAAAGATTGTTTAAAATATTTTATTATTTTATTGATAACGACATTTTAAAATATATTTTTTTATGAAAATGTTTACTCCAACCGTTCTAAAATAATTTTTTTTTATAAATTGATTAGTTGTATAAAATTTAGATTATTTAATATTTTTATAAAAAGTTAATAGTTAATATTTATTTGTCTTACATATTTAATATAAATAATTTGATATACAACAAATATTAAAATTTAACCTAAATTAATCAATCAAAATTATATTTGTTGCTTCTGCAATCTCATTTTTATATATGTGATATGAATGTAAAATTAAATATCGTAAAAATCATTAATTTAATATATTGTTCGCAAAAATGAGAGTAAAAACAACAAAATATTTGTATTTTAAGATATTTAAAAATTTATATATATATATATATATATATATATATATATATCAAAAGCCGAAACATTAATTTTCCATGACACATATGTTGGGTTTAAATTGATTTACGGGCCGTTTCAATCTGCATATCCAAAACATGGATCTAAGTATTAACATTCAATCAACAAAATAATTTATCAAGGAGAATTTTTTGTAAGCCCAATCATCACAGCCCGAGTAAAATGGGCTACGACACGACATGGCCGTTTATTGGGCCAAAGCCCATATAGGAAGCCCAACTTTCGACTGTTTCGGTACTATTCTTCCAGATTCCCAAAACTACCCTCGAACGGCGAACTGATACTCTGATCTTCAGATTTCTCCCATCCCATTCACCGTCGCCGATAATACTATATAATGCTGCAAGTTCTATCCCACCGCTCAATAATCTCGATACCATGCTTTACATCACTTTCAACGCAATCGTTTTGCTCTGTTGCCGACGTCGGCCTTCGTTGTCCGCCGCCGCACCAGATAATCACCACCACCTCCACCTGTGGCTTAAATTTTAGTCGTAGAAGGAGAGCAGTTATATGCATGGCGAACCCTAGGAGAGTGAAGATGGTGGCGAAGCAAATACAGAGAGAGCTCTCTGACATGTTGCTTACGGATAAGGTTTTGCAGTATGCAGTGTTGCCGGAAGCTGCTTTGGGTGCCGACAGATACCTGTCGTCGCTTACTACGATTAGTGATGTGGAGGTATCTGCTGACTTGCAGGTTATTACTATAATGATTCATCTTGATGAGTTAATTTTTTTTGGGGGCCTTGTACAACTGTGGAAGCCTACTGTACAACTGTTGAGACGTAATAGTTCAATTGAGGGAACCAGACGGAATATGATCTTAGAGAGTTGTTTACTATCAAATTTTGATGTCTTTCCTTTTATTGATTCCGATTCTATATGGGAAATTCCGGATGCTAAAAGCCTATTGTTTTTTTTTTTAATCGTTGTGCGAAGCCATTTCAGGTATAAAAAAAATTCTAATTATGCCATGAGTGTATAATTCGGGTTCATTTGTGTCGATGAGTGAAGTGAAAATGGGAATTCTGGTGCTCCTGGTTCATGCTCATGTCATGATAATAGTACCTCTTTGCAGGATAGCAACGAAGTTAACTTTATTAATTTCTACCTGTAAGAAGGTGATATTCTCGATACCTGCAGTAAGAATCTGTAACTAAGAGTTTGGAAGCAATAGTTGAGTATATTTGCTTGTGAATGTTAATTAGATGTTCCATGGTATAATTGCTGCCAATTATGAGAAGTGCATTTCGCACCATTCTGCAGTTTAGGTGATCCATGAACTCTGTGTTGCTGCATAGGATCAGATTAACTTGGTAATTTAGGCTTATAAGGTGTTCTGCTTGAACTAAGAAACATGGGCTTATTGCTATCCATTTTGGAATCACAGGGACTAGTATCAAATATTATTCAACCTTCAAGGAGGTCCTTATTCTTTTAGTCTTAATGTGACACTTTTGAGTAATTAGAGTTTTGATTTAGTTATTTAGAGTGATAGCATCATGGTGTTTCTTTGTCGCCATTCTGGTCTCTGTATTAAATGTTTAAGCATCTCATTTACATTCATAATAGGTTGTTAAAGTGTACATCTCTGTCTTTGGAGATGAAAGAGGAAAAGAAGTTGCTATAGCGGGCCTGAAGTCAAAAGCAAAATATGTTCGCAGTGAGTTGGGCAAGCGTATGAAGTTGCGTCTTACGCCTGAGATCCGTTTCCTTGAAGATGAATCTCTAGAACGTGGAAGCAGGGTCAGAATTTTAAGAGTTTTTCACCCCCACTTTTGTGTGCATTTTCAGCTGCTTGGTTCTGTTGCATTAAAAGTTTCTCATGCATTTTCTTTTTTGTACTTTGTTTTGTTCTTTATTTTCTTTTTCTTTTTTTCTTTATCATTGATTCCTCCCCAAATCCAGCCGTTTATTGGTATCAAACATGTTCAATTTTTTCTTAGAAGTTTAGTACATGTTTTATTGATGGGTGGCATCATTTGTTTCCTGTCCAAAATCTTGAAAGAAACATAAATAACTACTCCTGTCATTATACGTTCTGTCAAAAGACCGCCTTATAGCAATTGGTAAGTTATATTCTGTTAGACCTGTCTTGCTAATACATCTTACCCTGAAGAACTTGACACCTTATCCTGTTAAATATCCCCAATTACATTCTGAAATGATTTGTTCAGAAAAACTTGACTTTGCATGACTAAGTTGTGTTTCAATAGTTCATGGAAACCCAAGAACTCAGAGATGAAACTGTGATAGCTTCAAGGTAAACTTGTTGCGTGTGTGGCATAAGCTGTGTGGGAGGTGTGTGATATTGTAAAACCATCCGATGATGAAATCATGTCTTTGAGAATTTATCTCCAAAAGCGTAAAAATTGTTGTGTAAAATGGCTGCTTGAAGTCTGCCTTGTCCTCTCATTGACTGTTTAACGTTGTTCTGGTTCAGGTAATAGCTATATTAGATAAAATTAAAGATGAGAATGATAAAAAAGGCACTAACGATCAAGATCATGATTCCGGGGAGCTTGTTGATGGAAGGAATGATGATGTGGAGTGGGAGGGTGATGACATGGATGATGAAGGCATCATCTACGTGAAGTAGTGTGGTCTAGCACATGAGAAACCAATGGTATTTGCAATGAGGGCGGAGAATTGCTTCATCACAGGTTAGTTCAGCCGTGGTGTGTAAAATTATTTAATTGAGTTAGCATGCTTGGTAATTGGTTCCCAGATCGGCTTGTTAGTTGACATAGCTGCTATGCTAGACCTCGTTTGATAGTGTTGTTCCTCCCTTGTGCTCATGGAATTTTGTAGATGCTACACCTAGTACAAGTGGATATGTGTGTTTTACTACGAATAGCAGAACATATACAGTATGTATTTTACTAGGTCGAGTATCTAAAATACTATATATACCCTTATTAGCTCAAAACATCTAAACAGCTGTTGCAGTTGCATCTATATTTAGTTTTTTTATTCTTCGTAAGAAATTATATTATTTTGGTGCATTAAGTGCCAAGATTCATAATCTCCTCTGGCAGGTTGGATTTTGCAGTTTAAATTTGGAGGAGAAACTGCAGTTGTTTGTTCCTGCCCAACCGCCCAAGGTTCATCTGTTCCTGAATATTTTCGTGAGATATGTTGTGCTCGTTCTTAGCCTGATTCACGTTTCATGATGTCCATATTGGGCGTAATTAATTAACTCAGAATGATATAAATTATTTTGTATCTACTAATATACATATGCTCTCTCTCTCTGTCTCTCTCTCTCTCTCTCTCTCCTCCTGGTTTGTTGAACTTCACCTAGTACCAAATCTACTATAGTATATGTGCCAAATGAGCTGAATATAAGAACATCCCAGTGCGATTGCAACAGTGCATACATGCAAACTTTGAATCGATCGAATATTTGGTACAATTCATCAAGTAGATCATTTATACATCTCGCTCTATCTGTGTTCTGGTGTATAAAGATTTTGTCGCACCTCCTTACAGCAGAGAAACAGCACTCATGTCCAAAAATAACAAATGGGAAAACAAATAGGATAAGGTTTTCCGCAGGCCTTACATATGCTTCATTAACTGGCTATAATATTTACTGATCATCTACACGTATTCAAGTGTGTTCGTTATGTGCTAATACATTATCAATACCGCCCCAATGAATTTGACCTAATAAATTCTACAATTGTAAAAATAGCAAAAATGTAGAGCACACAGTCATGCTAGCGTGTTATGTGGGGTGATCTAAGCAATACTTTCTCCATCTTAAAAAATCATGTTTCAACGATAATTTTTCTATGAAAGTTATATTACAAAAATTAATATTTTCTTTTAGTTAAAGTACAAAAAAAATAAAAAACATTCACAAATTTTTTTAATGATTAAATAAATCAAGTCAGCGAGTAAAAGAAATTATGAAAGGATGGAGGGAGTATAAAGCAATCCTGAGACATACCAACATAATAATTATAATTGAGCATGTTGCAACACAAGCGATAGAAGTATCTCTTTCTCGCGAAAAGTACATCTTGTTTCTCAATGTTCATATTTTCCAAGTCACAGAGCATTGTGGAAAGTGAAATAAAACCACTGTGCGCTAGCTCACCATTCAAAGTGGAGATTTATGATCCTGCACATCAGGCCATAACAAAGAACTCATTTTTCCCATGAATTATTTCATCAGAAAAATAAAACAAAACACATGTTCCTCTAATGATGTCCCTTAGCTTCAGCTTTCTTATGAGACTTGGCCTGTGCCTGATGGAGGGGTGGAAAAAGAAAATAAAATTGTAAGTCAACTAATTGCATGCTTGCACAAGTGCAGTTGCAGTAAAAGAACAGTGACATTTTTAAGAAAAATAAAATAGGTTATTTCGTAGTAAGTGATAACAAAAGGAGATTTAATTGAATTTGATAATATATTTAGATACACGCACAGCACACTGAATGCTAAGTGCAGAATCTGCTCTTTCATTGTATACAATCTGAATTCCAGGCTAAAGGAGCTTAGAGTATGATAACCTTCTACTCCACATGCCAAGCAGTAATTTTCATGGAAGAGTTTTCCATAACAACCACAAGAATGCACTGCTTCAAGGGAATAGGAACTCAAATTGTGCACCGTGTATCAATAACTGGCACATAATTAACTGCCTGCTTGGGCCCTTTTGCACCTACTCATCCCTCTATCACATAACTATGACCGTAGCTCTAAATGACTAAAGATAGTTTCATTTGACGCAAGTACACCTTTGCATTTTCCCAACATAACATAACTGGAAATATACCTAGATGGAGCCTCATGTTATTTAAAATAATGATAAATGCAAGAAAATAAGTGATGGCAAACAACTTAGATCAAGCTAATGCTGCTACTAATCATGAGAAGCAATAGTTCTTTTAGAAGCTGCAACAATGCATTATCTAAAGGTCCTGACATACGATATACAGTTACAGATGTTACATCATAATGCTCAGCAACTGGACACAAATTCATGGTCATTTATTGATGAAAGCTCATGAGCCTCTATTCACTTAAACATTTCATCATACACCACTAGATCCAAAACTTCGGTTACCTATCTTCAAAAGCAAGCTTATTCAGATTTAGGCTACCTGCTCTAACTCTACGAGTAAAAGAGAAGTTTCATGGAAATTCTCTACATCCTTAATCATCCAGGCTAAATATTCACCAAATAGGTCGACTGGTAACTATACATAAACCGAAAATACCAGATGTAAATGTCGCAACACCAAATCATATGTAAACTGATCAACATAACAATGCATAGATCATTACGAAAAGAAACCAAAGAAATTAAATCTCAAAAAACTTTTGAAATAATATTCAACCATCAGTCTACTAATATGAACCCAACGCAATGACAACAATGACGGGAGAAATACTCAGTACCTTTAGAATCTTAAGCTTTATGCTCCCGTAAACAACACCAAAAGAGAAAAAGGAAGCCCTAGCCACCTGCCATAACTCATAGAGATCGATAAATTCTCAATAAATACATACAAAATATGCATAAATGCAAATATATAAAAAATAATAGATCGAACAGTGATTCGGAAATTACCATCGCGAGTGTGCTGCGGCCGGAGTACGGTCCAGGAGGCGGCGCCATCGCTGCGATTTTTTGACAGACAAAGGAATGTAATCAATAAAACTCAGTCGTCTTTTTATTTTCGTGGTTTTACCTGATTCCGATTTCTCTTTCCTCTCTCTCTCCCCAAAAGTTCCGATACGGTGTTAAATCTTAGGCCCTTTTTTCTCACGGCCCAAATATCTTGGGCTTTTATTCAAACAGTTATTACATTGGGCTGGGCCATTGAGGTTCATAAATAATTTAGAATTAATGTACATAAGTTTGATAAAAATAGTGGTGCCCAAGAATTGTAAGTGGAAGATATGCGGTATATTCGGTTGAAGAAATCAACGGTACTCTAATTTGGTCAACTTAATACGACGCCGCTTGGTTTGTACGCGAACCTTCAAACTTCTACTAAACCCCCTGGGCCCAAAATTACTCTTCCCACTCCACCTCCATTTCCACTACTACTACACCAACCCCACACACTCTCTCTCTCTCGTTCTTCACCAGCGCATAGTCCGGCGGACAACCTAGCAATGTCGTCGAGCCAGCAGGTACGGGCATCGCACATATTGATAAAGCACGAAGGATCCCGGCGGAAATCTTCCTGGAAGGACCCTGAGGGACGACGCATCTCGATTACCACGAGAGACAGCGCCGTCGCCCAGCTTAAAACCCTCCGAGACGATATCATCGCAGGTAAAGCGAGGTTTGACGATGTCGCGTCGCGGTTCTCTGATTGCAGTTCAGCCAAGCGCGGCGGCGATCTTGGTATGGAAACTCTGAACATTTTATTATTTCAATCCTATGATTCGTTATTGTTTAATTCGCCTCTGAGACATATAGAAACACTTTTGGATTTGATGGAATGTATTTAATCTTATTCTTGCGATATATACTGTTTGCTATGGCCTTCCTTTCCCTAATTCTTGTTAAACTATTATCGAATTTGAGGCTGTCGTTAATTGTCTGATGAATTATTGGTAGTAATTATAATAACATTACTATATGTGCTTGCCTCTGTAGAAAGATGGGAAATTATCATTTTCGTTTTGTCTTGATTTCAAAGTTTAGGTTTGATAATCGTTGCTTGGTCTTTTTTATTTTTTATTTTGTTTTTATTTTTTTTTTGGGGTGGGGTGTGGGTGGAATTAGGGGAATACAATTGTTGCTAACAGTAGGGCCTCGTCTCCGTGTGTGTGAATTCTTCATGTGCTTTTGTGGCATTCCCAGCTCACATATTAGTGTGCCCTTGATATTGGTTGCTATGATGTTCTGGTGTAGTGGATCAATATACCACTTCAATTTCAGGATGCTTTTTATTGATTTTGATGTAGCTGTACTTTTCAGCTCTAGAAATGTCATTTTCAATGTAACCCATACACTCCATTGTCGAGCTGTTTATTTACGAGATGTCATTATTCTCAGCTCATATACTGATTTTCTAATCCTGTTACAATCAAAAAAAGTATAAACGGCTCACAGCTTATTCGATATTTAACTTTGATGAAAGTCTATATATCCTGTCCCATTTTTTTAAATTTAGCTGTCGCTTGGTCTACTTCCTTACCTTAGGGTTCCTACGTTGGTGAAGTTATGAGTGGTTAATTTTTTGGAATCTTTTGAGAAGCTGGTTAATTTAATTATTTTTCATCTCTCTAGCTTCTATGTTGATCCTGGCATCGTTAGAATTTTGTGTTTGTCATTATGGAAAGACATATCTGGAACATAAATATTTTCACATATGGATGTGAAGCAACGTCTTTAGGATTGATTTGACTAGGTCTTTGGATTTCAGTGAAAGGAGTTCAAATTTCTTTTGTATGATCTCATATCTTTACCTCTTTAATGATCATTGTATAGTTCTGCTTCTAACACAGCGGCACAGCCAAAATTGAAAACATATAATTGTTATAGCACATAAATCATAAAGATATATATGTTTCTTCAATTCTTATAAAAGGAAATATATGTTTCTTTGAAGGAGTCATACATACTTGTTCAAAGCTTGAAAGCTCAAACAATCACCCTAGCTTCACATCATGAACATAGCCAACTTACTGCCTGTTGATGTTTAATTAGGTTCCTTTCAAGTTTCATCTTTATGGCTATGTGTTTATTGAATGACAGTTCTTTAATGGCGATGTATAACGTAGTACCATGGTTAGACCTAATTGTTTCTGCTCTTATTAGGTCCTTTCGGGAGAGGCCAGATGCAGAAACCGTTTGAAGATACCACATTCAACTTGAAGATTGATGAAATTAGTGACATTGTGGACACTGATAGCGGTGTTCACATTATTATGAGAACAGGTTGATGGGCTTGTCTGTTACGAAAGGATACGACAAGCTGAATCAACACCTTATCCATTCTCATGTTCTGAACTTCTCTTTCCTATATCCTCCCGACACTTGGGACATTATAAACTTATTCTATTTGGTGAGCTTGTACGGCCTTTTCCGTGTGCACTATGGTAAATAAGTATCCTCCTTTTTTGAAGAGGGAACCAAACGACCAATCTTCCTTATAAATTTATCATGTACTTGGATTAGTAATTTGGCTGTCTTGATTCTTTCTTTTCCTATTTTCTTATGTTCGGCACACCATTGATGCATTGCATCTGCAGCCATTTCATTTTAAAAGATAATTCTGCAGAATCCAATGATATGTTGTTTACATTTAGTCTAAAAGTAAATTTGTTATTACTTATTATTAACTATCCAAAATACTTCTTTGTGAGCAATTTTCTCAGGTTTTGATGGGATTGAATTAATTGAGGGATGTAATTTGAATTTCATGTGTGACAACTTCGCTGAGGTTGCATTTGGATTGAAAGAGTTGGCAGATATATTTGGAACTCAATTATAAAATGATTTTGAACTATTTTTCAGTGATTCGAGTAACTGAGTTTGGAACTTCTTCTCGGCTGATTTTCAATTCTGTAGTGGATTGGAAAACTATTAATTAAAAAAATATTATTTTTGGGATGATTTAGATAGTTGTAAAGTTTGTTTTAGTTTTGGTTAATTTTAAATTCAGTTGATCCTTATGCGACCTGAGCTCCTTAGGTAGGTTTACAAGGATTTGAATCATCACTCGTCTTTTCGACTATCCCCATCCAAACATAGAAAATGATTTGTATAAGTAATTTTTTCTTTCCAATTTCAATCAATGGAATGGATATTCTACTTTTTATAAATATTTACCTTCTGTTGAAATCATTCTATTTATTTGTTGGTTAAACTTATTTAGTGAAAATTGAACTTCAAACTTTGTAACATGTGTTTGTAGAATTAGTTTTTTTCTTGAAACATGACTATTTCTTAAATAGAAATATGCTATTATTTTTTAAATATATATATATGTGTGGGTGTGTGGGTGTGTAGTTGATTCGTAACTCACTTTTCTGAAACTGTGGTAAAGTTAAATTGATGAAATTGGGAGAGTATGGTTGTGTTAGGGAATGTGGGGCCAGATGTGGAGTTGGATTGGATTCAATGTGTGTGGGAGATTCCCTTTTCTTGGTCCATATGTTTGTTAGCCAATTCCCTTGGCCATTCTCTATTCAAACCTCACTTTCACACACTCCCATTTACAAGTGGGACATTTGCTTCCCAACTTTCCTTCTGCATTTAGGCTTAACATTCTCATTATAATAGTCCCAGATATCAGTCATTCATCTGCAAATGTTCTTTACTATCTTTGTGCATGTCCTTGTTCCTGCTGCCGTTCCATTTGAATTGCCTTTCTGATTTTGTGAATAGATAACTCTCTACTATTTGTTCTAGTGATTATGCTTAATATATCATTTAATTTGAATATCAATATATATATATATATATATATTATTGGTTACTAGTTTAATTTCAAGATTTGAATTTACTTGTAAAAGAAATTAAAGTACCCCACAAATGTGAGGGAATCGTTGAGGTGATTGTTTAAGTTTATAAGAAAGACGTGGAGAAGTGATTGTTTTTTAAGAAATATTGTGATTCATTTTTTATAATGTGTCTATTTTCTTTTTATTTTAAAATAAAAAATTGATGGTTAATTAAAGAAATGTGGTGTTTGGCAATTGGCATGTATTCTTAGAGCTTCTCCATCAAGAAGCTACTTTGGCATTTTGGCATTTGGTGTCAATTTTTATACTCCAGCAGTACTTCATTCTTTGCACGAGTTTGATGTTTTTGAAATTTTTACACTACTTTTAGCGCAGATTTTTTATTGCGCTACTTTTTTTCCTTTTCTTTTTTATATGATTATATATTTTTTTAATATTTAATATTGTAATTTTTTTATCTCAATTATCCAAACTGAAATTAAATCAAGTTTTTTAAAATCATATGATGTTTAATTTAAATAATAATAAAAATATAATTTAAATAAGTATATGAGAATTTAAATATTATATACAAATTTAAATAAAATTACATAACATTACCCGACATTCAATTTACATATATTTTTTAAATATGATAGTTTAAGAATATAAGTAAAATAAATATTATCTCAAAATTTAATGTTAAATAAAACTATATATATAATGTTTTTAACAAATATTTAGTAATAAAAATAAATATTAAAAATAAAGAAAGAGCAAATTATTAAAGAGAGTATGTAAATTTTACGCTAAAGTGGTGCATAATTTGTAATAGAGTAACGAATACTGCTGGAGATTCTCTAAACGAATGTGGAGTCAATAAAAGCAGTTTCGCTTTTTAAAACCTTTTCTTCGGCATTGAGCCCACAAAACTCTCCGCCGAATCTTATTCAAAACAATAATTCATACGTGTCCCAAATTCATTCTTAATCCTCATCTTATTGCCTTTTTACTTTTTCTTATTCTTCTTTATATCCTCTACTTTGTTCTTTTTAGTTTTAAAGAAAAAATTAATTAAAATATCCAGATGTTGACCGGTCGCAATCTACACAGATTTTGAGCAGAATGATGTTTATCATGTGGGTCAATTTACAATATAAATTAGATACCTACTCAAGAATAAATGTGAATTTTGAATTTTATAATTTCACTACCTATAAATGTAAAATCAAAATAATAATTTAAAGTTACAAATTATATGAAAATAGAACATATTCATGCATTCAACAAATACAACTTTATTATATTCTTCAAGTAATTCTAAAATTATTATTCTAAGATAAGGGAATATTTAATGATTTTTTGTTCGATCTTTAAATTCAGTATCTTTTTTAATTTCCTGACTATTTATTAAAAGTAAAAAAGATTATATAAGGCTCACAAGACTCCATAGTACTATTCAAAAAAAATTAGAGTAATTTATAAAGAGATTATAAAAGGTATTATCGAGCTTTTTGAATAATACATATCAATTTAGCCTTAACAACTTTATATATCAATTCATTAATAACAAATAATTTATTTTATTAACAAGGCAAAAGCATTTTGATTTTTTAATGTATGGGCAGAAAATATTTTTTTATATAAAAAAAGTCTATATTCCTCATATTATTTTCATTGAACAGATTTTAAAATTTCAGCCATTATACATATGACTGTTGATTTAAATATCATATTTAAGGAAATAATTGTACGAATAATATTTGATATATCAGTTATAACCAAACCAATTAAATTTGATTCAATTTATTCTTGAATCGAAAAATCCATATTTGCCCTTAAAAAAAATAGTAAATCCAATGTTATATGAGATACACCATGTGTAACATATGATCGAATATGGTAACTGATTCTACCCCGATTGTCAAAACTCTAAATAATATAGAGTAGTACATATATGTATATATATGTATATATAAGATTATGAAATAAAAAAGTAAGAATTAATTAAAATATGGATATAATATAGATATCAAAAAATATTCATAAGTAAAAATACAATTTATATCAGTATTAGTTTTTCATAAAGTATCATAGTATTTGATTTGGATCGAGAATTTTATATAGTTTTATTTTTTTTAAATATAATAAATATAATTTTCCCTCATAAAATATATAAATGACCACCTGCAGAGAAATGCTATAATATATGTATATTTTAAATAGAGAATTGGAATAAATAAATAAATAAACAGATTTTCTATTATTCATACTTGAGTTTCAAGGAATTGGGTGGATCACTGCTTAAATTGGATAATCTTCGTAGAATTCCCAAATCCAAAATTAAATCTCGCCTTACTTTAATTTTGACCGTAGAACAGGTAACCCACATCAGGGATACGTCCAGATTTTCTCTGTATCTATTCCTTTCTGAGTTCTTAGAACTGTGTCCCTACTATTCATCACAGACCAATCTCAAAACTACCTTATCTTAGAAATAGTCACCGCATTGTGAGTTTAACCAGTCCCAAAGTTTCCTCCCTCAGAAGACTAACATAAAGGGACCAAAACCTAGTCCACCCCTTCGGCTATTCATTCACATAGTCCACACCCCAGGCACCTTCTGAGTCCCTATCTCCTCAATCACCCATGGCCGCCGCTACCACCGCCGCAGCAGCTCCTTCGGCGTCCGCCTATCCGACATCCTCCACCACCCGCCTATCGTCTCTCCCGACGCCTACGAGGTCCGTCTCCTCCGTTGTCTTTCATAAGACACTTGCGAAGCCTCTCCATGTAACTCACGCAAAAAATAATCCTATCTCAGATATAGTCTCAACCTATAAAAGTTCTGATACTGATAACACACTGTTTTCTGACGACGATGACGATAAGCCTCGAGAGGAATGCGGGGTGGTGGGAATTTATGGCGACCCGGAGGCCTCCCGCCTCAGCTACTTAGCCCTCCACGCACTGCAGCACCGCGGCCAAGAGGGAGCCGGGATTGTGGCGGTTAACGACGGCGTTCTTCAGTCGATCACCGGCGTTGGGCTGGTCTCCGAGGTTTTCAACCAGTCCAAATTGGATAAGTTACCGGGTGACATAGCCATAGGCCATGTTAGATATTCAACTGCTGGTTCATCCATGCTTAAGAATGTTCAGCCTTTCGTTGCGGGATACAGATTCGGGTCGGTCGGAGTTGCCCACAACGGGAATTTGGTCAATTACCAATCCTTACGTGCCGAACTTGAAGAAAACGGGTCTATTTTCAATACGAGCTCAGACACAGAGGTGGTTCTACACTTGATCGCGATTTCAAAGGCACGGCCATTCTTTATGCGAATTGTAGAAGCTTGCGAAAGATTAGAGGGAGCATACTCCTTGGTTTTCCTGACTGAAGACAAGCTTGTGGCGGTGCGCGACCCGTTCGGTTTCCGGCCACTGGTAATGGGTCGACGTAGCAACGGCGCCATTGTTTTCGCTTCCGAAACTTGCGCGTTGGATTTGATTGAAGCCACGTACGAAAGAGAGGTTTATCCCGGGGAAGTTCTCGTCGTAGATAAAGACGGCGTTCAATCACTCTGTTTGATGCCCCATCCAGAGCCCAAATCATGCATTTTCGAGCATATCTACTTTGCTCTACCAAATTCCATAATTTTCGGGCGTTCCGTATACGAATCCCGCCACAAATTCGGAGAAATATTAGCCACCGAGTCGCCGGTGGATTGCGACGTGGTCATCGCAGTGCCGGATTCCGGCGTCGTGGCGGCGCTCGGATACGCCGCTAAAGCCGGAGTACCGTTTCAGCAGGGTTTAATCAGGTCCCACTACGTCGGAAGAACGTTCATCGAGCCTTCTCAGAAGATCAGAGACTTCGGAGTGAAACTGAAACTGTCTCCGGTTGGGGCGGTGCTGGAAGGCAAACGCGTAGTCGTCGTCGACGATTCGATTGTGAGAGGAACGACGTCGTCGAAGATAGTGAGGCTGCTGAGGGAGGCCGGAGCGAAGGAGGTGCACATGAGAATCGCGAGCCCACCGATTATAGCGTCGTGTTATTACGGAGTGGACACGCCGAGTTCGGGGGAGTTGATATCGAACAGGATGAGCGTGGAGGAGATTAGGGATTTTATCGGGTCGGATTCGCTGGCGTTTCTGTCGATTGAGAGTCTGAAGAAGATGTTGGGAGGCGACTCACCGAGCTTCTGCTATGCTTGCTTTACCGGGAAGTACCCGGTGCCGGTGCCGGCGCCGGCGGCAGAGCCGCCGAGGGAGGATTCTCTTGACGATGATGGGTTGACAGCAAGTTTGGAGGGAGTTGATGGAGGCTTGATTGGTGAAAGTAGGAAGGAGAAGGGAGTGGATGTTACAAAATTGGAGTGGAAGAAGGAGATTTTCTCTTCCTAGTAGTGAATGCATCATTTATTATTTTAGCTTACATTATTATACTTGTTCAAAAATTTACATGATTTCTGCCCATCAGAATCATTACAACAATTGAGGAAAACAAATTTTTGCTTTTTTTATTTTTTTATTTTACAATAATTATCAGTAAAAAGTTGGTCAGCTACGCCTATAAACTTGGCCTTCAAAACAGTGGTGCTTTTATGTTTGTGGTCTCGTCTGTGCTTTACTTTTATTGTGTTTTTTGGGGGCAATGAAAGCAATGCTTATTAGTTTATTTGTGTCTTTCATTTAAGTTTGCCCGAAATGTGTAGCATTGGGCATTAATACAAAAGGCAGGGTATGCCTAGAAAACATAACATCAAAATTCAACCAATCCCCTTGAGACAATATCAAAATCCAGGGAAATGAACATTCCTTGATCAACAACTTCATATCCATCCAACCCAATCACCCGCCGCTCATGGACTCTACCTGTGCTCCTTGGTCTCTGCAAAACAAATGTACCAGCAGTTTTTCCACAACGAGACAAGGTGCGGTCAGGTTGAAGATGAAGCAACCATTTGTGTTACTTCCCACTCTTACTTGCTTAATTGCTTTGTGTGTGTGTGTTTCGGAATGAGTAATACGGCGTTGGTGCAACACAATCGTTTGGGGGGGGGGGGGGGTGTTAATAAATATTAGCGGACAGATAGACAGAACTTCTTATCGTAAATAATGCTCTGTGTTATTCTTCTGTGATTATAACAAATAATAATCTTCCATCCACGAAACAAGAATACCCAGCAAAAATGAAGCTTGTATTGACTTCTCAACGAGTCTACACCACAAATAAGAAGCCGAATAAAGGTACACAGTCAAAGTCAAAGTCAAAGTCAATGCAGTAGGTATACTATAGTTTGATAATCATTTGCACTACTCCATACTTAATTCTGGCATCTCAGAAATTGTCAGACCCCACATAAGCTCCACCTCATAACCCATACATACTCCCTCATAGCAAGTTTTTTGTGTGGCATACATTGGCTGCATCTACCATCTTTCTGTAGTTTCAACTTCAATCACATAGAGAGAGAGAGAGAGAGAGGCTCAATTTTAGCCATTTTCTGCTCTGTCGTATGCATTGGATTTGTGCTTGGGAGCAAATGTGAACCCAGAAGGCACCTTGCCAAGTAACATCTCAGATATCCTAATCTGCAGCATAGAAGTTTGACACAAGTTATGAGTGGCAAATGTGCTTAATCAGAGAGAAGTGACATACCCAATCAGCAGCAGAATCAGAAGCCATTAAGGTCTCAAGATCATCACGGCCATAATACGAAGGTGGCCTCCAATTTATCCTTTGGGGAATAACATCCAACAGACCAACTGGGATATATCTACAACTATAGCTAAGCCATTCCAGCAAGAAATGCCTGGTTGTCTCGACTCCTGCAAATTAAAAACAAATTATGTCACCGGAATTGACCTGTAAGTTTACCACTGCTTCTAAATAGCAATAACAAACAATTAACAGAAACATGCATGCGGAAAGCAAGAATGGAGAAAAAGAAAGATGTTTATTTATTCTTCAAGGAGCATCCAAAAACTACCTTCAAATAGAGTATAATATGCGATTGCTTGCATGCGGATGCAACACTTGGAATTTGCTATCTACCCATACATAGGCATGCACTCACAAGTAATTATGCATAAATACGTTTATATACCTTTTGAGTCAGAACCCCAATGTTGAAGGCCAAAATGCACATAATCCTTCAAAATATTAAATCGCTCTCCTGAACTAATGTCCCAATGCCTCTGTTCCTTGATTTCAGTAAATATCCAGGGCTGGAAATTCAGAAAAGCACGATTTAAAATGAGCAAATAAGCATGCATAAGATTTCAAAACACGCTGCAGATTATTTTATATCCCAGTAGGAATTAAGGTAGAGCTCACTGCAAACCTTAATCAATGCCCCTCGAGCAATCATACATGTGGAGAGCTCGGGGCAAACAGATTTGTGAGTGTTCCAGTCCAAATAAGAGAACACATCACCATTTCCAAGGACTTGCAGACTGGAAGGAGCTGCTCGTGCACATTGGTATATGTATTCCCAATCAGCAAGTTTACTGTACCGCTGTTGTCGTGTCCGACCGTGTATTGTTACTGCAGTGGCTCCCCAGTTTCCCATCTCTGCTATCAAAGAGTCAATGCGATTTTTGCCCTCAAAATAACCCGTTCTCACCTGGCAACACGGAAGAAATCTTCAAGAATCATTCAAAGGATGTAAGCAGGTAAAAAAAAATGGGAAAGCAGTTTATCTTTCCCGTCTTTTATTACACAGAAGCATAAATATCTGCCAAACAACTATATATTTTTCGTAAACAGACAGATTATAAGAGTTGATTGCTCCAGCCTCTATCCAGCAAGACAATACCAAAAGGGTGCTCAAGCAAAACAAATACACTACCTTGATAGTTACAGGTGTAGAGACTGTTTTGGTAGATGCCTCTACCACACTTTTCATTCGCATAGGTTTTGTGAGAAGTGCAGAGCCAGCACCCTTGTTGACGACAATATCAATAGGACATCCCATATTGATATCGATGAAATCTACCGTGCAATGCTCCTCTATAAGTTCAACAGTTCTTGCAACAGTGTCTGGATATGCCCCACAGATCTGAACACCAAATAAGTCCTCTGATGAATCACGCCTTAGCAGAGCCCATTCCGAAGCTTGACCCTATACAACATTCGAAATCAGTGTGACAATGAGCAGCTGACCCTAGCTTCATGAAATGTTTTCAGTAAGCCGATAAATATTCCTTTTAAATACATAAGAACCAAATATTTTGTTATTAAAAATTATTATAAAAAAAACAAGAGAGCCGAGCATATAAGGGATGAGCCACCCCTTGTGCCAGGGAACACAAAGGCAAAACTATAGAACACGGTTCTAATCGCTATCTATATCCAATTAAAAAAAATTAAAGTCTGTGTGATTTAAGATCCATAAAGCAGGCATTAAATTTAACCCTACCCCACATCTCCTCTGTAGAGCTACAATATCCTAGAAAATTTTCTTGTTTCTTTCTAGCCAAATAAAAGTTGGATAAGGAAATTCATCTAAAAGAAATTAAGAAGAACAAATGCCATGAAGTCTATGGGTCTTTGTTTTAAATAAGGGTATTCTGAACTTGGATTACTTATGAGCACAATAAGTTCTACAAGAAACAGGTAGGTTCAGCACTAATTTCCAAAGCGAGCATTAAATAAGGGGCTTCACATATTGCAAGAAGACTGATATTCTAAATTCAGCAAGAACAACAGAATCTTCCCATCACAGTAAAAAATTACTTTAGCAGAAGAAAAAGAAGATTTTGTCAACCTGCAAAAGATTGGTGCACATTGCCATCTCACCACATGTAATATCAGCTCCCAGAACCTTGCACACCCGGCGATATGGTAGGTTTCCAACTGTTGTCAGGGGAGCAAGATAGAGCTTATCTCTGAAGTCAATGATTTTCTTTTCCCGTGGGTGTAACTTTAGGCATTTATCATTGTCTTCCACAATTTTTTCTGACATGGTTTCAGGTTCATTCAGTGCGCAGCTCTTGTCCACATCGTTCTCAGGGAGAATTTGACCTGATGCCATAGACCAAATAAACAAAGACAACATATACATAAATACTAATATGGAGAAAACAATATATTATTTTTATGACCAACCATCATTAAGTGGTAGAGAACAAGTATCATCGACTAAGCATTTTGTCTTCTTGGGTGGTCTAAGTTGATCAGCTTCATCTGTCTTATCTTCTTCCAAGACTTCAGCAGAGTAATCCAACTTGTTGCTGGAATCTGCACCAGCTCTGCAACAACCATTTCCATCAACCTCATCAGAGCCATCGGCAGCATTTTGGCAATCACTACCACTATAGTTATCCCCCATCTTTTTATTTTTTCCCGAGCCCTACAATTAAAGTATCAAAATAAATAAAAAAGGGCATATGTACACAAACTGATAACGAAAAATGAAGGGTTAAACTTGATTGGAGAAACTCTGCCATATTTAAGGCAGTGGAAAAAGAATATTAGGAGCCAAATTTAATGTCCTTGCCTGAAGCCCAAGAAGTTTAAGTGCAGCATCTGCCTTAGGGAACTTCATCTTGTTTTTCCATAAAAGCTTCTGAACATCCTTTATCAACACGTTCATTTCATTGTTTTTCCTTTCTCCATTAGTTGTTGCGTTAGCAACTACATCATTGTCATCTTTGTGTGTCCCTGAAAATCTACAAGCCAGGCCATAAGGACATGGCCCCTTTCTACTCAAGAAAGGACACATGCCATCTAAATCATCTGGTTTCTGCATTCAAACATTTATTTAATCGAAGCAGCCAAATATATAACAAAATTAAGTCCTTAAAAGAGATTGGAGATTTTTTTTTTTTTTTAATCTACTTTCAGTTTCGGAAGTCCACCTGAGCGTTAAATGCTTCCAAATCATGGCTGAAACGGCATTGTTCATTATACAAACAAGAACCAACCTTCCCGCTTTTGGCTACCACCGGACATAAATGCAGCGCAGATTTTTGTTCCTATATCATTTCTATGAAATCTTTAGTTCGCATAATAGAACCGCATAACAATTTACTAATAGAGTACATCAAAAGAAACAAAATCAAGCTATTTCATCTCATATACCACATAAATAACAATGCAAAATAACTCTGACCTGACGTCGCTCGCGTTTTAGTTGGCGTTTGGATTTCTTCTCCTTGAGAATTGGAGCAGAAGTCCCGTTCTTTTCAATTGTCCCTCTTCCATCTGCTTTCCTGTCGCCGCTTATGTCGGAACTTCTCTCGGGCGGCGGGCGGAGGAATTCGGTTTTCACTGGAGCTATCGCTTTAGCCACAAGCTCCTCCGCGCTCAGACGAACTGGGACCGGCGACACGGCTTCAGCGGTTGAAACGCCGTTCGACGCACAGTCCAGGGTTTTCTGGTCTTCCATCCCGAGTCGAGTGGCCTGGCGGGAGGGTGGAAGAGTAGGGTTTTGGGAGTGAGTGGAATACAGTGGTGAGTGGCAGTTAAAATTCGAGAATGGCCAGTGGGTAACTGCTCTTCTGTATGTAGAGTCGTTGACACAAGCCCTTGTCAGCCTTCGTTGCGGGCTTAATACGCAACAGATAAAATAATAATAATAACGTAACACAACTAAGGCCCATGTTTCACCAATAGTTTCTCAGGCCCAGTAAGTTCACAAACAAATAAAATCTCAAAAGTATTTATAGATGCTCACATATATAGTTTGTAATATATTTAAATATAAAAAAACATATATATAATATAATTTTAAGTTAATTAATATTTAAAATATTAAAATATTTTATTATTCTACTGATAAATATATGTAAAAATATAGTTTTGTGTTAAAATATATATTCCCTCTATTCTAAAAAAAAAAATATATATATATATAGTTTTGTGTTAAAATATATATTTCCTCTATTCTAAAAAAAAGAGTCTTTATTCTATATTATATTTATTAATTGTATTAAAATCAAATTATTTACTAAGTTTTGTAAAAGATTTTAATTAATATTTATTTATTGTCCAATTTCAATACAAATAATCAAACACATGAAAATGTTAAAATTTAATCTTAAAATTAATTATGTTATTTGCAATATGGTGTAAAATTAGATTGTATCTTTATGCGAGAGTGTATGTATGTAGTACTTACACTTGCATATGCTAAATTTAAGAATTTAGCTAGTTTTCTCAAAATTTTGACATGTCCCTAAACAAACACTAATAAAGTAAATTTACCAAAACAAATTGTCAGAAGTGGGATTTGAACCCACGCCCTCGTTGGAGGACCAGAACTTGAGTCTGGCGCCTTAGACCACTCGGCCATCCTGACAACTGACTTAAATGATTATCTGTTTATATATAATAAATAGAAAAACTAAAACTAAAAATAGAAGAAAAATGTCAGAAGTGGGATTTGAACCCACGCCCTCGTTAGAGGACCAGAACTTGAGTCTGGCGCCTTAGACCACTCGGCCATCCTGACACACTTGTATGTTTTCAGGGATAAAATTAATAAAAACAATATTGTTTACCAGTATATATTTTTATTTTATTTCTGATCAACAAAATAAAATATATGTAGGTTTTTTATATTATATTCCTTCATATATTTATTGATTTTTTATAAAATACAGATAATATATTTAAACAAAGGTACATGTAACAAAGGGAAGTTATTATCTACTGTTTATAATATACATGTGCACATATGATATATTTGATGTGATGGGCCCCAATACAGTTACATAGATTACTAGCCATTAAAATATCTTTAATTCCAGTTCTACGGCCCAATAAGATCCATCGTAAATATGCAACTTTCTTGATTATTTGGTTTTAGTCCCGATCATCGATCTGGTTTGTTTTGATCTATATCATATACTTTTATTGTAACTAGAAAATAAGATAAAGAAATAGCACTTTCTCTTTCTCACACACGCTTATTTTAATATATTTATAATGTATATTATGAATATTACACTTTGAGGTATCTTTGTATCGGATTGAAAATGTGTATGACTAATATTTTGTGAAAATTTTAGATTGTATGAGTTTAAAAGAAAAATATATGACAAATTTTATTTTTATTTTGAATTTAATAAGATAAGATTTAATAAAGTATATATTAAATAATGAATATATGATAAAAAGATGTTTTGTATAATTAAATAATGGATTAATCATAAAATAAGTACTGAAAATTTTTAAAATGGCTAGGGAGGAGGAAGAGAGAGATTGTCAGAGAGAGAAAGGAAGAGAAAGAAAATAGTAAGTGTAATTTTTTATTTTTTTTAAAGGGTTTGTAGAGTGAAATTTATATCCAAACATGTCGAGGCCAACAGTGTTATGCACCAGATGTAGGTGCATTCTACCCCATAAAACCATCCAAGAAAAAAAAAATTGATTTTTTAATTGGTTTATTGAGTCGTTATGGATTGAGATAAATTGCAGCATACCTGTGGTGATATTCATAAAGATGGTGTTTCCGAGAAAAAAAAGTAAAATAAAAATTAGAAAACCCTAATTTGGTGAGAAAAAAACATTTATTACACAAAGCAGTGGATGATTTTACTGTGCCTTGCAAATGATTGTGTCAAGGTGTTTTAAACTTAGGTTTTGTAGGTTGATCCAGCTTTGT
Organism: Caryopteris x clandonensis; assembly: GCA_028749325.2. Lineage (NCBI taxonomy): Eukaryota > Viridiplantae > Streptophyta > Magnoliopsida > Lamiales > Lamiaceae > Caryopteris > Caryopteris x clandonensis. Next base: position 7,955,984 of record JAPYKT020000007.1, on the reverse strand, counting down.
CAAATTATAGGTATTGACTAAATGTTGTTGCATCTCCATAAAGATTATAATAAATTATCACAAACCTCGCTCACGTCGACAAGAAATCCAGTCAACACTTCATACATGTTCCATCTGTCGATGTTGTCGGTTTGGTTGGTGGTTAATCCTCCAATAATTGTATTATTCTCTATCCAAAATAATACTTATTATTATTATCTGAAATCTGAATGCATCGCCCAGACCAAATTCATGCATGAAACTGCGATATATAATCACGGCAGAATCAAGCATATTGGTATTCAAGAAGCTGCACAGATTAAATGAACAGGAGCGAGAAAAGAGATATATTTTAAAACTATTATGAAACATTGGAAACATAAAATTCAGGAAATGCAGATTCATTGAATTTGGTGAATGACCTAAAATAGCAAATACTGTAGTTGCCCATCCACGAGCAAGAAACAAAAACAAATCTGAACCAAGAAAACCGTTTCCTGGACAAAATAACTTAACTTCCCTAGAGCATCGCTTGATGCTTAAATATGCTGTAGTTTTTTACTACTAACATGCGAAACGAACAATTAAACATGCAAGAACAGTTGAAAATGCAGACCCCGCACCTTCATAGGTTGAGTTGAAGGTTCAGAAACTAATGAATGAATGCGACTCGGTAAAAAGACGGCGGACGATATGTAGGTACTAGGTTGTACGGCGGCGTAGTAGCTTCGGATGCCACTGCCCCATGAAAAGCTATTCCTTTATTTCAAGTTTCACGAACTGTGCGAATCCTGTGATGTGCCTCACCAAGAGCTATTGCTTTGATTCACTATTTGGGGATGAGTTGCTGCTTGATTGCTGCTGCTGGTTCTGGTGCTGTTGTTGCTGCTGCTGCTGCAATTGATGCATGTTGAGTTGAGCAGGCTGCTGTGGGCGTAGCTGGAACATCTGGGGGCTAATTGAGAGCTGCTGAAACTTAGAGGTGTCTCCAGTTAATTCGGCCGTTACAAGTTTCAAACGTTGTACCTCCGCTGTCAATGCTTCGTTCAGTGCTGCAAGAACCCACAAAGCCAATTTCACTATCTTTTGTACGAGAGAGAGAGAGAGAGAGAGAGAGAGAGAGAGAGAGAGAGAGGGAGAGGGAGAGAGAGAAATTATTATAGCAAGCAAAGAAAAAAAGAAACCAAATCATGAAAGAAACAACCGAATGTGCTTGAAATGTACGTTGAAAGGTGTGATAAGTTTGCAGATATGTGTTGCTGGCATTCTGGAGGCAAGGAGGTTTTATAGCATGAATAGTTGGATTTCTAGTATGTAACAAGTCATATTAAGAAAGAAAATAATAGGAAGGTAAATCTAAGGAACCAACAATCTGTGCTAAGGCACTCCTGTCAAAAGAAAACATTAATAATGTGCGTAGATTGATAAATGTGAGAACTAGCAAGGACATCTACACGGAAGCAACCTCAAACATATCTTCTATTCACAAACATTGCTATTCAAACATGCTCAGACGCGGAAGGTATAAGAATAAAAAGACGCGCGCACAAACATTTCGCAGACAATTTGCTCATCTGGACATCCAAAAATCTACGACTAGAATCAAGAGAACATTAAATAGTGGAAATAGAGAAACAATGTTACGAGTGTAGTGGAGACTGAAAATTAAGTCCTTCAGAAAAAAGATGAAATGATAGAGACTGAGATCATACCATCTCGGAGTTGAGCCTGTTGTTCCATGGCCTGCAAGCGGAATTTAAGCTCATTGTTCTGGCTAGTCAGTCCAGCAGAATCTCGCTGAAAGCAAAAAAACAAAAAAACCACATATTAAGGAAAAAAAATGAAGACCGTAACTATTCACCAAATGAAAGATTATAAGCTAACTCTCACTTGAAGCAGAGTAAGTTGAGCAGACAATGTAGTCGCTTCAGTCTGTAAGGTCTGGACCTTGTGCTCCAACTCAGTTATATACCTCATCTTCCTCTCTTTTGACCGAGCAGCAGACTGCCGGTTGGCTAAAATCCTAATAAAAAAGACATGACCGATAATTAAAAAAATAAACGACAACTAAATTTAGCTTAAACCCTATGGATAAACCACAAGAGTATATATTACCTTTTGGCCCGCTTGGGATCACTCAATGCTATCTCAGTAAGTTTCTCATTGGCCATAATTTTCTTCAGTTCAGTTGCACTAAACTCACCATTACCAAACTCCAAGCTAAATGCATTTTGATTAGCATCTACTGAATTGGTTGGTGAGAGCTGGCCCGGAAGGGTTCCTGGTGATGGAGGCATTTTGGGCGACTCATCACCAAAACTCATCTTTCCCATAAAACTATCCATAGAGATACTTCTATAGTGACGACTAGTAGGAGCAATATCTCCCACAGCATTCCTCTTAAGCCCTTCCCTCTTCTGTGTAGTGCTCTCACTTTCATTGACACTACTAGTTGCTTCATTGTCACTGCTGTCACCTCCGTTTGTCTTGGTACCACTGGCTCTACTACTATCTAAATCATCCCGATTCTCATTTCCCAGCTTCTCATCAGTACCAGAAGAGTTGAATGCATCAATGTTTTCCAAATTCATATATGCATTGAATAAGTCATCAGCAACTTCCCCTTCAGGTTTTCTCTCACCGTTCCCTTCAGCATTGCTCTCCCCTCCTTTCTCCCAACTCGACTCTTTCTTAACCAGGTGCACCAGCTGAGCTGCGGAATTCTCTCTAGCAGACACTGACCTATCTAAAGCACCAGGGCTTCTCAATGGCATGAGTGGAGGTGACGACTGCATAACAGACATAAAGCCAAATGGGATATCACTGTTGGACCTTCTATGAGCCTTACGAGGAGGAAGACTTTCACCAATCCTCAATGCACTATTCCTTGTGAAAGGCGAGGGAGGCAACAGCGAATGTGAGTTCCCATCCCTCTCCTCCATAGACACATCTGCTAAGACCTGGTCAGATATAGAATTCGAATGTGGCTCTCTGTAAGGCGATGGGCTAAGTGGTGGCAAGGAATCAAGGGCAAAGAAGGAGGGCTGTGACAAAGACCGGTTATGCGAAGGCCCGGGACTTGTACTGAAATTCTGCAAACCTGGTCGGTTAACCGGGATCTGTGAATAAGGGGACATAGGAGGAATTTGGGGATGAGAGGGCGGAATGCCAACCCTCTTGCTACTATTTTCAACCCCCAAATTAGGGGAGCTCTGCCGAATCTGGCCGCGAAATTGAGGCACATTTAACTGAGGAATATCCAGTTGATTCATCAAAAAGGACTGTTGATGTTTAGGAAATGTAGATGATGATGTTCCAAATGAAGATTGAAGTCTTTGGGTGTTGGCTTTTTCATTATCACTGGCCATTTCTTCAAGTTCAACACTCTTCCACTTCTTTTACGCTGATCGGATGCAATTCAATATAGAAAACCTGAAGAGCAAAACCAGAACATTATCACAATTCATCTTAATTAGAACTGTAATTACTCGAGCCATTACTTATCAAGCCATAAATTCATCAATCAACAAAATGGCATATGCATACACACATACAAACATGCAAATAAAACAAGCTAAAGCCATACTATGCATTGAAAAACTCCAGCAAGAAGGCGCAAAAAAGTAATCAAATAAGCATCTTCCTCAAAGTGTTACCCGACCATTTCTCATGTGCTGCGCAGGTTAGCCAGAGCTCAGACGCCGCATTTGGGGACGGTGCGTAGCCGCTCAGTGTTTCTGTGCGAGTAACAGCGGTGTATAACACTATTCGCTAGTAGATTGTCTCGCTCTACAAACAATTTCGTGGGTGATTTCCCTTCAAAAGGCCCCAAACCAGCCCTGCCTGCTGCGGATCAATATTACAAAACTTCCAGCGATTCCCTGTCGCTGCGCTGGGATTCAAATAAGGAGCTTGAGACAGCCTTCAGTTTCTCTCTCTACAAAAATATGGACGACGACTGGTATGACTATTTACACGGACTTCATGACTGCTGCTTGCACTACTGTTTGCCTTTACTCGCAAGAACGCGTGAATTTAACATGAATTTCAATTTCATCTAGACCGAATTTGCATTTCGTGAGCATTCCAATTTCATTCCGACCGCATTTCGTTTATCAGTTTTTTGTTTTCCTCTATCACCGCAGCATGTATAGCAATAAATCTCTCTGTCTAAAATATTATTTTTGTCCGAACACGGGTTTACAATCTCTTTCAACGCGCGTGAAATGCAAGCGCCTTTTAATTTTTCTTTTCTTTTTTAAATATTGTACCCCACTTTTCCGAGCATTTATTTTCATTTTAAATGTGTGTGAAATTCCATAGGGGGAAAATGTCATGATATTTGTGTCCATGTTTCTCGACACTAAATATGTCACCTAAAGATTAAAATTAATATTTTTATAATTTTTTAATTTAAATTAATAAATGCACTTTTATTTAAATTTCTATAAATTCAAATAAATTCTACATTTAAAAGTTAAATTTAAATTATAACAATATTTATTTTTAAAAAATAAATATTTTGTGAATATGAGAGGTGGGATAAAGTACAAGGTAAGACTTGACTTTGTAGGTCAATCTTATTAAATCCCGACTTAAATAATATAAAATTAAAAAAAGACGAACTCATACTTAAACATACTAACAAATTAAATTTCAATTTTAAAAAAAATTAAAACTAAACCGAAGTAGCCAGTTATAGCTCATTTAACTTCTCTAACTATTAGCTCTATAAATAATCTATTCATACAATAAATTCCAATCAAACTATAGAAAACAATTAAGGATAAAAGTAAAAATTGTGTAATGCAATGAAAGCTGTCATTAATCCAAATGATTCTTTTAATAACTCTAAAATAAATTAGAAATATGCGAAAAAAAAAAGTAGAATATAGAGAAGAAATGTTTTATTTTATTGAGATAATGTTTTTATTGTGAGGAAAAAATTGGTCTACATTTATAATCGATAAACAAGTAGACATTTATTTTAGGTTTAAATTAGTTTTAAATTTTTTGAAAAAATTTAAATAAGAGCTCGAACTTCTAAAATAAATTAAATAATTGTTGTATTTATAAAAATGAGACTTATAAACATAACACAAATAAGGCCCTCCTAATTATCATAATAATTAAACAAATCTAAAAAATATTTTATAAATACTAACGATAACAAATCAAATCAAAAATATATTTAAAGATATAAAAATTAAAATTATTTTATAATATAAAATTTAAAAATAAAAATAGATCTAAATTTATTTACACAATAAAAATATATAAAAAGAAACACAACCACTCTCTTATTGATAAATTATTAAATATATTTAAAAATTGCTCTGTTAGTCTTCAATTTATATAAATATATTACTGATCTCTTTTATTAATTTGTTTATTTGTTATTATTTAATAAAACTATGTAGCTATTTTAATATTTGGAAGAATTTTATATTTATAAATTCAATTTTTTTTACTTATTTTAAAAGTTCAAAAACTCGTACATATATATATATTCAATTTGTTCGTACTTATACATCGTTATGTTAAAGATTAGATCATGCGATACAAATACAAACAATTATTATTGTCGAGAATTTAACAAACATAAGCGCAACAACAAAATCATAACATTTATAGTAGAAATGAAAGAACCAATAAACTTACAGCCTGCTAACTTGAATCTTCAACTTCTTATTGCATTGAACCTCGCTTGGAAGATAAACCCTTCATCTTTTTTTCTTTTTTTCTTTAATCTAGAAATGTTTTTTTTTTTGGTAATATTTCTGGTGAAAGATTGTGAGTGAAAAGAGTTGACAACAGGAAGTTCCCTTATATAATGGAAGTAATGTGGGTGTTTTTGAAATTTGTTGAAGATGTGGGGGCCAATTTGTAATAAAATATATTATTAATTGAAGGGATAAGGGCACAGTTAATGCAAGGCAGCATTTAGGTAAGCAGAATGATTTTATTTGAATTTTAGATTCCAATATTGCCCATTTACAGGCAGAAACTACTGTTGATGTTAATGATGATTAGATGTGCTTATGGATTGGAACTAATTTAATTGGATTCCCTTTCTAATTATTACGTCCCCCTCTCCTACCATATTTCTATTTTTTTTTTTATTATATTTGTGCCGATACTAAATAAATTCATATATTATATTACAATTAATCAAGAAGTCGTCATGAATATAAATATTATTATTTCTTCAAGTGTATATAATACATTTTATTGTTGGTATCATTTTTGAATATTTGAATGAAAAGTTAAATGTGAAATGTGCCACTATTGTAGTTTATCTAATTTTATAATATTTTGATAATTAATTAATTTTAATTACTTAAATATTAATTATATATGTGTGTGTGAGTGTGTGTGAAGGATATTTTACCAATGCTAAAAATTAATATCATTAATATAAAAAAAAAACTATTAATAAATTATTTATACCTGTTAAGGAAATGTATTTAAAGTGCGTAGCTATATTTAATATATGTGTATTTTTACTGCCTAAGATTTATGGTGATAACATCCAAAAGAAATTACACATTAAGAAATGATTACTGCATATTTTGAATTGTGGTCTTTTTTTGTTATATTGTAAAAATATTTTATTTAATTTTTGAAATAATTTATAAGAAAATTATATTGTTACAATATATCATTAGCGTAGAGTTCTTTCATAAATTTGAAGAAGATGATTCTATTAAAATAATTTAATTTTATTCAAAGTTAAATTATCTCACTCAATTTTATGTAGTATACCTATATTTTTTCAAATTAAATCCTGTTTATTTATTTATTTTAGAAAATGTTTTCTTATTTTGTTAAACGATGATGTGGTTGAAAAAACATGAAAAAAATATATTTTTCAAGATAATATATTTTTTAATTGTTGAAATCTTAGTATCTATGTGGTAAAATAATACTTGGTAGGGTTCTTTATTTTAACTTAAATTTTAATATTCACTTAATTATTTAATAAACTAATATTAAAATAATTAATATCCACAATCACAAATATTTCAATTATATATATATATAGATTTAACTAATACAATATGTGACATAAATAACAAACGTAAATTCGTAAAGTAATATTATCAATTCGAAAAAAGAGGACCCAATATATAATAAATATTATTATAAATTAAAGCATATGTTATATATCTTACAAAAATAAAATATTTTAAAGTTATAATTATATTGTCACAAAAAAAAAAATTGTTGAATATTATATAAATATTTAATTTGACTTAACTTATGGGGTATACTCTTATAATATAAGTTAAGATGGTTGGTTATGATATATTTTTTTAATTCATTAATCAAATCAAACACAATTAAGTGTCAAAATTTCAAATAACACAAAATCATAATAATACCCTATATGATATATTTTTATTAACTTAACATTCAAAAGTAAAATTAGTCATACGATCTCTTATTTTAGACCCATATGATGTATATTAAAAAAAAAAAAGATTAAAAAAATTATTATCTTTTGTTGATTATTTGAGTTAAATTTTAATATTTTTGATTGTTTAATTATTTATATTAGATTTGGATTGCAAACAAATATTTTGTTATGACCTTATTAAACCATTTACTTTTGATATAATTAATATTTATATATATAATAGTAAAATGAACTTTTTAGTTTTTCGATTTTTCGCTGAAATGTTTTTTCCATATTCGCATATACATAGAAGATATATTTATTAATTTTATTCAATAAAATTTAGATTAGCACTAGATATGGTTGGAAGATTTTAATTTTTTTAAATTATAAAATAATATTCATATTTGCAACAGATTTGTTGGTATATAAATAAAAATATATTAATATCTTTATCAAAATCTATTAACATTAGTAACATAAAAAATGCGTATAACAAAATATATTAATTATTTGAATTTGTTAATATTTCATGAGTGATAAAATTATAAATTTAAATATTAAATATAATTATTATTCTTAGTAATAAATAATATATATTTTTGTTATAAAATAATATAAAAATAACTTTCATGCATCAAACGAGGTTAGTTTTTATTAAAGAAACATGACCCTTATTTAATGCAAAACTGTATTTCTTTTTATGATTTTAATAAATAATTGCATAATTAATAAGTGGTGATATACATACCTTAATTTGTTAATTATTGCAACTATTATTAAAAACACACAAATAATATATAAAGAAATTAATATTTAAATAAACCGACAAAGTATATTTATCAATTATCTTCTAAATACATATATGGTGGAATATTTGAAAGTAATTTGAATATCTATATAAATTGTGTTTTATGAAACTTATAATTGGTCGGTATAAAGTACTATACTCATATTTAGTTTTACACCTATATCTTATTTATTTAATTGATATATTAAATTTGAAAAGCATAATCACTTTTTAGCTAAATATTTCTTAAATTATTTTATATTGAATTTGAGTTCCGATAAATATTAACTATTATTTTTAAAGAAAAAACTTGTTTAGTAATTTAATATTAATAGTTTATTATAGAAACAAGACTTTTACTTTAGGACATAGAGAATTAATTTTTTCCACACAAAACTATATCTTTTTACATGTCTTTACCAATAAAATAATAATATACTTTGAATATTATTAAATGTTAATTTACTAAATATATTTGAAAAAATTTACAACCATACATCGAACACACCGAACAATACTAAATTTTCAATAGCAATTAAGTAACTATCCTTTATATTTAATCAATCATTGTAAATTAATATTCTCAAATTTCAATTTCAAATTTAAAAAAATGAATAATATATATATTCTTCATAGACCTCTGTCATTACTGTACAATTTGGAGTAAGATTGAAGCTTCAGATATAGTATCGTTTAATTTGCATTTTTATTATCAATAGAAATTGCTTGTACATTATGATATTAGTATCATAAGTCTAAAATTTTTAATAAAAAAAATTAAGTCAAAATAGATATAAAGTAGAATTAATTAAAATTTCTTAGTTTCAATATTGAACCTATTCGTGCTAAAGATTATATATGTCGTTGTTGCAGAGTGCCTGAAATATTGCTTTACATTTTTTTGTAATCACAAAAAATCCCTTACATTTTGCATTGTTACTGTTCTGACTTGCATTCTGAATTAAGGATTTGAAGAGGTATTTATTAATGTTAATGTTAAAATAAAGTTCGTCTCGTTAAAATAAATGACGTTGTAAATATTCTATATTTTTGTTGCATGATAAGTAATATTTTATATTTTTCAAGGTGAAAAATTTTGTTGTTCTCTAATTAATTCTTAATTTTTTTTGAAATACAAATAGATTGTGTCATTTTTTAATTAATTATTAATGTCTTTTTTATTAATTAAGAACATATTAAATTTTTTAGAACGATAATGGAAGAAAAATAAGTTTCTTTAACCAACTTTTAATTTAAGTTTAGTCCATTGAAAAAAGAAATATAATATAATTTTCTTGGATTGGATCGCACACCAACATTATTTTAATTAAAAAAATTCCAATTTTCTTGTACAAATCACAACATTAGACCTGACTTGTCTGGAACAATTGGGATCAAAACAGGCCAGCAGGGTTTTTTCAAGAGATCTAATTTTAAGAAACGCACATATTAAAATCTGTGAAAATTAGGTACCTCATGAGATCGTCTGGTGAATATTTTATATGAGATTAATTTTTAAAAGAATAAAAATAAAATAATTTAATTATTTTTATTGATTTCAACCACAACTAATTTTACATTAGATACCATATATAAAATAATATTACGAAAACATTGTAACACGAATTAAATCAGAAATACAATTTGAAAGATGTTATGAAGAAATCGTAAATAAATAATATAGATTGAAGAAAGAGATAAGGAATATCGATAGGGTCCATATTCCAGGGACGTAAATAGTGGTATTACAAGTAAAGACAAAATGCAGGCATTTGAGCATTAACTTTGATTTAGACAACTCTTTCTTGTGTTTCTCCATCCTAACGTGCAGATGCGCTTTTCTCCTCTAAACCAGAAAATTTGGCCAATTTTAGAGAGGGTCCCCTATTTTGATTTTTTTTACGAAAATTAGGTTCAATTCGTGTGCTTCTTTCACGTAATTGCATGTGAACCCACAACCCATGTTTCTTTATTTTAATTTTTTTGGGTTAACTTTAGAGAATTATTAGAGCTCCCTAGTGTAATGATTGTACGTTGCTAGAATCATGAAGTTCTTCTTTAAATTATTGCGGGAAGTAAATGCTTTAACTGTTGATAAGCGTGGACCGTGGCATTAAGCCTTCCTCCAATATGTTTGGGCCAGGTGAATTGAATTTACCCTTTCCTCTCTCCCTCTTTCACTTATTCATCATTTAACAACTATACTTTTTTAAGTGAATGTTTTTTGATATACTTTTTGTAATTAGTCAAATACAAAATAATATTCTTTTAATAAAATATAATAATTTTTAATGATTATTTTAATATTTTTTATTGAAAAAATATATTTTTTCATTAAAAAGTTATTACATTCTGAACGCCCAGGATAGGCTTTTTGGGAAAAATGCATGGATCGAAACGGAGTCTAAATTCAGCACAGAAAACTCGTTGATGATAGATTTACTGTCAACATGAAATATAACTTTCTCGTTCCAATGGCTTCCTTTGGTGTTATGTAATATCCGGAAAACAGAAAAGCAGTCTCACGAGCAACAAGAAAATGTAGCATCTACTGTGAACCTCAAAAGGTAATGGAAGTTGACACCCACTAACAAGCACACGAGACCCTCTATTCCTATTAATATGACCGTCTCCTACATTCAGATTACCATCAGTACCGGCTTATGATCATATGCTATGTCTATTAAATGACATCATCGATATACATATATGGATGGTGTAGATCAAAAGCATTAAAATGCAATGGTGTATAAAAAAAGCATTAAAATGCAAGACAGAACACCATTTGCAACTAAGGAACCTGATTAGCTCAGACCAAACCTACCCCTACAGTCAATCCCACTTCCTCCCACCCTACCTCTCCAAACCCAAGAGATAAAATAAAATAAAAATGAACAAAGCACAGAATAATAACCAATGATGAAAGTAACAGTGCTAGTTATCCACAGCCGAATCGCTCTATTTACTACAAATTTGCAGAACCTAGAGTTGCATTTAATATATGCACAGTTAATTCATTACCAGGACTCGGGCACTCAAGGCAACACATGCCTTATTCTGGAGACAGGAAGTTTACTGGATGGTAATGTAGCGATTTGTTCCATGTTTAGCCCAGTAATTCTTTAGATCTACGGGAAGTGACAAATCATGGCCAGCTCCCGCCAGTCTAGTAAGCAATCTGCTAAAAACGGTCCCACTCATCTTTCGACCACCGATCCGTGAATGCTTCTTGTTTGGCATTTGTGGGAGAGGATAAACTGACAGTGAGGTCGTGCAACATGCCGACTGCCAACCACCACTTCCCCACTTGTAACACTGCCGAGGCACTCCTGTGCATGAACAAACAGGTGCTGGCATTGTAGATTCATTGTAGTTTATCAGGTCAATGGAACCAAGCGCCTGAGCTTCCCACTCGGCCTTTGACCCATCTGTAGTCACGTGCCTATTCAAATCCTCGCGTACTTTCTTCGATTTTGTTGCACGGTTCTTCTTTACTTTGGTCCTTGTCTCTTGACCCGGCTTTGCAGCATTGGATGGGACAACAGTTATTGGCAAGGCATCAGTTATGCAGTCATCTCCCAAGCCACGAGGGAATTTGACATTGTTGGGATGATGATCTGTAGGATGGTTAATGCGCTTCAGTCCACGTGCAGCACCACCTAATAAAGCATTATTGGTGCTTTCTTGAAATTGGAGGGCAGCAATGGCATTGTCACGTTCTCTTAGAGCGTTGTCCCTGTCTGCAATTGCAACATCTCGCTGCTGGATTGCTTCATCTCTCTCCAATAATGCAGCCTTCTTTTCAGCAAGGGCTCGATCACGTTCTTTCATAGCCGCATCCCTTTCATCATACAGCATGCTGATCTTTGTGTTCACATGGAAAGCATTTTGTTCCCTCATTGGATACTGGGAAATCACATTCCACTACAGCAACAGTAAAGTAATGTGAACAAATAAGTTGTCACCAAATATACCGTGTATAATACTGCAGAAAGAATAATTTAAACACATGAAGATTCAATATAATTTTACCTGAGGTACTTTATTGTAATCCATCCTATGTCTCCTGTTTTCTCGTTCTCCACCTTCATCCATTCCACTATTCCCTTTTAGATATGTCCAAACCAATACTCGTGCTCCTGAATTTAAGAAAAGAAGGAAACTGTAGACAAAAGATAACATTTGTACACCGTATTCATCATGTAATGCAGCAGTGGATTTACTATGGAACTTACGAGGTTTTTATTCCAGTTCATAAGAAAATACCCATTGGTCTCATGTCGCTGATATTTCTTATCAGTTACAATCATATATAGTAAACGAAGTTAATATCAAGAAGAAGGAATCGAACACAATTTTTGCAGTTTACATTTCTTGTATATTATTCACTTAAAAATAATAGAGGTTAGACATCACGAGTTAATTATTCACTTTAGCAAGATTAGAAGAGGCAAATACATTACGAAGGCTACCTGTGTCATCAATTTCATCGCTCCTCTAAGATTGCTTTACAGATAATTAAAACAGCCTTGGATAATGTTAATTGATCATGAAAAGTACTGGAGGTAGTCTCATATCAAGCTCAGATTATTGAAGTGACAACAACTTAAAAAAAAAATAGTCAAACTAAACCAACTAACCAAGTCATAATGTTCTTGTTGCATAAAGATTCAATTTATAATTTTGATTAGCAAGTAACCTTGATTAGTATTTTATCTGTGCAAGTGATTCAATTGGGTATAGTGGGAAAGAGGAATGTAACAGAAGTCAAAAAGCCTGAGGTAGTGCCACAGGATGAAAATGCAATGAGAAGGGCTGAGAAGGTAAAGAAGCAGTTGGGTTAGGCAAGGACTGAGGATGGAAGTAACTTGTAGATGGAAAAAGAGAGGAGGTCGAACCATGGAAGTAGGCCTGAGGAAGAGTTTAAGGACTCCTGAAGGTGAGAAAGGTGGGGTAGCATTAAAGAAAGGCAGCACAAATGAGATATGGGAATATAATAGACAACTATTGCTGATTTACCTTTAGAGATCAGTTGCCAAAATGAAACATACATGAGTTCTCTCTCGTGCAGTGTATGGAATTTTGATGTTAGATGCTACTGTACAGTTAGATAAACTTCGATGGAAGTGAATGTATGTATGTAATTTACACACAACGAAAAGATAAGTTCTTAATGAGGTAAAGTATAAAATATTCCAACAACATAAAAGACGATCTGTATGATAGTGAAGTTTATTCAACAACACAAGGGAACATCAAATGTACTCCTATTGAGCGCTACTTCTAAAAAAACATCTCTAGCAGGCCAGTCTACTGAATGGATACCACATATCAAACATCTCATAGGTAACAGTCAGAACCATATTCCCCATTGGTATTAGTGAACAAAATTATTTCTGCCATTAGAATCTTCATCCCAGTGGTGATATTCAAAGCAGCTCTTATAATGTTCAAGTGCAAAACGGCTTCAAGAAAACAGATGCACAAAAATAGAAAAAAAGAAGATAAGCGCATCAATAAGTCTAATGATAATAGTGTGCTTAAAGAAAAGAGAACATTAATTGAAAGAATTTCAATTATCAATCAATCAGATATCCATAGAATACTTCAGCCACCCATGAACAGCAGAACTAGTCCAATCCAAACTTCTGTTCCTTCTTCAAGCCAAATAAACTGAACTTCTAGTTCTGTACTGTACTGACTACTCCTACAATTTAGGGATAAAATGCTTACAAAAACATCGAACTCATAAAATTCAAGCCTTATCCATTCCTATATTACTTCAGTACAAGTTCGAATAAATAGATGAACAATCAACAAGTAGCATATCCACAATTACAGTAGGAGCGAACAATGTACAAGCAAAAACAACTAATTAATCCAAGTGCAGGTGAAGATTGTAAGCAATTGCATGAGTCCACTTAAACAATAGTGAGCAATTAAAGGCAGGGAAATCATGCGTTAAAAATACGCGACTCCCAGGTGACTTCGTGAAATGGGAGCGGCGGTGAGGAGTTACCGAATAATGGAGATTGACGATGGGCTACGGGAATTGTGTATTCTGATTGAAAGCTTCGTCTAACAAGGCAACCTTCTTCAGATAACTTCTTCTTCTCGACTGAGCTCTCTCCCTCTCTCTCGATCGATCATTTATTGTCACAGTGAGTGTACTATGTTTTCTCTGTGTAATTTTTTCCCCCGAGTACTCTGCCTCTCTCTCTCTCTCTCTCTCTCTCTCTCGTTTTACTGATACAGTACAGTATTTCCTCATGTATTTAAGAATTCTTTCTTCTTCTCTCTCTCACTCTCTCCTCCGGCACTCATTTGTATACGTACTAATATACTGAATAGTTTTAAAATACAAATGAAAAATATTTTTAAAATAATTTTAATTTTTTTAGTTTGTTGAATTTTTTATCTTAAATTTTACCATATATCGTATATAATTATTAGATTTAAAAAATATAATTATTATTTATGGTTATTTTGGTTAAATTTGAATATTTTTGTGAATCATATTAATTGTATTGTATTGTATTTGAGTTCATCTTTTTTATTTTGAAACATAAATAATATATTTTTTATATGAACGGTATATTTTTACATGTATTTATCAATATTATTATAATAAGTTTATTTACTTCAAATTATATTATAAATAGAAAAATTGCAAAAACTATGACAACATTTTTTAGAATTTGGTCAAAACAATGACACTGTTTGTTTTCGCACTTGCGAATCAGGACAATAAATATTTAATTTTTTTAATTTTAGAACAAAATAGTTCAACCTTATCAAATTCTCACATTCTATTGATTTTGATTACTAAGTGATACATTATTTTCCACATGTGCGTCTGACATAACAATTTCATATGACATAATTATAATTTCATAACAAGATAGTCCAATCATATTTTAGATATAGGTAATATTTTAAAAATTATACACATCATTTTCTTAAAACGTATTCAACTAGTTATCAATTACCAATATTTTGTACCTTATAATAAATTTTATTTAAAAAATCAAAATGGTAGGGTCCCTAAAAAATATACACAACAAAAATAATATTATTTCAAATATACAATTAGTTTGAAATACTAAAAAAATAAACTGGTTTTATATTAATCAATATCAATTCGTTATGCTAGCTCATATTAAAAATAATTTGAGTTATGTGGCAAAATAAGTTCTATTTAGTTTTTCAATATAAGCTAGTAATAGAATCATAAAAAATATGTCGTAACCAAATCCAATCCTTAAGTTTTACAAGGCATGACATCAATATGTAAGTTTATAATTAATTTAAGATAAAGATGCATAAGTCAAACAAATATTTTATTTTATGTTTTAATTGAATATAATTTTTTATAGCATCATTCATAATAAAACTAAGAAATATCTTGATTAGGATTATTTTACTCATCGAAGTTGTTTTCATGATTGCACTCATGGTACTTGGTAGGCAAAAATTCTAAAAAAAAAAAAAAAAAAAAAAAAAAAAAAAAACCCAAAAATTGTCTATTTTGTCTTGAGAGTACGGAAATTAAAAACATATTGTCATAATTTGCAAGCTATAAAATATAATGTCCAATATTTTTACATCCAAAAATTATTGTCTTAACTAGTATTTCTCTCGTATGTTGTACGGTTTATAATATGATAATGTAATAAGTTATTATAAAATAGTAACATAATTTATTAAAACAAAACATACAATTATATAAAATATATTTTTAATAAACATTGTTTAAAATTAAAATATCTCACAATATATAAAATATTAAATATTAAAATACACTACAATTAATTTATGATCTTTTTAATATTTTTAAATTAGTATTTTTATTTTTATATATACAATATGGACATCAAATTGAAGATCATGAAAAGATAATTAATTTGATATGTTTTTTATAGAAAATGGAGTTGAGATGAAAAAGTTATAAGCCTTTGAAAATTATAGTAGAAAAAAAATTTGATTGGATATCATAGTTTATAAAAATAAAAAGATAATTTTGGTAGAAAAATGACATGTAATTTTTTTTCGAAGTGTCTTGCTTTGTTCTAAATTTTGCAAAATTTCCTAATAAATAGATGTATATGTATATATATTATGAAGGAAAAATTATAAATTGACTGCTAAACTATTAATGATTTTGGAATAATACAAAATCGAAATTGTTATTAGTTGGTAGTTCAAGCATGCAAAACTTGCAATTTGCCAGCTCCAACCAAACACCACTAAAATATATACTAATATAATAATGAAATAATTCAAAATTAGTTTCACACAATTTTCAGTTTTAAAAAATGAAATATTTTTGGAAACTGATAGTGTTAAATAATTTCATAAATTTATGTTCAATTTGTTAAAATACAAATTTTGTTTATTTTACTATTTACATATAATATATTAAATTAATCATCTTTTAACAATTTTAAAATTTAAATAAATTTTTAAAATATAAAAAGTATATTTTTTAATAAAATAATATTATACTATTTAAATTATATAATGCATTATTTCAATTCCATAATAATTTTAAATATTTGTATTCAATTTGAGAGAGGTTGAAAATTTTGTATTGAGCTTATATTTTAAAATTCACTTAAAAATGTAATTTGTATTGAGCTTATATTTTAAAATTCATTTAAAAATGTCATACAATTTATTATTTGTTGCTATAACTGTTGAGACAATAAAAACAAAACGTAATATAACATGATGATATAGTTCAAATCGATCTAACTATAACTCATTGTTTTCTCGCTTCAATTGGAATTAAATATGAGGTGAAGATTGCTTGCAGGAATGTGACATAACTTATCTTCTTGCGTTAGCTTTAGTGTTATTGAGATTTGTACTTGAGGTGAAATCTTTGAAGGAAAGGGATCAAAACTTCGTATAATAATATATTTACGATAATCATCTGATTTCTCGTGGGTCAAGTTTTCTTATCCACGATCTATTTCTTTATTTGATCTATTTCTTTATTTATAGGTGCTTGAATTCATGAAGAAATGTATCTGGGCGATGGTGTACTGTCAAAAACTACACCGGCCTTTGCGGTTGGACCATGCCGTATTTCTTTGTATATATTTAGATGTTTTCACGTTCCTTCTTTCATTGACCAACACAATCTATATAATATCTGTTTTCTCAAACGGTCGTGCGGTCTTAAAATTCAATTTTTGTCTTCCTGAGAAAGAATTAACTTTCATTCTGGAGGCGACCCATTAATTTATAAGATAAACGTCGATTTTTGGTAATAAATTTATTGAAAAAGTATTATATTGAAAAATAATCTACTATGTTCTACATGCGCGGGCACAATCTATTGGCGGCACATTTTTAGAAAGAATGCATGGATCCAAACCAGAGTCTAAATTCGTACAATTATGCACAGAAAACTCGCTTATTGACGATATATTTACTGACTATGAGAATGCACTACACTATATCAACTGCTTGTTATCAAAGGCTTCCTTCGATGTTAAGCATATCCGGAAATCAGAAGCTCTGTCGCGAGCAACATGAAAATGTAGCATCTACTCAAGACTATTCTGAACCTCAAAAGGTATTGGAAATTGACAGCATAAGCCAAACTTCTCAAAGTACCTATTAGTAAGCACACAAGACCTTCTATTCCTAATAAAATGCTCGTCACTTACATTCAGATTACTATCCATATGGGACAATGATCATATGTCATGTCTATTAAGTGATAACATCGATATACATACATGGTGTATAACAAAAGCATTAAATGCAAGACAGAACACCATTTGCAACAAAGTAACCTTACTAGTAAATAAGCTGCTCACAGTTTACTGAAGTAACCAATGCTGAAAAACAACAATGCTAACTTATCCACAGCCGATTGCTATATTTACTACAAATTTCCAGAACCTAGAGTTGCATTTAATATGTGCACAGTGAATTCATTACCTGATCTCGGGCACTCAAGGTAACACATGCCTTATTCTTGAGACAGGAATTTTACTGGATAGTAATATAGCGATTCGTTCCATGTTTAGCCCAGTAATTCTTGAGATCTATGGGAACTGACAAGTCATGGCCAGCTGCCGCCACTCTAGTAAGCAATCTGCTAAAAACGGTTCCACTCATCTTTCGACCACCTATCCGTGAATGCTTCTTGTTCGGCATTTGTGGGAGAGGATAGATTGACAGTGAGGTCGTGCAACATGCTGACTGCCAACCACCACTTCCCCACTTGTAACACTGCCGAGGCACTCCTGTGCATGAACAAACGGGTGCTGGCATTGTAGATTCATTGTAGTTTATCAGGTCAATGGAACCAATTGCCTGAGCATCCCACTCGGCCTTTGACCCAGCTGTAGTCATGTTCCTATTCAAATCCTCGCGTACTTTCTTCGATTTTGTCGTAGGGTTTTTCTTTACTTTGGTCCTTGTCTCTTGTCCAGGCTTTGCAGCATTGGATGGAACGACAGTTGTTGGCAAGGTATCGGTTATGCAGTCATCTCCCAAGCCACGAGGGAATTTGACATTGTTGGGATGCTGATCTGTAGGATGGTTAATGCGCTTCAGTCCACGTGCAACGCCGCCCAATAAACCATTCATGGTGTTTTCTTTAAATTGGAGGGCAGCAATGGCATTGTCACGTTCTCTTAGAGCATTGTCCCTGTCCGCAATTGCAGCATCTCGTTGCTGGATTGCTTCATCTCTCTCCAATAATGCAGCCTTCTTTTCAGCAAGGGCTCGATCACGTTCTTTAATAGCCGCATCCCTTTCATCATAAAGCATGCTGATCTTTGTGTTCACATGGAAAGCATTTTGTTCCCGTATTGGATACTGGGAAATCACATTCCACTGCAGCAACAGTAGAGTAATGTGAACAAATAAGTTGTCAGCAATTATACCATGCATAATATGGCAGAAAGAATAATTTAAACACAGGAAGATTCAATATAATTTTACCTGAGGTACTTTATTGTAGTCCATCCTATGTCTCCTGTTTTCTCGTTCTCCACCTTCATCCATTCCACTATTCCCTTTAAGATATGTCCAAACCAATAATTCACTTTGCCCAGATTAGAAAAGGCAAAGAAATTATGAAGGCTACCTGTGTCATCAATATCATCGCTCCTCTAAGATTGCTATAATTAAAACAGCCTTGGAAATATTGTTTAATTGATCATCAAAAGTACTGGATGGCGCCTCATCAAGCTCAGATTATTGAAGTGACAACAACTAAAGAGAAAACAGTCAAACTAAACCAACTAATATAAATAAGGAAAACGACTACAGGAGCGCCCCAATTGAATTTTCTTTAGCCAAAATCTGGTCTCTACAGTCGGCCTTCTTTCTAGTTCTTCTTCTTGATTTTTTTATATATTTATTTATTTATTTTGAAATTGTCCATATGGACAATCTACAGATCTAGTTCTTAATTAGTACCATACTTCTTCTTGTCTTGATTAATGGCAAAGGGATTATATTAAGTTTTTTGGTTATTGCAGTACAGTTTTAACCACTTTATCTGAAAAAGTTAAATTGAATAGTAATAATATTATTTTACTATTTAATTTTGGAAAAATTCATTTTTAAACCCCTTAACAATTACAATTTATTTCATCAAGCCTTCCAACAATATTTTTACTCATAATGTCCTTTTACTTTTTACTTTGTCATTGTTAAGTCCTGTTTCAAGAGAGATCATGTGATGCACACTTTGTCATAATGTCAAGTGAAATTTAAAACAAAAAGTATCTTTTATCTTCTCTTAAACATTACTTCCATTATGCTCTTGTAATTTTATAATTTATTTTGTCAAGTCTCTAAAATTTTATGCTTTGTTTTGAATTTTATTTATTTTACATTTTATAGTCATTATATTTAATTAAATTATTATAATATTTTTAATATTTACATAAAGATCCAGTTTATAATTTGATTAGCAGGTAATCTTAATTAGTATTTCATCTGTGCAAGTGATTCATTTGGGTATAGTGGGAAAGAGGAACGCAAACAGAAGTCAAAAAGCCTGAGGTAGTGCCAGAGGATGCAAATGCAGCAACATGGGTTGAGAAGGTAAAGAAGCAGTTGGGTTAGGGAAGGGTTGAGGATGGTAAGTAACTAGTAAAGAGGAAAAGAAAGGAGGAGGAACCATGGAAGTAGGCCATCAGCATCAGGACAAGGGTCTGAGGAAGAGGGGAAGAACTTCTGAAGGTGAGAAATGTAGGGTAGCATTAAGAAAGGCAGCACAGATGAGGGGATGGGAATATGAGCAGCAGACAACTATTACTAATTTGCCTTTAAAGATCAGTTGCTAAACTGAAATATATATGAGTTCCATCTCGTGCAGTCTATGGAATTTCGATGTTAGATGCTACTGTACGGTTGAACAAACTTCAATGAAAGTGGATGTATGCATGTATTTTACACGCAACTAAAAGATAAGATCTTAATGAGGTAAATCATAAAATATTCCAACAACATAAGAGACAATCTGTCTGATAGTGAAGTTTATGCAATGACAAGGGAGCGTTAAATATACTCCTATTAAGTGCTACTTCTAAACATAAAAAAACATATCGAGCACACTAGTCTTCAGAATGGACACCACATATCAAACATCTCATTATAATGGTCAGAACCATATTCCCCATTGATATTACTTAACAAACTTATTTCTGCCATCAGAATCTTCATCCAAGTGGTGATATTCAAGGCAGCTCTTATAATGTTCAAGTTCATAACGGCTTCAGGAAGAACAGATGCACAAAAATAGAAAAACAAAAAATAAGACTGATGATAATAGCGTGTTTCAAGAAAAGAGGACACTAATCGAAAGAATTTCAATTTTGAGTCAATCAGAAATCCATTGAATAATTTAGCAACTCATGAACAGCAAAACTAATTCAATTCAAACTTTCTTTCCTTCTTCAAGCCAAATAATATGAACTGCTAGTTCTGTTCTGTACTGACTACTCCTTCAATTTAGGGATAAATATAGTTACAATAACATCAAACTCATAAAATTCAACCTTTATTCATTCCTGTATCACTTCAGTACAAGTTCGAATACAAATAATAGATGAAGAATCCAACAATAGTAGCATAACAACCACCACAGGAGTGAACGATGTACACGAAAAAACAACTAATTAATCCAAGTGCAGGTGAAGATTGTATGCAATTGCATGAGTCCGCATAAACAATAGTGAGCAATTAAAGGCAGAGAAATCAGGCGTTAAAAATACGCGACGCGCAGGTGACATCGTGAAATGGGGGTGGGGGCGACGGTGAGGATTTACCGGATAATGGAGATTGAAGATGGGCTACAGGAATTGTATATACTGATTGAAAAGCTTCGTCTGACAAGGAAACCTTCTTCAAATAACCTCTTCTTCTCCACTCAGCTCTCTCCCTCTCTCTCGATCGATCGTTTATTGTTACAGTGAGTGTACTATATGTCCTCGTGTATTTCTCCCCCCGAGCACTCTGCTGCCCTTTTCTGTGTCTCTCTCTCTTTCATTTTACTGTTACAGACTTACAGTCCAGTATTTCCTCCGGTATTTAAGAATTATTTCTTCTCTTTTTCCCGAGCACTCTTTCTCTCTCCATTTCTCTCTTTCTACTTCTTTTATTCTTTTTTTTTTTTTGTCTTTTTTTTTTCCCGAGTACTCTCTCTCTCTCGAATTTATATTATATTTTTATGTACTGTAATTATTTTATACGATTTTGGAATGTTATTTATTTGTTAAATAAGTATAATAATTTTTTTAAAAAAAAACTTAAATGAAAGCATTTTTATTTTTTTCTAAAATATAAAATTATGATTAATCTAATAATTTTTTTATTTAATTTATTTTGTATATATTCTATAAAAAATCAATTAAAAAAAGAGAAGTTGTAGCTGAGACCCAAAAAAAAAAAAAAAAAAAGTTAGCATGAATCTATAATATACTTTCACGATTAGCAGTCTACGCAAATTATTTGAGTTAAACTTGTAAGATTGTTGTGAGAAATGTGCCTTTAAATTATGATATTTATTAGATTTTGTATTTATATTTTAAACAATTAATACGTATTAAATAGATTTTGATTAATTGTAATCTGATAAGAATAACTTGACTAAGAAAATAATTTTATCTATGTAAAACTCTACAAAAAATTGATGCTCTCTCCATATATAAGAGAAACAAAAAATTATATTATTTCTATCAATGAACATTACTATGTGATTAAAAGTAATAATAGGGGAGATAAATAAAATTTTCATCACTAAAGAGGGAAAAACTAATTATTTTTATGATAAAAAAATAAAACAAGATTTGATTTCTTAATTTTAATGCTTTATTTGATTTTTATTATTTTATTTTATTTTGTGCTTACATAACTTTTTTATGATAATTAGGTTGCGTTTACTTTGAGTTATAATACTGAATAAGGATATATTATTCAACTTTATCATTCATTTACTTTTACAGATAAAAGAAATGTGTTATCCCAATATCTTATATAAACACAAATTTCGAAAAAATGTGGAACTTGATGGCTGATAAGATATCCCTCCATTTTAGGTGAGATATCTTATCCTGTTGATAAAATGACTTAAAATAATAAAATTACCCTGTCAAACCCTATTTTTATTTCTCCTTCCTTTCTGCTTTATTATTAATATTATTATTACTATTATTATTATTATTATTATTATTATTATTATTATTATTATTATTTATCTTTATTTTTTTATTATTATAATTACTCTTATTATTATTATTATTATTTATTATTATTATTATTATTATTATTATTATCATTATCATTATCGTTGTTATCATTATTATCGGTATTATTATTATTATGATTATTATAATATTTTTATTGTTATCAGTGTTGTTGTTATTATTATTATTATTATTATTATTATTATTATTATCATTATCAAATTCACGAACTTTCAAAAGTAATTAAAGCAAAATCGAAGATGAAAGAGGATATTTGTGAGTTTATCATTATTATTATTATTATTATTATTACTACTACTATTGTTATTGTTGTTATTATTATTATCTTTATTATTAATAATATTTTTATTATTATTATTATTAGTATTGTAAATTTTTATTTTTACTGTTATTATTCTTATTATTACAACTATTTTAACTATTGTTGTTGTTGTTACTATTATTATTATTATTATTATTATTATTATTATTATTATTATTATTATTATTATCATTATCATTATCGTTATTATCATTATTATCGTTATTATTATTATTACGATTATTATTAATATTTTATTGTTATCATTGTTGTTGTTAATATTATTATTATTAAATTCAAGAACTTCCAAAGTAATTAAAGCAAAACTGAAGAAGAAAATGGATATTTGTGAGTTTATTGTTGTTGTCATTATTATTATTATTATTATTACTACTACTACTACTACAACTTAGCTGTTGCTGCTACTACTATTATTGTTATTATTATTATTATTATTACTACTGCTACTACTGTTATTGTTATTATTATTATTATTATATTTATTATTATTATTATTATTGTAATTTTTTATTATTACTGTTATTATTCTTATTATTATAACTATTTTAATTATTTGCTATTATTATTATTAATATTATTATCATTATCATTAACGTTATTATCATTATTATTGTTATTATTATTATTACGATTATTTTTAATATTTTTATTGTTATCGTTATTATTATTATTATTATTAAATTCAAGAACTTTCAAAAGTAATTAAAGCTAAACCGATGAAGAAAGAGGATATTTGTGAGTTTATTTTTTGTAAGGGTATTAAAGTAATTTTTACTATCATACCAAATGAATATCAATATAGTAAATGAAGGATAAGATAACATATCCCCTTATCCAAAGTAAACACAGCCTTGATAATTTATCAAATCCTTTATTTTAATACACCTTAATCATATTACCTCTAAACTTTTTCTTCCAAAGTAAACGCAACCTTAAATTTTATCAATTGTACAGACAAACCATTTAAAGATATTATTAACACCTTAACTAATTTATCCCCAAACCCTATCGAATAGACCCAAACAAATAATAAAAATTTTAACAGTTTTCTAATGAATTTGGATATTTACTAGTATTTCTTTCTTACGTTGCATAATTTTTATGTAATAAGTTATTATAAAAATAATAATATATAATTTTTTAAATAAAATACATAATTATATAAAATATATTTTAATAAGAACTTGTTTAAAAACTATCTCATAATATACAAATATATAAAATATTAATACCACAATTAACCTGTGAACAAATGTTTTATATTTAAAAATTAATATTTTATTTATATATATATGTAATATCACTATCAAATTGAAAATTATGAAAAGATGATTATTTTGATATATTTTTCATAAAAAATAGAGTTGAAATGAAAAAGTTATAACCCTTTAAAATTAAAATGATAGAGAAAGTAAAAATCTTATTAGTTATCACAATTTTTTAAAATAGAAAGGTATTTTGGACGAGAAAAACCTGCTTTCTATTTTTAGCTGTAAATTTGTTATTATATATATATATATATATATATAGATGTGGTGCAATGCATGATTTATAATGTATTATTTATAAAAAGTAATTAAACAGTAAATAATAAAATAAAGTAAAACAATTATATTATTCAAACATAAAAATAATTGTAAATTATCCAATAAATTTTATTTTATAAAATAATTAATTAATAAAATTTTATATGCAGTCAAAAATCAACAACTAATAGTCTAACCTATAATTAATACTCAAATATAAGTTAAATACTAACAAACAAATTTTCTATTTTGAATTTAATATTTTAAATTAATATATACGTAATATATATATATATTAAACATACTTCAAAAATATTTACAGTGATATACTATACATTAAAGATGAATTAGAATCGAATGGTGATATTCTATCTTTTTATAAATAAATAATTATTTACATAACATAATAAATGTAAATATTAATAATTTTCAAGGTTAGTTTTTTTAAATAATAATCTAATATGTGTATCTTTATTATTATTATTATTATTATTATTATTATTATTATTATTATTATTATTATTATTATTTCAATTCAAACTCACCACAAATAATTCAAATAATTCTAAATGCACAAACATAGGGTTCTCAGTGACAACTTGAGAATTATGAGCTCGAACTCAAAACTATCAAGATCCTCGAGCTCGAAGCTATGCAATTGCGATCTTGGCTCAACTCAAAGCTTTAGCTCTTTATTATACAAGTTATACATATTTAATATTCTCCTGATGATTTTAAATATTTTAAAGAACGGAACTTGAGCTTAATATAAAAAGAACAAATTTAGCAAACAATATTACAATATTTAAAGTTAAATATCTCTCATCTCAATGCAACAAAAGGTAAAGTTTATATCATACAAAAAACTCATGATAGATAATATTTCAAACTTTTATAAGTGAAAAATTATTACAAAATAATCAACAACTGTCTTCTTGCTTCAAAATCTCCCTACGTCATGTCTTCCTTCATAATTTTTTTTTTGTCAAATTTTATCTGTTAATTATAACTTACAAATATAGATAACTTACAAAATAAATGATCGATAATTGAAAATAATAAAAAACTAGTATGAATTATAAATAAATAATTATTTACATAACATAATAAATGTAAATATTAATAATTTTCAAGGTTAGTTTTTTTAAATAATAATCTAATATGTGTATCTTTATTATTATTATTATTATTATTATTATTATTATTTCAATTCAAACTCACCACAAATAATTCAAATAATTCTAAATGCACAAACATAGGGTTCTCAGTGACAACTTGAGAATTATGAGCTCGAACTCAAAGCTGTCAAGATCCTCGAGCTCGAAGCTATGCAATTGCGATCTTGGCTCAACTCAAAGCTTTAGCTCTTTATTATACAAGTTATACATATTTAATATTCTCCTGATGATTTTAAATATTTTAAAGAACGGAACTTGAGCTTAATATAAAAAGAACAAATTTAGCAAACAATATTACAATATTTAAAGTTAAATATCTCTCATCTCAATGCAACAAAAGGTAAAGTTTACATCATACAAAAAACTCATGATAGATAATATTTCAAACTTTTATAAGTGAAAAATTATTACAAAATAATCAACAACTGTCTTCTTGCTTCAAAATCTCCCTACTTCATGTCTTCCTTCATAATTTTTTTTTTGTCAAATTTTATCTGTTAATTATAACTTACAAATATAGATAACTTACAAAATAAATGATCGATAATTGAAAATAATAAAAAACTAGTATGAATTATAAATAAATAATTATTTACATAACATAATAAATGTAAATATTAATAATTTTCAAGGTTAGTTTTTTTAAATAATAATCTAATATGTGTATCTTTATTATTATTATTATTATTATTATTATTATTATTATTATTATTATTTCAATTCAAACTCACCACAAATAATTCAAATAATTCTAAATGCACAAACATAGGGTTCTCAGTGACAACTTGAGAATTATGAGCTCGAACTCAAAGCTGTCAAGATCCTCGAGCTTGAAGCTATGCAATTGCGATCTTGGCTCAACTCAAAGCTTTAGCTCTTTATTATACAAGTTATACATATTTAATATTCTCCTGATGATTTTAAATATTTTAAAGAACGGAACTTGAGCTTAATATAAAAAGAACAAATTTAGCAAACAATATTACAATATTTAAAGTTAAATATCTCTCAACTCAATGCAACAAAAGGTAAAGTTTACATCATACAAAAAACTCATGATAGATAATATTTCAAACTTTTATAAGTGAAAAATTATTACAAAATAATCAACAACTGTCTTCTTGCTTCAAAATCTCCCTACTTCATGTCTTCCTTCATAATCTTTTTTTTGTCAAATTTTATCTGTTAATTATAACTTACAAATATAGATAACTTACAAAATAAATGATCGATAATTGAAAATAATAAAAAACTAGTATGAATTATATTTTAGATGATTATTTGAGTTAAGTATATCCTAATTATAGAAAATTTTATAATATTAGTATGCATTGTAGAATATTATGAGTTGCATATGGTAATAATTTATACATAAACTATAGGTGGTAACATTAATATAAGTATACTTTTATTTCACAATACAACACATTTTCTCTAAGTGATATTTGAAAATAAAAAAACTTTAGGTCCATTTAGTGAATGCAATAATTGATAATTATATGTTATAACGTACTTATATATATTATTTTCTCTAATTTTTTAGACGAACTATATGCAGTATTTTCATCTCTTATTATACATTATAAATTTCATATTTTACTGTATTTGTTCATTATATAAATAATTTTTAACAATTGTTATTATATGAATAAAAAAAAAAGAAAAATCTTATTACACGTGACATTTTTACAAGTAGTGTCTATATATAATATAAATTGGAGATAGCGCGGGGGTGAGATGCCATTCTAGGGCTTTCAAATTTAAGTTTTTTCTGTCTGTTTCTTGAGTCGGTGAATTGAACCGTCTTCAATGGCGGCAGATGCTACTACTAACGGCGCCGAGCAATCGTCCAAGTCTGTAAAAACAGTCGACGCCTCCCTGTGGTGGGAACCTTTCAATGTCCTTCTGACGGAACTTGAAAATGCATCTGCTTCCTCCGAGCTCCCTCAGTCACTGGTAAGACTTCTAAAAGAAAATATAGAACAAAATGAAAGTAAAATTGCGCGGGCTGGTGTTGGAGTGCTGTGTGATTGCTTGAATTTACTTCAAGAAACTAAATATAAAAGCTGTAATGTGAATTCGTGTGATATTATTTTGTTAATGATGAAAATTTGATGAGTTTTGTGATTGAATGGACGTATTCAAGGCGAAGAAATTGAAGGATAACCACACATGGTTTCTGGACACTGTTTCACAATTCAAGCCGTCGAACCAGAAATCAAGAGAAGCATTGGATTCACGCTTTGTTAAGATTGGTCCGCACGAGTTGAATATACATTCGGAATTGAAAGACGTTGCACTGAAGATTAGTTCTATCTTGGTAGAGCCTGTGTACCTCTTTACAATATTTGCTCTAATGACTTTTCATTTATTTACACATGTTTCTTGAATTCATCAATACTATTCTGATTGTTGAGACCGTGAAATAGCTTGCATATTTGTCAGTGTTTAGATGAGGTGCAATCATATATTGTTGTTGAAAGATCACTGGAGCGCAATGGTTCTGCAGACACTAAGCATCCGGAATTTTTGAGTTTGGTTAGTGCATCTCATCTTCGTTTGTTTTATTATAATTCTGTTACTAATCTACTGAGGAGACTTTTAATCCCCACCTTATAGCTTCTGAACCACATAATTGTTTCTACTTATAAGTTTTGGGGAATAGTTTCATTCTGTTTCATGTTATGCATATGCCAGTTATGATGAAATAATAATTATAAGCTATAAATGGTTTGTGGAGTTGCTTGAATATCTCTACTTGGGTTGAGTTTGAATGAAAATTTTGGAAGCATGTGATGAACATATCCCCCTTTTCAACTCTTGGACATCATGGATCAATCAAAATTTCTGCTTTCATCGGTTGCTCTTTTGTCACTGGAGTGGGATGCATAAATGTGGCTATAGTCCTGATCCATTGGCTAGGATGCAAAGGCGTCAGAAAGACAAATATGAGTTTATTGAACATTCTATATCCACTTACTGTGATTTTTCCCCAGGTTTTGATTTTCGGTGTTGCATTGACTTATAGTTCTATATTTCCGTTGAGAAGTTGGTGTTGATATGGAAATTATAGCTTTAAGTTATCTAGTAGTCTTATCTTGAATTTTGTCTAGAATGAAGAATACTTTGCCTCTGATACTCTACTATATTTTCATTTTTTAATTTTAATATTTTTTTGGTGGGTTGCCATTTGTTTTAAAGGTTATGCTGGAGTACTACATTGAACGACAATGCTTGTTGAAGTGCACAAGGGAGATCCTTATGCATGCTTGTAAGTGTTTCTTACTTTCATTTCACATGTTATCGATGTCAAAGCTAGGCATATTTGCATGTATATAGAACTGTATTGCATATACAAAGGCTCATTGATGCTATGGCTTACTCAACTATCTGTTTTGTTATCTCAACTTGACTGAGAATTATAGGTCCAGTGTGTAGATTGTAAGTTGAACTTATCTACATGTTTTAAGTATCTTCCAAGCACCTTACTTTCTTCAACTGTATGGTGTTTCCTTGGAAGAGCAGTGAAATGGGATACGTTAAGGCATATTTGCTGGATTTCTCAACTTATACAGGTAGATGTTCCATCAATGGAACCAGTCAAGCTCCTAATAGAATTTGGTCAATATATGTACCTCAAAAGTTGTGAATAGTATACTAGTATGAACACTGTACCCCAATCTTTGTTGCTAGTATTAGAAAGAAGATAGAAATGAATCTGTATATGACATTTCTCGAGTATTTTATGCAGGCTTCTTAACAAATCTAATAAATCGACAAGCATTACTAAATCAGGAGTGCATTATATAATGAATGAGAAATATATGCTCATTTTCCTCTGTGATTAAACTTATTGAGTTTGTAACTTCTGTCAATAACTGAAACAATTCACCATTCAAGTGTCTTAGGTTTTCAAATAGGTTTTTATTCAAACTATTATTCCTGAAAAGGCTGAAATGGAACATTCAAAATGCACTATGGATATTGTACAGCTTGTAGACTTCTTTAGATCAAGTATAACTCTGCATAAAATACTCTAGAAATATTAGATACATATTCTACTTCTGTCATCTTTCTAACGAGGAGATTGAGTTTCTTTTTTGATAAATAGTATAGTCTCTGGAACTTTTGAGGTACAAATATTAGGCAGACTATATTCGGAGCTTGTTCAAAATGATGTAAAATCCACTTATATGGGCCAAGACTCAAGAGAATCCTGAAATAATGCTGTATGATGTCAACCTTTTTTCTCTGCTCTTACAAAGAAAAACCATGTAGTTTTTTTTTAATAGTCACATTGTCCTTCTAGTAATGTTAGTATATCTGCTGTAGTATATTTTGGATCTCAATTGGAAGGAGGTTCTGTTATACTGGAGGAGGCACAAAAGTTAATATCTGATGGGCTTGAATACAAGTTACTTTCTATGTTCCAGGACCTCCTGTCTTCCAATTACCCTGAGCAGATGGTACGTTTAACTGTAACCTTAACTATTACTGTAAATTTATTCTATGCATTTAACGTTTGATTCTCATATTTCTACCATTCATCTTAATTTTTGTTTTGCTTGTATGTATGTGATATAATCAGACACATGGTTTTAACGATGTTTCCTGCAGTGTTTTGATCTCTACACTTTATGGGCTGAGGAGACACTAATAGAAGACAACTTAATACTTGACATTCTTTTCCTTGTTTATTATGAGTCCTTTTGTACTTGCGACGCCAAGTGCTGGAAAAGATTATGTGCGCTTTATGAGGTGATCTTTTCTCGCTGTGGCTGTACTTGGGGCCCTTTTGTGGATAAGTTCATCTTATCTTTCTTTCTGTTATGCAGGGTATTGTTACTGGGTCTTACAACTTCCAGAAACTGGCAATATCACCTGAAGCTGTTCGTGCTATTTATCATGCCAAAGTGCAGCTTCTCTTTATTCTCATCGAGTCTTTGAACCTAGAAAATCTCCTCCAAATGATCCACGACAATATTCCTTTCAGGTTTTGTTGCAATTTTCTTCTTCTTTTACTGATCTATTCTGATTGTCTATTAAGTAATGAAGTTGACTGTGAAGTTATTCTTGTTGTAATTGTAAGACCAGTTTAGAGCTGACATTTCTGGTCTCAATAATTTGACTCATTTTGACTGATATAAGAGCCAGTGTCATGCTGTGCTCAATCTGATTGCTGCATAGATTAAAAAAAATATCCAATGCCATTTGATCTAGCCAATGGATCCTATAGCTAGATAACTTTTTAATGTTTATTAATTATTGAAAGTAGCTTGATTCCATGTTTGCGTTTTGTATGCCCACAATTTTCTCAAATAATTGAAGTATTCTCTATTACTTGATCAGTCAGGGTTCTGTTGGATTTTCGGAGATGGAAATTCAACAAATGGACACAATGATTTCTGGTTTTAATGCTTTTGAGGCCAAAGAACTCGGTCCTCTGATCCTTGCATGGGCGGTGTTTCTATGTCTCATTTCTTCTCTTCCAGAAAAAGAGGAAAATAATTTGCTGAATGTATGTATTTCTATTATACGTGGAATTTCTTATCACCCTCTTCCCTGCATTTTACTTTTCCAACCTATATATATTGATCTTTTCATTAATATCAGGAGATAGATCACATTGGTTATGTTCGCCAAGCTTTTGAGGTTGCATCTTTGGGATATTTTCTTGAAATTTTAGAAAGCGATACATTGAAGCATTCAGATGTGAGTAATTTTTATTTATGTTGTTTTCCTTGTGTTCCTCATCGCTAGTGTAGTCAGCCCGGTATATCAATACACTTTGTTTGTCATTCCTTCTATTTTCTATCTTTATTAAGAATGTCTTTTATTGCTCATTCTATCTTATTACATATTTTTCTTCTACTGTCCTTCAGGGTCCTCTTGCTGGTTATCAGAGTGTTTTAAGAACATTTATGTCGGCATTTATAGCATCTTATGAGATCAGTCTTCAGGTATCTCATAAACATATAAGCATACCAGTGTGTTTTATTTGTGGCTTGGATGTTGATATCTCTTCCACGTTGTGCAGTTTGAGGATGACAATTTGAAGTTAATATTGGACATAATATGCAAAATATACCAAGGCGAGGTCTGTATATTCAATGATTTTGCTATGCTAAAGCATCATTTCATTCAATCTGTAATTTATTTAAGAATAATTGAGTTCTTGCAGGAGACTCTTTGTATTCAGTTTTGGGACAGGGACAGTTTCATTGATGGTCCGATCAGGTGTCTTCTTTGCAACTTAGAGGGTGAATTTCCATTCAGGTCTATTGAACTTCTCCGCTTGTTATCGGCACTCAGTAAAGGTGCATGGCCATCAGAATGTGTGTAAGTGGAACTTGAAGAGGTTAATTGTGTCATATATCATTTACATTTGACAAACACACAAGGGGGTTCTTTTGTAATTTTTATGCATAAGCAGTTCATTTATTTGGTTACTCCCTTGCAAGATTAATAATTAGGCTTTTCTAATTGGAAATTATATATTGCTCCTTGTGACTTTCATGTTGAGGTAGCATTAAAACAATATGGAATTTCAAATAAAGTTGTCGTTGATTTAATAAGTTTTATTGGATGAACTGAAAAAAACCATGGACCCCAGTAAACATGCATGTCTTTACAAAAGATTGAGTTGAATTGAATGTAACATTCTTCAACTTTGATTTGGATGCTTGTTGATCATGAAATTGTGTTGACCTTCAGTAACTTGTTATTTTAGCTTATTTTATCTCTATCTAATTAATTGAGTCGGAGTATCAATCCTATTGAATGATAACATGTTCTATCTATACTCATTATGACTTATTATACCTAATGAATTGAGCTTAAACATGCAATTTTGATAAATTTGAATCGATCTTAAGCTTTCTCAGTTTTTGGTCCTAATTGCATTACATACATTAAAGCTTTTCGTGCCTTGGGCATAGTTAGACCCATGCACGATTTCAATATATCTTCTCTTTTACCCTTTTTTAAAAGTTATTTAGAACCATTTAAATAACTTTTGAAATGAAGAAAAATAACTTCTACTATAATCTGTCTGGCGGACTGCGGTCATAAATGTTGAGGACTTGTCTTTGGTTTCATGAATTTGACTTTGCCCTCTCTTTTATTTCTTTTACTGTTTTTTGATTCAAGAGAACTTGGATTCACATAAGTATCTCTAAGCTTTAAGTGCACTATTCATAGCAGTATTCTGCTTTAATAACATAACATTGTGAAACCTTTCCGCCAAATATTATATGCAGGTTTAGTCATTTACTGAAGACCTTCACTAAGTTAGTACAAGTTGTGAACGTCTTTTTATTGTCTATTTTTCTAATATATCATCTGGATTCCTTTGACCAGATTTAATTTTCTTGATAAGTCTGTTGGGCTGTCAACTCCTCTTGAGATAAACAGTGATTCAATACTGGATGCTGTTTCAAAGGTTGTCGAAACACATTCTCCATTGAATGTTGCTGGTGTTGAAGGCTTTATAATTCCTGCCAAATCTCGGGGTCAAGTGCTGAGAATGATTGATCACAACCGTGCTCTGGTCCGGTGGGAGGTAAATTGTGCATGGTATTGTAATTGTGTTGGATCACGTTGATTTAATTAATCTGGTTATGGCATAAGCTTATGTAATCATGTTATGTTACTGTTTTTTGTTTCAGATCTTTGTTATTTGTTGTATGTCTATATCCTTTTCTTAGTTTAGGGATATATACTCTTTTAATTGCTCATCTATATATTTAACCAACATCCCTCGATCCATGGTAATCTTATTGCATTTTATTTCCAACTATCAAGTATATTATTCTTAAGTGTAGGTATAACTTTTGAATATACCCTTATCGAGCTATAGTGACTGCAACTTTTGGCACTTTAGCTGAACTGTTAGCATTAATAGGTAATTCTAAATATATAATATATAGAAGTGAAATAGAGTGTCTCATTCATATTTCATTCTTAATTTCTTTGGTTTGTCAGAATCTTTACATTTCAATGAAGGATGGAAGTACTACTTCTGTGTTTTGTTGCTTCTTGTAAAGTTTATTATTACCCTTTCTTGTGCCTTCTACAACATTTTAGTGGTATCCATTTTCTTATTACCAGACCTGAGTGTAATTTGTATGTATGCATGTGCTATGTTGGAATCAGTACCTCCAATTCTACTGAAGAACAGCTCTTAGCAGATACTTTTTACCTTTTTTTGGGTAGAGCTTTCTTAGGAGGGGCTGGATGTTGAAGGTCCTTTCCTTCCTCTCCAAAATCTACTTTTGCTTATCATTCTAAGTGGCTGGTTTTTGTGTTATTCCGTCCTTGCTTGTTATTATCATCTCATTTTCTTGGTGCTTATGAGTGTAAAAATTTGGGGTTGTAGGATCATTTGTTTGTCATCTCACTGTTATTGAGCATTGCACCCTATGATTATGTGCTTAATGTCTTGCTGCTGTATCATGCGTGCTAAAAATTACAGGTTTAGTGTCTGTATCATACATGCTGAAAGTTTGCACGTTCTCTTAGCTTCCTCCCTGTTTTCCTCAAAAGCTAAGTGCTTAGTTATTCTAATGAATACTATTTGTTTTGTGGTCCCATTACTCTGCTGACTGCTATTTCCATTAGTTCCAACCAGAGGCTTCCCTTTTTGTAGGTTTAAAGAAGTATCTTCGCGTTTTTATGCTTTTCTGCAGATAGGATTTTCAGTATGGATTGTGGTTATTGTTGTACCTTAATCTGATAATAGCTTTGTGTTATTCTTGTGGTCTCTGCAGTTCACAGAATCTGGAGTGCTTGTGCTGCTTTTGCGGATGGCTCAAGAGCTGTATATGCAAAATCTGGAGGAACTCGCTATTATTCTTGACTTGCTTAGTCGATTGGTGACTTTTAATACGGTATTCTGTCTTTTGGTTACTTCTGTGAGCTGAAATTTTCTGCTGCCATGCTCTCCAATTATGCTCATGTTACATCAATATGCATTAAATATTGCGCCATATGCATCTTTGATCTTTCCATCTTCTATTTCTTTTGTTTGACCATCTTTTGTCATTATCAAGCTTAACTTTGCTTTTGTATTGTCCTTAACACACTGCATTTTGCTAATCATGTTGTACACTTATATCTTTTCATGCTGTTGTCGAATTGAAACTAGGTCAATACCGATCTATTTCTATCCTGCTAATAGTGTCATTTCATTTACGGGTGTTTATTTGGTCACGTGTGCGTGATAATGCTTTCTTGGGAACAAGATTAAATGATGTCAAACAGTTAACTTCTAACTGTTGTCTTGAAAGTTGATTGTTGTTAGGATACCTCCCATTAACTCCTCTAATTCTTGATTCTTGAATAAGTATCCCCTTTGGAGAATAAGTATGCAATGACAGTTTGTAAAGAGTACAATAGTTTGTCATGGGAAGCCTGTTTATATTAATTTATCTCCCTTTGGTTGTTTAAGTTAATTTTTCTTGAGTACTTAAATGACTGTGCCCATCAGCTTCTTCTTAAAGTCTTTCTTTTGGAAAAGAAGTTAGACTTTATAATTATTTTCCAAATGTACCTGCAAATTTGACACGTTAAAGGGTTTGATTGAGGATTAAATGTTTTACTGGGAATAGCATGTCTTGGAATTAGATATCATGACATGTTTCAAAGCAATACTTTGCAACTGGAAATCATATGGATACTAATACTTCTATGATGTTAGGCTGTGTGTTCTTCTCTTATGAAGACTTGGAATTGCTTCCGTAATGAAGAACTTGCCAAGGGGAATCAGGAGACAAATTTGCGGTATGATTCCTCATTTTCGTAAATTTCATGCTTTTGGATACGATACCCATTTCCTCTGGTTGTTTTCCTTCTTCTACCTCATTGAGTTAAAATCTGTCTGATTACAGCATTGATGTCGTTGAGATTGTTTGTGCTCTGGTGAAGAGCCTCACTCCAAGCTTGAATGGTGCAGTAATGATGTCCATGGGTGTTAATATATTGACAAGAATGTTGAGATGGTAATTATTTTCATTTATGTACTTTTTTTTTTTCTGTCCATGTTCCACATTCATGTTCGACTGTTTTTGTCTTTTTTAGTTTCTCATCTTTCTAATGGCAATTGAAATACTTAGAGAGCATGCTTGGCTTGATGATGATAAGATCTGCAAGTCTTGATTAGTGTGGTACAAGTATTTCTTTAGATATTTGGTGATGGTTGTTATCTTTCATATGATTGTCACATATCAACTGTCCCATGATGTATATCGTTTAAGAATTCATAAATCTTATTCTGGACATGGCTATTTGCAGTTTATTTGTATAATCTATTCTTTTTGATAAAAACAAAAGTTTATTCATGTTCAACAAGAAGTATGTTTTGATGAATTCATTTTTAGTTCTTACTTTCTTATTCTTCAATATTTTTATACTGCAGTCAACCATCCCATGTAGCTACAATGGCGATGAAGGGCAATATATTTGACGTTGCTTTGAGGACAAATCCTTTTGATGGCGCCTCAAACAATTTATCAAGGTTAACTTCTTTAGATCGTCTGTAATTCAGTGATTGAAAATAATTTCTGTTTCGAGAAATTTGATTGATCAACTGGATACAGTGTAATGGGGTCCAGAACCTGAGATATTCAGAGCTTGCTCTTGTCTAACAAAGTGTTGCATACTACACTAATCTATTCTTATCTTAACCTGTGAAAAATTATTTGGTGATTTTCCATGTATGGATGCCGAGAACTTCAGGTTTATTGAATGATAAAGTATATTCTTTTATTAATTCTTCTCCTATTTGAAGGAACAACTTTTGGGAAAATCTTTGTTGAGTTGAACCAAATTGAAATCACTTGTGATTGTTCAAAACACATGCTCTCATTTATATTCATGTAAATGTAACATGTCTTTTTATTAGTTTCTTATTAAGTCTTTTAAGGTCTTCTCCTCCTTCCTCATTTAATTTGAGTTAATGATCTCTACTTTTTGCTCATTGTACTGTGCGTCTAAATGTCTCCTATGCATATGTGAACATTTTGAAGTACATTTTGTATTTCCTCATCTAGTGGGTACCCCACTTTCTCTCTAATACTACGGTCATTACTTATTCTATCGAGTCTAGCTCTTTATTCTCATTTTTTCTATCCTCAATTTCTGGTCATGTTATTGGATCTCTTCTTATTTTTTCCTCTGTCTCTCTCTCTTGAGGGAGAGGGCAGTGGTTGTTGACACTGCATGGAATAATTTATTTTTAATTAAAAAATTGAATTTCTTGATTTCAGTTTTTGCAGTTACAGTTTTGCATTAATATTAAATTTCCATGGATTTTGTTGCAGTGGATCCTGGTTGCTTTCTGGAAGACTTGCCAAAATGCTTTTGATTGATTGTGAGCAGAGTGATTGCTCAATGACTCTTTCAGGCAGGCATTCTACAATGCTGCATTATGAAACAATTTCTTTGCTGTCTTGCCTGATCATCCCCTCAGTGAACCCAACATACTTCTTTCTCAATTTGATGCATTTCGTTCTTCTTTTTCCTTGTCTTTGAGGTTTCTGTGAGATATAAGCTCCTCTTTTGATGTGATTGGACTAATCTTGTTTTTATTGCCTAATTTTTCTTCATTAATTTGTTATCCTTCAATGCTCTTGCAATTTAAAAGATAATATCTATGAGAATTAACTGTTGCAAGTGATTATGCAGTGCTGGACTTCACAATGAGTCTCCTGGAGACCGGATTAGAAACTGATATGGTCCTTGCGCTCATTGTTTTTTCACTTCAGTATGTTCTTGTTAATCATGATTTCTGGAAATATAAGGTGAAGACTGCTCGGTGGAATGTGACACAGAAGGTATCAGCTCCTTTTCTCGCACAGAAATCTTATGAAGTTTACTTGCCTTTATTGAGACTTAGGAGGGAGATCTAGACCTTGAATCTTCTCTGCCCATGTTTGAATCTTCTTTGATTAGTTTTGAGTAGTCTATTAATATACCTCCACTTTCCTTCAATACCAAGTTACTCACGTATTTCCACTGACAGAATAGTCTGATTTCTTTATTTGTAGGTGCTAGCAGTCATGAAGAAATGTATCTCGGCGATTGCATACTGTCAAAAACTGGGGGAAGTTGTTCGTGATATTATGCTTTGTGATTCTTCTGTACACTCAGCAGTTTTTAGAATTGTTTGCACAACTACACCAAGCTTAGAGGTTGACTATCCTGTATTTCTTTGTTTATATTTAGATGTTTTCATGTGATGTTTATTTCCTTACTATTCACGTTTGACCTTTGTTATTCCTCTTACCCCCTCATCCCTTCTTTCCTTAACCAACAGAATCTTTATGTGTCCCGTCAATTTGATATACTGGATATTGAGGGGTTGCAACTTGCAATATCCTCTGGGTTGGATGTCCTCGTTGGTATGATATCTGCTTTCTCAAAGGTACGTGTGGTGTCAAAGTTCATTTTTTTTGCCTTCATGCTGGAAAACAATGTAACTTTTCATTCTTTGCAGGCGACACATTCTCGCTATCTAGTTAAGAAAATTTTGATTGGGTTTTAAAGTGAATATAGATTTAATTCAATATCTAGTTGATGTTTGACATATTCATGGGAAAGCTGAGCACATAAAAAGGGTTCTACTTATGTCATGTGTGTTCTTTAATTAGTTCTAATAAAATGTCAGCAGACTTGTGCTTTCCATTTCATTTTATTACTGATATTTGTGTAAAATCATCAGTCTACTATATATTAAAGTATGATGTTATGTATATATATGTGTGTGTGTTTTAACTCTCACAACTAAGTTTTATTCTTCTGGCCTTACTTACGGAGCATCATTTATTTCCAAGTGACATCTTCTTCAACTATTGCTGTGTGGATATCTACTTGGCTTTTATTGGCCTAAAAATGTATTGCTGTTTTGACAGGAATCACCAACTCTTTCGGTTTTCCATCAAGCGATTCTATCACCGATGTCAAAGCCTGTACCTGTGGTCACTGCTGCCATATCATTGATATCATTCTCCCAAAATGCTGTATGCTCTGCTTTCCTCCTTAATCCTTGTTCTCGATTCATAGTTTTTCCCAGGTTCTAATAGATTTTATCTTTGGCATGGATGACAATGTTTGTGCGTTTCTATATATGCTCTATTGTGTTTCTGATTGTCGATTGAGTTTAACTTTACAATATGCTGTATCTAGCCTTGTCTTTGTTAGAATTGCCTCAAATAAATTTACAGTAGTTTCTTGTGCGTTTTGGATTATTCTTAAGCTTGGTTTCTTTTCTTTATTTTTCTCATTTGGTCCTTTTTTTTCAGAGTATACAAGTAGGTGCCGCGAGGTTGTTATCTATGTTGTTTATTGCTGATTTTTCACAATCATATACTTACAGCAGTGCGAGTCTTGGGTTGGATGATAAGCAGGTTAGCAGCTTACAGAGTTGTGTACTAAAATTTTGGCTGTGGAAATACTCACTTTGGCTTCTAATATCAAGCTCCTTTTGTAGGTTGCTAATTTAAGAAAATCCATAAGCTGCATTCTTTCCCAGCAATCTCCTTATAATGAAGATCTCATCATTGCTACTTTGAAGCTCCTCTCTTCAGCTGCGCGCAATCAGGTTTGTTGTGCTTAAGTAGGT
The DNA here is from genome assembly GCA_028749325.2 of Caryopteris x clandonensis. NCBI lineage: Eukaryota > Viridiplantae > Streptophyta > Magnoliopsida > Lamiales > Lamiaceae > Caryopteris > Caryopteris x clandonensis. The sequence continues at coordinate 7,916,431 of JAPYKT020000007.1, read as the reverse complement.
CCCTTACAGAGTTGAAGCTTGCTTATCTTCACTATATTTCCATGTAAAACACTAAATAATGGATTTTTATGTTGGTATATTTCATATTTTCCCAGCCAAAGGATTTTGAATTTCTACGTATCTTTTTCTAGTAGTTCATTGCATATCCTCAGTTGATTTGTTACCAGAGGAACCTGCGATTTTCTGAAAATTGGCTCATAAATAAGTTAAATCATTGACTATTATCACTTTTGTTCTACCTATTACGCCTTGTGGAAAGGGTCAAATTGTTGAAAGTTAATATCTATGTAATGTGTTTATACGAAGCTCTTCACTTCTTGCTCGGTCGCTGGCCTCTATGCATGTTATAGTTGCAAAATGTCTTCCTTGTCTGGCTGGTAAAATCAACCCAAAATATCAGTATATGACAATTGATAGATGGGGTTTTTGCAATATGCTGTCTTTGCATCACCAACTGCTTTTCAAAATCGTGTAATATATAAATGGGGTGAAGGTATTTATTCCGACTGTGTTTTTTGCTTATGGACTTCAAATCTAAGCTTTGGATGTTCTCTTTATCTTCTATCTAATATTCTAATTGACTTTGGTTACATTTTTTGCTTGGTTGTCTTTTTCTTGTGTTACTTAAATAAAATATAATCACATACAGCCTGCTTTCCTCACTGCTTTCATCGCACCCAAGGAGTATGTAAATGCTGAAGGGCGTAATACCTCTGATCATCAGCTAAAGAAAACTGAGAATGATGTATTGAATTCCAAGGATGAAAGTCCTTTATATGCAATTCTGCAATACCTAAAAAATTCTGAAGATTTATTTCTCAGGTATGCTTCTCGTCGATTAAATTATTCAGTTTACTGTATTGTTTATAATTTCGGAAGAATGTAAATTTATTTATTCAGTAACCTTTTCCAGTAAACCCAATATGTTGTTATGCTTATTGGAGTTCCTGAGGGCTCTATGGCAAGGTGCACCGCAGTTCTCAAAGATCTTGGAGCAGTTGAAATTTGCAGACAAATTCTGGAGACAATTGACCAGTCCCCTCGTGCTCATCACTAGTAATTATGATAAGTTATCTGAGAAGTTGAATGAAAACGAGCTTCAAAACACGACTTACAGATATCAATTCCTGTCAAATGTATTGGATGTACTTGGTTATGAGATTTTTTTACAAAAGAAGTTAATGCATGCTGAGATGGTCGACCACATCTCCAAACCACCAACTAATGGGACAGAAAAAAAAGAGACTTCTAGATTCAATAAATATGGAAGCCTAAAGGAAATCATCTCAGCCTGGTGTAAGAGTTCGTTAAGTGACCTGATCAAGGCATGTGTTTCTCGGGAGTATGATAATAGCAGCCATATGCGTGCAAAGGTGAGCTATGCATGCTATCTGCTTTCTTGCTTAAAGTCACATGAAATTGGTGGTGCTTAATTGTGTTCCCCCCATATGTTTGCCAACAATCGCTTGTATTAACCAAATTATGCATTGCTTTTCTTGAATGTTGCAGGTGGCTGCTGGTTTATTTGCTGTTCATGCAATGGTGAAAGTAAGAAGTGGTGACTCAGGTAGTTTGTCTGTGTCACTAGTTGAAAGGATTGTTACCTTGTCGCATAAGGTATATATACTTCTTCCGAAAATGACCTGAGTTGCTCAAGTAAATAAATATTATTATCACTAGTAAGTTTATGTGTGGTAAATATTTAAATGCTTGGAAATTGTGTTACGAAAAAATAAGAGTAAAAAGGAATCATGAGTGATATGTCCTTGTAATCAACCAGATTCACTAATTGACAGAAAAAAATGTTTTGGAATCTGTGTTGGCTTATGTGCTATATGGGAAAATTTCACTTTATGCCTGTTAAATTTGGTTCTGTCCTATATATAACCTCTAGTTTTACATGTTTTTTGATAGTGACCTCGAACTTTTGTTTTGTCCAATTTATGCCCAATTTTGCCAAAATTTCAAAAACTTACCCGAAATTGTTGACCTGGTTTTCGGACTGCCTAAATGACAAGTGAATTGAAGTGCCACATCAGCAATTCCCAGCAAATTTTTGAAAATTCCAGCTAAATCTGGTATAAATTGGACAAAATCAAAATTTAGAGGTCATTCTAAAGAAGCCATAAAAATGGAGTTCATATATTGGAAGGGCCAAAGTTAGTGAAATGTGTTACCTGTGCCAAAATTTATTTGCTGCATCATTTCATTGTGTCGATAAGTTCTAACATTACAGGAGTAACTGCTGTACTTCTTGTCTTATGTTCTCTTCTGCAGCTGTGTAAGGCGCCAGCTTTTTCAGAATTGTTAACTCAGTATGCGGAGCGTGGCTACAGGTGCATCATGTTATTTCTTATTTTCTACTTGGTATATTGTGTGATAATACTATATTTACTTGTTTGATTTTATATACCTTGAGAATGCTGTAATGCAATTTCTTGAGAATAATGTCATAATTTTTCCACCTTAATATGGTTACCATTGTTGGTAGGTCTATAAATGGTGGGATGGTTTCATCTTTGGCCATCAATTGTTGCGAATCTTATAACCTCTTCAGTTGATCACATGATTTGATTTTGTAGTTCCCTGTGACCTCTTCTATGTCTTTGTATGTTTCCCAGATATTCCTTGCATCAGTTGGATTTCTGATTGATGTCCTCTTGTCTCAAGTGCTAGATCTTATTTGCTTCTTTGACGTATTATAATTTCACACCTACAATCATCTTTGGTATTCTTAATTTCAGTGGAGAACTAGAGTTGGAGAATCTGATACTGAGCGATCTGTTTTACCAAATTCAAGGAGAGCTTGAAGGCCGCCCAATTGTCAACAGGCCCTTTAAAGAGCTGTTGCAGTTGGTGATAGGTTCGAGATTCTTGGATGCTTATAAATATCAGCAAGATAATGATATTTTGGCAGACATCAAGTGTGTCTCCTTGTATGATACTGTTCGTGTCAGGGCTGACCTTGGATTAGAAATATGGGATTTTTCAGCATGGAAAGAATCTAAGGAAGTCGCAGAAACTATGCTCCTTTGTCTGCAAGATGTGAACTCAAGAATGTTGTTTTCAAAATCCAAGCTTTCAGCTTTGAGAGGGCTTGTTACTCTGTTATACATGCATGAAAACAAAGTGAGTTTCAGATTTCCTTTGATCAGATATCTAAAATTTCATAGCATCTAAATTGCCAAGCTTATGCTGAGTTTATTTAGTATATTATTTGATTGTCTTTGAGTTATGGATTTTCAATTTCTCAACAACTTGTGTTGGCTTCTGAATTTTTCATAGACTTGGTATATTTAGCTTTTGGAATTTGTTTGTCGTACAGTACTATTTACTATTATTCTGTTTAGAACTTTCTGGCTGACTTTCTTCTGTTACACACTGGTTTATTTTCTAGCTCTCCTGTATATGACATGCACAATAAAAGTTCCTATTCTCAAACTTATATTGTACCAATATGTGCAGTTATCAGAGGATGAAGCTTCAACTGGGCTGCAAATTTCTGAGCAAGTAGTTTCATCATGCATCGACCACATATGTCAGTCTCTCCTTGACACATCAGCATCTTTGACTCCTGCTGATGCTAGTGAAGATGTGCTGGATTTCCTTACGGCTCAGGCAGAGCTATTGCTACTCCTTGTAAAATCTGTTAATACTAATATTTCTCAGCCCTCTTGTGTTCGTATATTAAAGACCTCAGGACATGGTCTCAAAGTGTTGATCGGCTTTAGTCCATCTCATGCCATTGGAACAGCTACCAGATTTTTGCTAATGCTGATCCTTGTTTCAGCAGAGTCGACTTGCAAGGAGTCGTGCTTAGATGCTGCAACTAGAATTGAATCTACTGAAGCTTCTGCCGAGACTTCCAACTCAAATTTGGGGTTATTACCTGTACTTTGCCGCTACATTGATCATCATGATCATTGTACCCTGTCCTTGGCTGCTGTTGATTTGATATTGAAAGGATTCTCAACTCCTGCTACTTGGGCCCCTGTTATACAGAAGCATCTCCCATGGGGACATATTGTTCAGAAGCTTCATGATACAAGTGAGTCCAAAACAGTTCCAGTTATTCTAAAATTTCTTTTGCAACTTGCACGTGATCGTCAAGGTTCTGAGATGCTTTTGAATGCTGGTATCCTAGAGTCTATAAGAATGTTATTGTCCGAATCTTGTGTAGATGGTTCTTTAAGTGAGAGAATCTTCTTTAACGTGTCTGGAAAAATTGAAAAGTCTCAGCCCATTTGGGGACTGAGCTTGGCAATACTTACAGCGATTATTCAATCTTTAGGATATAATACTTCTTCTGCTAGAGTTGTGGATTATGTGATGGCCTGCATACTGGTTGAGAAAGCTCCTCTGGTTTTCTATTACCTCAGTGCACCCGATTTTCCGACTAACTGTCATGAAAATAAAAGAGCTCGTGCATTGAAATCAAATATTTCTTTAACTGAGCTTAAAGAAACACAAAATACTCTTGCCCTAATATGTGTCTTAGCCAGACATTTGAATTCATGGAAGAAAGTCTTGCAAAATATGGAGTCTCAGTTTAGAGAAAAAAGCATTCATTTTTTGGCCTTCATAAGCCGAGCAACTCAGCGCCCTGGAGAATCGCCTGGGAGGGACACTCCTTTATTGTGCCATCCTGTTCTCAAAGAAGAGTTTGAATGGTGCAAGAAACCTTCGTTTATCAACAGTAGAAATGCTTGGTTTGCTGTGTCTGCTCATGGTTGCAAGTTAGATCTCAAATTTGCTCCCTTGTCTTCTAGAACTGCTCTTGTCTCAATGGATCAGTCGAAGGACGGTGCTAATTTATATCCTCACACTCATTTGTCCGACTTAGTCGCAATCGAAATGTACAAGATTGCATTTCTTCTCTTGAAGTTTTTATGCATACAAGCTGAAAGTGCTGCCACAAAGGCTGAGGAGGTTGGTTATGTTGACCTCGCCCATTTTCCCGAGCTGCCGATGCCTGACATCTTACATGGATTGCAGGTACGTCTGTTGCAAGTTTATTCTGCATTTTCATGTTTTGTTTTGGGGCAAATTACAAAACTACTACTCTTGAGATTTGGCATATTTAAAGAAAAACTTACTATGTTTGAAATATCAGATACCCCCTTGAGGTTTGTATTTTCTTACAATCCCTCCCACCAGGTGCAATTACTGAAAATGATCCAAATTTACGCTTATAAAGCTTTACTTGTATGTAAGCATCGTTTGACTTGTATACGTACTACAGGATCAAGGGATTTCCATCATCACTGAACTGTGTGAAGCCAAAAACAAGATGAAACAGATTGCACCAGAAGTACAGGGGGTCTGCCTCTTGCTGTTACAAGTAACAGTCATGGCTTTGTACTTAGAGTACTGCGTTATACAAATCTGTGGTATAAGGCCTGTACTAGGCCATGCCGAGACATTCTCCAAGGAATTACGGCTGCTTATTAGAGGTAATTCTTGCTTCCTTTACAGACAGTTCCGATTTTGGTAATTGAAATTTAAAATGCTTCTTGGCTACTCCGTGCAGCGACTGAGGGCCACGCCTTTCTTAAAGAACCATTGGAAGTCTTGAAGCAAATCGTGTCATTTGTGTACCCTGATTTAGTGCAGCAAGAAGCCTTATTTTGAGTCTTGTAGATGTAGTCGGTAGGTATAGTACAGTACTTTTGGTGCAATATCTATCGTTCATTGTATATAGATGCGCACATTGCTTTGTGCCTGTTGTATGCAATTTTGTTGAATTAAGTAAAAGGCCAATGGTTATTTCTCTGAGGATATAATTGAATCTAACAAGTTGGATAATGGAAGTAGGTCATAATTTTAAAATACAAGGTAAAATTAAAATATATAATTTATTTTTAAAATTAAAATTTTCAACCTTTTACTTTGACTAGTTGAATCAGATTTTAAAATCTAAACATAAAGTTTATATTAGGATACAAATATAAATATGATTCTTATTTTAAAATATAGGGAGTAAAGTTTTTATAGTATGCATCGTTATATTATGTTAGTCAACAGATATAAATTTTTAAATCACGGTAAGTTCACTGAATTTATTTTGAATATAATTTATTATTTTTGTACAAATGTAATCTTATTATTTTGTTGTGTCTTGAATTATGAAATAGGTGTGGCTGCACCATGTAAAAAATTATACAAAAATTAGATCTTATTATAATGATTAACATATTCTTATTAGTATTATTTTGTTCGAGTTTTAAATTTCGAATATTTTTGTAAGTGTTTGAAAGCAATAATCAAACAAATTTTTATGGTGCAATTTTAAGTTATGTTTGAAACTTACAATTGAATAATTTAGTAAGTGATCAGAAGTATCTACATAACACTACTTCACATATTGACATTATATGTTGAACAAATTTTTTGTCTACATCAAAAACATCTTGTTCGAAATAGTCTGTCCAACACAAACTAACGTGTTTGAACGATTTGATTTAAACAAGGCTTAATAATTTAGCGACGGGATAACAAAATTAAAAATATGTAAAACGAATCAAACACATATGTTTTGAATCAAATTATTCCCTTAATGTATATTTTCATCTCGAATACTTATAAAACACACATATATATTCAAGAATTAACCCATATTTCACAAAACATAAACAAGTTCTTCCACCTAGTCATAATATTCAATCGAAAAATAAAAACTTTTGAATTTATTCGATTGAATTGGATGAACTTTGATTTTCTTATAATACTAAAAAATGACCATGACCAACTTGTTTCCTTCTTAACACATGTTAATTATTTAAATAACATACGACTAATAAAATAATTTGAATAAATTTATTAAAATTTTAGTTTTTTAAATAAATAATCTCATGTTTTTATTAAATTAATTAATAGAATAATTTTATATAATTAATCATGTTTATACTTATGTTTATATGTAAATAAATTTACTTATGGAATAAAAAGGTAAATAAATAAATTAATTGTATTTAAATTTTAAAAATAAGAAAATTCTAGAACTTTTTTTTTTTTTTATTTACAACCTAAAATCAATATAAATAGTCCAATCAATAAAAATCCAACGTACAATAATAAACTACATATAACTTAAAAAATATATTAATAAATAATAATTTTTTAATCTAACATCTCGTTTAAATATATGAATTATAGGTATTAAATTAAAAATCGTGAAAATGTAATAAATTATACGTAAAAAAAAATTAAAACATAAAAAATTATTCATATTATTTTAAAAAATAATTTTTTTTTCTAAAAATCAGAAAAAAGAAAACAAACCAAAAATTATGATTCAGAAGTGAACAGAAAAAACAAAATAGTATTTTATAATTGAACTTTTATTTTGGTTTCGATTATACATAAATATATATTCGCTGAAGACAAGCTCAATTTAATAAAATTTGTTTTCAAAGATTTCGATAAAAGAAAAACAATTAAAACCTAATTAAAATTATAAAGAACAGTCAAATTAGCCGCATGTCTATTATAACTCGTTCTATTAATTAATAATCATATAAGTTTAAATTTAGTTTTTTCAGATTAATGATAATTAAATGAGCTTGATTTTTATCTTCTTTTACTTTTATTTATTTATTATTTATTTATTTTTTCTTCTTCGGATAATTACGAATGGTACTTTTGAAAAGCCCTTCGACTTTTGCTGGAGGGCTGTTGGAAAAGCCCACTAATAAAACGAGTGCACAGCGCATAATGGCAGCATATACCACGTGATCCCAAACCTAAACTTAACCAAGGTAACAAATAACTAACCCAACTGAAACCACATCTCCGAAGATCCCGCCACGTGTTCCACATCGACGGTCTAGATTTCTTCTTCCATGGGATAACCTCCTCCACGCTTTCCTATATAATATCTTCCCCACTCACACGAAACCCTAAGTACGAGTGTGAAAAATCATCACCGATCCAAAACATTTGAAAAAGCTATGTCTAACCCTAGAGTGTTCTTCGACATGACCGTCGGCGGCCAGCCTGCCGGTCGGATCGTAATGGAGCTTTTCGCCGATTGTGTTCCTAAGACCGCCGAGAACTTCCGTGCACTCTGCACCGGAGAGAAAGGCGTTGGCAGGTCCGGCAAGCCACTCCACTACAAGGGCTCGTCCTTCCACCGTGTGATCCCCAACTTCATGTGTCAGGGAGGAGATTTCACCGCCGGAAATGGCACTGGAGGAGAGTCGATCTACGGATCCAAGTTCGCCGATGAGAATTTCGTGAAGAAGCACACTGGACCGGGTATTCTGTCCATGGCGAACGCTGGACCGGGGACCAATGGTTCGCAGTTTTTTATCTGCACTGCGAAGACTGAGTGGCTTGATGGAAAGCACGTTGTGTTCGGCCAGGTTGTTGAGGGATTGGACGTTGTGAAGGCGATCGAGAAAGTGGGATCCGGCAGTGGGCGGACCTCAAAGCCAGTTGTGATCGCTGATTGCGGTCAACTCTAGATCTATCTCGTGATGATCTGTTGTGTTATAGATCTGATGATGATCTGTGTTTTAAATTCCCTGTTTTTTTCTTTTTTTTTTCTTTCTGATTTTCCAGCTTTCTGTGTTTTCTGGGATTATGAATGGTGGTTCAGAATCGAGTCTTTTTAATTAACCTATCGTTTTGGATATGAACTCCCATATTGAATAAGAGTAGATTTGCTGTTTACAATATCTACTGATTTTTTCTGTTCCAATTAGCAGTGCTTTCTATGTTTCCTTCTTCGTTTGTCTTTACTCTGGGTTTCACAGATTCATGATTCCTGCTGTTTACATTCTACTTATTTGGGTTCGTTTGTCTTTACTCTGGGCTTCACAGTTTCATGATTCCTGCTGTTTACATTCTACTTATTTGGGTTCGTTTGTCTTTACTCTGGGCTTCACAGTTTCATGATTCCTACTGTTTACAGTCTACTTATTTGGGTTCAAAAATATCTTTTAATGTAATCCCTAATATAAATTACTTATTATTCAAATTCAAGCTCTAGGCAACTGTCTCCTTTGACCTTTTCTCGATTTGGATTGTGATTTTGTTTTACTAGCGAGTGGGCCCTACACACAAGGACTTGGAGACACATCCGTGTTTATTGTCGTGAAGATATTTTAACGATTCTCATATCTGCGCAACATTAATTATTTTTGTACGATGCAAGAGGTCCAAATGGGCCTTGAATTATATCTGGATAAATTGCATGTTTGTTTGGTTATGGGACGTAAGGCCCATGACTGTGTTTTGGATCAACGGCCCATGACCGTGTTTTGGATCAACGGCCCATAACCAAGTGTTTGGGATCAATTTAGTCTTTCGGCCCATAACGAAGTGTTTTGGATCAATTTAGTCTTTCGGCCCATAACCAAGTGTTTTGGATCAATTTAGTCTTTCGGCCCAGCTAGATTATTTGTTACGTCAGTTTTGCAGATATCAAGGAATAATTCATTTGGTGTAATAAAATATAAGCAAAGAATTTTGGTCCGCAGCAAAACGTGCTATAAAATAGTTTCTACTATCCTTATTAAAATGAGCTGTTTTGCGATTCAATTAGTTGTCGCCACGATTTTATAGTAATAACAAAAATATATTTATAGACCTTCAAAAGTGTTATATTTCCTCATTTTGACCTTCTAACTTTAATTTGAACCATTTTACCTCATCAAGTCGGCTATACATGCTTTCATTGTTACAGCATTGGTACAAAATGATTGGAAGCACAAGAATGGATGCGTAAATAACTTATGTTTTTATTTGAAACACCCTACTTTGTTGATAAAGAAACAAAACAACATACAGAGTAAATAATTATAAAATAAAGTGCAATAAGTATAATAAATTTCAATCAAACTCAGATCCAGCTCAAGTTTTAATTTTTTATGAGCACATCCAATCCGGATTCTTGACCCTCTCCAGTGTCCACATCACACGTTGGCTGGGCGTCTTTGATTGAAATTAAGATACAAAAATATATAATTTTAGGGAAAAAGGAGATTTTTATGTGGTTTATTATTTAAATTGTTGAGTATCTTACCATAAACATTGCCTAACCATCATCTAATCTGGGGTCGATTAAAGCGACCAACATCAGTGGGACAGTGGGTGTCTGGAGATCATCTTTCTCATCTGGTACACTCTAATCCTTTCCATCACCTACACACATACTTCTTCATTTCATTTGTTCCTGAATCCAAACTTTGCCAACTTCTTTTCTTTTTTTTTGAGTATTGGCGCTTTGGAATCTCCGACATTTTTCATCTTTCCACTTAAATCCTCATTCAGATCCAACTTTCTTTTCTCTCTCTCTCTCTCTCTCTCTCTCTCTCTTTGGGTGGTGCAGATTAATTTAAATTCTCGGATTTATGTTGATGTCCTGATCTTTCTTATCTACTTCAAATTGCAGGGATTTTTCCGGGTAGCAATGGATTCGGTGGAATCAACTGAATCTAACAGCAAAATCCTGAATGTGGGGCTTCTGCTGATAGCCACTATTGTGGCGGCGAAACTGATATCTGCTCTGATTATGCCCAGATCCAAAAAGAGGTTGCCGCCCACGGTGAGTGCGTGGCCGGTCCTCGGTGGCTTAATCCGGTTCATGAAAGGGCCGGTGGTGATGCTGAGGGAGGAGTACCCTAAGCTCGGGAGTGTGTTCACTCTGAAATTGCTGAATAAGAACATCACCTTCTTGATTGGCCCGGAAGTTTCTGCCCATTTCTTCAAGGCCCCCGAGTCGGATCTCAGCCAGCAAGAGGTGTACCAATTCAATGTTCCCACTTTCGGGCCGGGTGTGGTATTTGATGTGGACTACACTATTAGGCAGGAGCAGTTCCGATTCTTCACTGAAGCACTTCGGGTGAATAAGCTCAAAGGCTATGTTGATCAGATGGTTATGGAGGCCGAGGTACTCTCTCTCTCTCTCCATCGATTTGCTTACATAGGGCTTCTGTAATATGTAGATATGCTGATCTTTAAATTTTGTGGTTTTTAATTTATAGTACTTGTATTTGAGTAGTTGGATGGTCAATTATTTCGTTTTCACTGTGCATGCAGCCGTTTGTTCATTCAACAACTGAGAGAGACGAGTAGCTTCCAAACTGTTCTAGTTCCTTTGATAGGACAAATTGTCTGCTATATTGTAAACTAATTTTGCTTTCTAAGAAAGTCTTGCGCCACTTGAATTTACACATTGGATTCTTGATTAGGGGAAAAGATAAAAAAAAAAAAAAAAAAAAAAAAAAACTATATTGACAGCATCCTTACCGGCTATACTCTTGCATACATCTTTTTTTGTTGATTTTGGCTGATTATTATTTTGATACGATTATCTCTTGTATTAAAGCTGTATATTTTAGTGAAAATGTTCTTCTTTCTCATGCAATATGGAGCTGATAATAATTTTATGAGCTTGGCTCAAGAAGGAATTTTTCACCAGAAGCATTTAATTTCTTGAAGATTATTGTTTTCTTTTATCATTTTGTTGTTCCATGGTTAAGTATATCTCAATCTTGGTCATGTTCAAGATCGTTTGTTCGCTCTTTTGATCCAACCATGTATCTATCTATGTCTTCTTTGCATACTTGCAGAAGATTAGTAACTCCAATATATTCTTTATGTAAATCGGCAGGAATACTTTTCAAAATGGGGAGAAAGTGGTGAAGTGGACCTAAAGTACGAGTTGGAACATCTAATCATACTGACAGCGAGCAGATGCTTGTTGGGCGAAGAGGTTCGCAATAAGCTCTTTGATGATGTTTCCGCTCTCTTCCATGACCTTGATAACGGGATGCTCCCAATCAGCGTTATATTTCCGTACCTCCCAATCCCTGCCCACCATCGCCGTGACCAGGCCCGCAAGAAGCTTGCGGAGATCTTCGCAAACATCATAGCTTCTCGTAAAGAAACAGGCCAGGCAAAGAACGATCTGCTACAGTGCTTCATTGATTCTAAGTACAAAGATGGGCGACCCACTACTGAGTCAGAGGTTACAGGCCTGCTCATTGCTGCTCTCTTTGCGGGACAGCACACGAGTTCAATCACTTCCACTTGGACCGGAGCCTACCTCCTCTGCAACCCGAAATACATGTCGGCTGTGGTGGATGAACAGAAGAATTTGTTAGAGAAACATGGAAATGAGGTAAATTACGACATTTTGTCTGAGATGGAGGTTCTCTATCGATGCGTAAAGGAAGCCCTGAGGCTCCACCCTCCATTGATAATGCTTCTAAGAAGCTCGCACAGTGATTTCAGTGTGAAGACCCGTGAAGGAGTAGAGTATGATATTCCCAAGGGGCATATTGTGGCCACATCGCCTGCCTTTGCTAATAGACTTCCACATATTTACAAGGATCCGGAAAGTTATGACCCTGATAGGTTTGCTCCTGGGAGAGATGAGGACAAGGCAGCAGGGGCATTCTCATACATATCTTTCGGTGGGGGTAGGCATGGTTGTTTAGGGGAGCCGTTTGCATATCTTCAAATCAAAGCAATATGGAGCCATTTGCTGAGAAACTTCGAACTGGAGCTCATTTCTCCATTTCCAGAGATTGACTGGAACGCTATGGTTGTGGGTGTGAAGGGAAATGTGATGGTGCGGTACAAACGCAGAGCGATTCCCCTTAAGTAATCGAAGAATGTTGCTAGAGGATTCCTGTCCTGCGTGTGGTGACAGGTTTATCTTAGGCATAGTTGTAGGTTGGATTTTTATCATATGTCAATTGTTGAATCCATCAGATTATGCTCGTTTGTTGTTCCTCAGTTTTTACTTTTGTGGTGTTATGAAGACTTGCTGGTTGTCATGGAATTTTGAAGATGTTTAGTATTCCTTATTTGGGTGCTGTGTTGTTTTTTGTTTTGGTTTCTTGTTAGTTTGTCCATCATATCTTTTGCGACATATGGAGTTGCAGTTGTAGTGCTGATGAATAGTGACCACCACCCAAGCTAATTTTGTTAGTGACTTATATTTTCTGAACAAGAAAAGCACGCAAACCTACTCATATTGATGAGTTTGTCCACACTTTTTTATGGTAAACCAAGGTAACCTATTGAGATAGTTCATTATAAGTTTTTTTTAACCAAACAAACTAGTTCAATTTCTACTTGCTTAACTTTGTTTTTTATCATTCCCAACAATATCTTCTAAGAATTTGCAATTTTATGGAAAGAACCAAATTTGAATTCGGAAAGTATTTTCAGTTTTATGGAAAGAAATCAAACTCAAATATTCAGATGGTAAATAGAAATTGGGCATGTATGGATATGAGAATATAAAATTAATACACAATTAATAAGGGTATAAATTGAGGATAGAAATGCAAATAAATGAGGATGGGAATAAAAAATATAAAATCTCACCCAAAATTCTCCATTGCCATGGCTATGGAGTTTCCTCGGAACTTCAAATACTCAGGAACCATCCAATTAAATCGAATTTCGAGAAATACAAGGATCCACACCACTAAGAAGAGAGAGAAAAACAAACATGATTCTAAGTGAACAGCGAAACCCTAATAATCTAAGTGCCTCCTCCACTCTGCTGCCACAAATTGATTATCTCAGTTGCCTGATTGAGCAGAACCACCATCTGCTTGTAGGAAATCCAGCGCTTGCTCTCCAGCATAACCCTGAGCTCCTCCCACGCATCTATTCTCGGCCAGAAATAGTACGGACTCACCGGAATAGTTCCACCGCCGCCGGCAATCACTTGGTCAATCGCAATTCCGATGTTCTTTTCCATCCATACGAATTTCAACACCAATCTCGGTCTCTCCATCGGCCTCACCACCACCCCAAGCTTCATTTTCCCTTGACTTTTGTCATCTATAGCCGTTGATTCCTGGATTGGCGACGAAGATGTAGCAGAAACGGCGAAGGATTTAGGTTTTCCTTTGTTTGGGTGCAATGAAATTGATTGATTTTTCGGAAAGGGGAAAATTTGATTATGGGGTTTTGTCGTGAATAATGGATTTGAAACATGACTTGTTGTACCTGCTTGGATTCCAACAGATGATAACATTGTGTGTTTTACTGTGTGTGCCCCTTAGAATGAGAAGCAGATACACTATACATACATGCATACAATAATGATAGAGCCGGCAGGGACGATGGCCCAATGGATTGGGCCATGACTTTTTCAGGCCCGAAATAAACTAGGGCCTATTCGGCTAGGCCCAATAACATACAGACAGTGCCAAATATTTCGACTGGAAATTAATATTTAGAATAAGATAAAGTTTATGGTTGTTTCCAAAATTAACTAATAACAATATATTTGCAATGGAACCAAGCCGTATCAGCCGAACACGTGTACCGTGGCCTGGTAATTCCAGCTAAGCCCATGGGCTCCAGCAGGACCTGCGCCACATTATTTATAGTTAATATACTTTTAATTTTAAATAATTGATAATGTCAATTAACATTACAAAATTAATTTTTATGTCGTAATATAAAGCAATTCATACCTCCTATTATTGAATAATAACATTTTATGTCGTAAATTAGTCAAATAAATATTTGATTAAAAAAAGTATGATACACACTGATAAATAAAGTATAAAAGATAAAATATATTCCCAGGAAATGAATTTAATTTAATCGGTTAAATAAAAAAGAAACAAGGAAACAGCTCGGAAAAAACACCTGTGCAAGGACAGCTGAGTCGTTGACTGTCCAAATTTTATTCTTCTCTCTCTCTATTTTTTCGATGATATTAGCGAATTCAAAACGACACCCGCATCCAAAATAACAAATTCATTGGATTCATAGTATGTGCGAATAATTTATTCACAGGAATAAAAAGTTGATCGCGCGCAGCTAGCTGTTTATCGTATTCTTTTTGGTGTTCTGCTATGATCTTTTGTGGTAGAAAGTTCTTCGGCTTCGAGATTGGCGGGAGTCGATTTTGTTGGAATTTCAGATTGAGGGTTTTACATTCTTTTCCACAGAGATTTGAGTTCACCTAACAGTATTGCTAGCTCGAATCTAGTTTATAGATACATAATTCATGTGTGTATAGATAGAAATATAGATAGATTGAAAAAGCGAGAAGCAGAGAGAAATATGGGGGTTTCGGAGAACACGAGAGGTTTAATATTGGCAATGCTGTCGAGTTTGTTTATCGGGACGAGCTTTATCTTGAAGAAGAAAGGCCTTCGCCGTGCTGCTGCTGCTGGTACACGCGCAGGTATGAATATTTTCACACGTATAGAGTATACGTTTAATCGTGTTTGAATATGTTAATTCAATCAGTATTTGTAAATATGTAATTTGGAATGGAACGGGTAGTTTTGATTGCCTTGAGGCCTTTGATCATTGTTTGATGTTGCATTAAAAGCCATTTTAGTCTTTTTTTGATGCCTTTGCTAATTGCTGGGTAGATTTGGAAGGGATGATAAATTCAAGAGGCACCAGAGAGTAGACTTGTCAGATATTGGTAAGGTTTTTGTATGAGAGGTTTGATATTATTGTCATATTGTGAAGAACATCGAAGTGTTAGAGTGTGATAGCTCATGCAGGAACTTGTTTTTGCTCTTTCCTTTGCTCTTCTTCTTATTGGATTATAGTTAGCTTTGATAAATTAAGAAACAAGAGTAAACTTTGAATTCTATCAGTGGGTGCATGCTATTGGTCATGGTCTGCCTAATTGTTTTCACAAACCATTTCAACTTTGGCTAGATCAAGACACAAGGAGAATATGAATTCTGTGAATGTGTGCATGTCATTGTTCATGATCATCTGCTTAATTGTTGTCACAAAAACCATTTAAACTTTGAATAGATCGAGAAGTGAGACTAGACAATGAATTCTGTCACCAGGTGCATGCATGGTCATTTACCTATTGTTGTTGCAAAACCATTTAAACTTTGGATAGATCAAGAAGCAAGAGTAGGCTATGAATCCTGTCAATGGGTGCATGTCATTGTTCATGGTCGTTTACCTAATTGTTGTCTCAACCTCATTTAAACTTGCGTCTTCCTATTGTCCTTTTTTTTTTTTTCTCAATTTTTTTAGCATATTTGTGTTAGCACACTCAACATTCTTGCTATTAGGATTGCAGGTGTTGGAGGCTACACTTACTTATTAGAACCTCTTTGGTGGGCTGGCATGATTACTAGTAAGTTGGTAGATTTATGCTTGGTTCCCTTTGAATATTTTGGATTTCTGATAGAAAGGAAGTAAATGTTGGTGGTTTCTATTTGTCTTCTGTGCAGTGATTGTCGGAGAGATTGCAAATTTTGTTGCTTATATTTATGCTCCTGCTGTCCTTGTTACCCCTCTCGGTGCATTGAGTATAATTGTTAGGTAAGTTGTCAGATCTTTTGACCTATGTTACATGTTTGAAAAAGGTATCTTTGTTAGGATTTATTCATTAAATTCACTTAACTAACCGTTTCATGAATCTAAAAGTGCTGTTTTAGCACACTTTATGTTGAAGGAACGGTTGCAACAGATGGGCATACTGGGATGTGTGTCTTGCATTGTAGGATCTATAGTAATTGTTCTTCATGCCCCTCAAGAACGTGCTCCAACTTCTGTACAAGAAGTCTGGGATCTGGCATCCCAGCCAGGTTCTTTCTTTTTTCCTCCCAATATCATGTTGATTTTAATCAAACTGTGATTAGATTTTTGCTTATTTCTCCTCATATCTTGTGTCAACAGCCTTCCTAATATATGTGGCAGCTACTGTATCCATAGTGCTAGTGCTCATGCTGCATTTAGAACCTCTGTATGGGCAGACAAATATACTTGTTTACCTGGGAATTTGTTCCCTAATGGGTGCACTTACGGTAATTGCTTTCTTTTACTTCCTATAAGTATGTGGCTACTGGCACTTTATTCTTTTACGTTATGTGTGTGTTGTTTCAATATTATAAAGGTAATGAGCATAAAGGCTATTGGGATAGCAATAAAGCTCACTTTGGAGGGGATCAATCAATTCGGATATGCTCAGACTTGGTTTTTCCTTTCAGTTGCAGTACTCTGTGTGACCACACAGTTGAATTATCTGAACAAGGTAACCACAATTTCGAAGATTATTGCGTATTTCTAGTGAAATATCATAAGTTAAAATGTTTTTTAGTCACTTTATAAAAACACATGTTTTTTCACCATTCTGGAAGGTGGTAACATATCTCAAAGCTCACGAGCTTTGATATATGTTGCTAAGCTTCGAGATATCAGTGAGCTACGAGAAGTGACTATAAAATATCTGTTTCTATCAAGTGGCTAAAAAACATTTTCGTTAATTATGAAATGACTATGTTTACTTTTGCTTTTATATATATATATATATTACTTTTTTTTATGCTTTAATTTTATGTACTTTGTGGAAAAAGTGAAATTATTCACTGACATCCGTACTCAAAATCTACAGAGCTCTTGTTTTGAATCTTATTGGAGGAATGATGTTTGACATTTCATTTACTATGTCTTTGTGCTTTTATATCCTTGTTTGTAGGCTTACGTAATATGATTTATTGGTCCATGTTTGTCATTGACGTGTTGTAAATTACTTGGTAAACTCTAAGTCGGCTACGCCCCTACTCCAACCGCCAAACAATTTGGATTTATCTCACCCTATCAAGCTCTAGGAACTTCAAGACACATCTTCATGCTTAGTGATGTGTACATGCTAAACCTTAACACAAGGTCCTCCTTTTCCTAGAAAAGGCCAATGTGATGATATGTGAAATATTCGGTCCGTATCATCTACACGAGTGCCTTTTGGTCTAGAATTTATGTCGTGTCATTGTTTTTGCTTTGAGTGATTAGCTTTTCTCTTTCTCAACCTTTGTACGTCTCTACAACATGTTTGTTCAGGCACTTGACACATTCAATGCAGCAATTGTTTCTCCTATATATTATGTGATGTTCACAACTCTGACTATAATTGCGAGCGCTATTATGTTCAAGGTAACAGCCACTTTTTATTTTGTACTTTCTCACTATCCACCTTCCAATAATAGCTAGGTAAATGGCTATAAAATGATCATTCCTTCTTTTTCAGGACTGGTCAGGTCAGAATGTTAGCAGCATAACATCTGAAATATGTGGATTCATTACAGTTCTCACAGGAACAGTCATACTTCACATGACAAGAGAGGAGGAGCCTTCTACTCCTACAGGTGTTGATAAATTTAAAAAAAAAAAATGTTGAGGTTTATTTTAAAACAGTTTTTGAACCTTTCAAGTTCGTTAAGAAATCACTAGGGAAAGGGACTCTCCCGTGTTATTCTTTACGTTGTTTTCAGGCAGAAATGTGACATTATGCAATGGTTAATGCACAGGAACCATTACTTGGTACGATGGAGATTCATCAAAGGCTTTAGAAGAGGCTCATTACATCGCTTTGAATACTACAGACTACTTTAAGTAACCATTCTTTTCTTTGGAGTAATCATAATTTCAACAATGAAACGGTAGTGGCACCTACCAAATGCTTGCACGCCTGGGTTTAATGAATTCGAGGGCAAAGTATGTCATTGCCCATCGACAAAATTCCCAGGTACCAAGGTTGGTTGATCCATCTTCTCCTCCGTTTGTCCTTCTTTACGATCATCTGCAACAAAGGCAGGTCTTCTCAAGGATTTTATTTAAGGAAGGTGTACATTGCCTGATTTTTTCATTTATATTATTTCAAGATTGTGCGATCATTGTTCATTGGCTTGTTATGAGATTCCAGTGATGGCATCACTTGCTGTTTGGCAGAGGTTTGAAGTTGATAGTTGTGTAATAAATGATCTCAAAGGAGATGCATAGAGAAATTTAACATTTTTTTTCTTTCAGCTGCATTCGTAATGCCCCTCCCTCCCAAAATTCTGGACATAGACTTACATACTATTTCGTCTTATCAAGAATTATGTTTATCCAGAGCTATAACTTTTTATTTTTGATCAATTTAATAAACTTAAAATCTCTTACAAATTATAAATTTACATTTATATAATTTAATTTTATTGTTGGTTGATGTATTCAAGTATATATAATATGTTTGTTAATGTTGTGAATGAATCTAAAATAGTTTAATCGTGATTCAAGAAATTCAAATAAAAATAATGTGAACAAGAAATCAACACCATATTTTTTATAATGGTTCGATCAAACCGATCTACATCCACTTTGTTGCTCTCTTTGTATTGATTATAGTGTATGTTTTACAACCACTCAATCTCTATCTTGAATCTGCTAATCTACACAAGATACAAGTGTTTCAAACTCTCTCTCTTTTCTGCACTCAAAGATGAAAGATGAATCAATCCTCTACCGGAAGAGATGGATTGGTATATATAGATGCATACCAATTGTAACAACCTCTATTAACCAATAACTGCTGCTAACAACTTGAATAATAACCGCTAACAAATACTCAACCGTTTTGCTAACTACCGCTTCTAACAACTTGAATAATAACTGCTAACAAATCCTCAACCGTTTTGCTAACTCCCGCTGCTATTAATTTGCTGTTATTATCACAAATCTCCACCTTAACAGCACAATTATATTGCTGCAAAGAAACAAAAGAGTTCTTCCCACAATTATTCTACATAGAATAATCAACACAGCTCCACCTAGAGCTGCCTTACTCCTCACTGCTCCACCTTGAGCAGCTCCCCTTGTTGTCAAGTTTAACACAGTCCAATGCGACTTAGACACAACTCCAACTTTGAAGTAGGTAAAGCCTTTGTGAGACTATCTGCAGGATTCTCAGTTGTATCAATCTTGGAGATTGAAACCATCTCCTTCTCCACTAAGTTCCTCACAAAATAGAGTTTTACATCTATATGTTTTGTCCTTTCATGATACCCTTGGTGCCTTGACAAATGTATGGCACTTTGGTTATCACAGAATATGTTAACCTTCTCCTGTGTTACACCAAACTCCTCCAGTATTACCTTGAGCCAAACTGCCTCTTTTATAGCTTCAGTAAGTGCAACATACTCTGCCTCAGTAGTAGAAAGAGCTACCACAGACTGATGAAAAGATTTCCACCTGATAGCAGTGCCATACAGTGTAAACACATAACCTGTTAGAGACATTCTTGTATCTATGTTTGCTGCAAAATCAGCATCAACATATCTTACCAATGCATCACCTTCAAGTGTGTTTTTCTGAAACTTCAGCCCCTTCATCATAGTGCCCTTCACATACCTCATGGCCCACTTCACTGATTCCCAATGACTCTTTCCTGGATTACATCTACTGATCATGCTCATAACATAGGCCATATCAGGCCTACAACATACCATCGTGTACATCAGACTCCCCACTGCACTGGCATATGGAATCCTATCCATAACAGCCTGTTCATCACTTGTGGAAGCCCCTTGATGTAGTGATAGTTTTAATCCCTGTTTGAATGGTGTAGTAACAGCTTTACACAGGTTCATATTGTATCTCTTTAGTACCTTATCAAGATAAGACTCCTGCCTGAGATACACAGCTTCAACATTTCTTTCTCTCTTGATCTCCATCCCAAGTATTACCTTGGCTTCACCAAGATCTTTCATGTCAAACTCTGCCTCCAAGATCTCTTTAACCTCTTGTATTCCCTTTTCTTTAATTACATCTAGCTTTCCCCCTTCAGATTCAAACCTGTACCCCATTGCATCAAACACTTCCAGAGAGATCAGATTTCTTCTCAAATCAGGAACATACCTGACATTCCTCAGTAATCTGACCACACCATCAAACATTTTGATGTGTAGTGCACCGATGCCTTTCACTTTACAGCTTTGATCATTGCCTAGCATCACTGTGCCACCATTGATTTGCTGTAACGTAGAGAACCAATCCTTGTTGGGTGTCATATGAAAGCTACAACCCGAGTCCAACACCCACTCTGATTCAACTTCATCAGTTGTCACACACAGAGCTTCTGAAGATTCATAGCCAGCTTCTTCAGTGTTGTTTGTTGTCTTATTTGCCTGATGTTTGTGACTCCCACTTGATGTGTCAACTCCTTTTCCCTTCAATGCCTTCCACTTCTTGCAATTCTTCTTGAAATGCCCAGGATCATGGCAATGAAAGCATTTCCTTATCTCTGGATTATTGACAAAATCAGTTGGCTTTTGTTCTTGTTTCCTTTGAAATGGCCCCTTTTTCTGAGGTTACTTGCAATTGTTGTACTGCTTCTTGATGTTTAAACCTTCTCCACTTGTTGATGCCATTGAAGTTTCAATTGATTTCTGCAGTTCCTTTGACTTTAGTGCAATTTGCACTTCTTCAAGATTGATTGATTCTTTGCTCCCAAAGAGCAAAGTATCTTTGAAGTTTTCAAATGACCTTGGTAAGACAGATAACAGGATCAAGGCTTTGTCCTCTTCAGTCATCTTTACCTCCAAGTTTTCAAGATCATCCAAAATCTTATTGGACTCATCCATCTGTGTAAGAATGGATTTATCCTCCACCATCTTGAACGAGTATAGCTTCTGTTTCATATAGAGCCTATTAGCAAGTGATTTTACCATATACAAGCTTTCAAGTTTATCCCAAACTCCCCTTGCAGTGGTTTCCTTCGACACTTCCTTAAGAGCTTTATCCCCCAATGACAGAATTATCATGCTATGGGCTTTCTCCAACATCTGAGCATTTCTCCGCCTTCTCATTTCCTGCAGAACTTGCACTCTCCTTCCTTAATGCATCACCCAGTCCTTGCTGTATAAGCAGAGCTCGCATCTTCACCTTCCATAACCCAAAGTCAGTTTTCTCAGTGAATTTCTCAACATCAAATCGCGTAGTACCCATCTTGAATCACCTTCTTCACGTTTCCCACAGACGGCGCCAATTTGTTGTGATTGAATCTAAGATAGTTCAATCGTGATCCAAGAAATTCAAATAAAAATAATGTGAACAAGAAATGAACACCAACTTTTTTATAGTGGTTCGATCAAACCGATCTACATCCACTTTGTTGCTCTCTTTGTATTGATTATAGTGTATGTTTTACAACCACTCAATCTCTACCTTGAATCTGCTAATCTACACAAGATACAAGTGTTTCAAACTCTCTCTCTCTTTTCTGCACTCAAAGATGAAAGATGAATCAATCCTCTACCGGAAGAGATGGATTGGTATTTATAGATGCATACCAATTGTAACAACCGCTAACAAATACTCAACCGTTTTGCTAACTACCGCTTCTAACAACTTGAATAATAACCGCTAACAAATCCTCAACCGTTTTGCTAACTCCCGCTGCTATTAATTTGCTGTTATTATCACAGTTAATATAAATGTTTTTTTACCAACGAATAGAATGTGATCTTAATTCTTATTGTAAAGATCACAATATAGAGGTCCCACAAATAGGATTAAATACAATAGTTCCATCTGGTTTGGGTTCAGATTTTGGGCTCTTTAGCGGAAATTACCATTATTACCAGATTCCCCAAAAGGAAATTGATCGTAATCACTTTATCAATAAGCGACGGCTAAAATAAACAATTCCCGCCGTTTATTAAGCTATCTAATAATATCACATCAGTCACAATGAAATGCGAAATCATTCCATGAAGAGTGTGTGTGTGTGTGTGTGTGTGTTTTCATACTTAGGACAGGACAAGATGCATTTTATTTTCTAAAGATAAAATTAAAAAGAATGGCGTGCAAGTATTTGTGTGGTATACATGTCTTTTACTGATTCCATGGAACCACCGCCAACACATGCCAGCTCATACACATTTGTAATTCTGTCTTGTATTTTTTTTAGAATAGGAGGATATAATTGTCAACTCGCGCAACTTCTTTTCCAAAGATTACGTACAAGATTATATGTAATATATGTATAGATCTAGACGTATACAAAGAATTGAATTCCACCATAAAATATAAAAATATATGAATTAATCCTATATGATTTGGATATATTATGATTTGGCAACAAATATTACTTTTTTTTAATAATCATTATCAAAAAAAATTTATTGAAAAATATTATGATTTTAACTATTTTTTATAATTAATTAAAGAAAAATAATATATTTATATTTAAAAAAAGTACTTTTGGCGTGAAATAATGTATTTTTTGAATTATCTTTGAAAAAAAATTCAAATTTTTTTTTAATTAATAATATCATGTAAGTCAAATTTGTTGAAGCACTTTTGAAATATGATTCTTGTATTTTAAGAAATTAGAAATTAATTGTTTAATTACATAAATTTAGATTCATACAACTATCACATATAAAATTCAATTATCTTTATAACATAGAAAAATTAATTTAAAGATAATCAAATCCCAGCCCCAAATGATGAAGGAAGGAGATGCGAAGAGACTGATGACACCCATTCCGTTGCTTCCCGTTACCAATAGAATTATACTACTGTTGACATATATATATTTTATTTGTTTTTCCAATATATATATATATATATAATTATATAAATATAGTTATCAATATTCTTATTACCGTATTGTTTAATTAGTTTTTTTAAAAATAAGATTCTGAACACATTACTTATTCATCAACCGTGCAATAAATATTATAAAATAAATAATATGAAATCTAACATCCGTAAATATTACTTCTTTGGTTCTAAATTTTTTTAGATAATATATAATTTTTTATTTATATTCATTACATACACATACAATCTATATATATATATATATAATAACCGAAATGCCGTCTTAAATAAAAAGTAACAAATTTTTTTGTATAAACTATTTTTTAATTATAGTATTTATTTTTTATGCAAATCTATGTTAATGTATATATATATATACATACACACTATAGTATCTATTGTTCTATACCAATCTATATCAATATCGATCATTGATTGATAAAACTATGACATTTATTAATTTTTAAGTTATTATCTATCAAAATATGTTTATTTGATTATTTTTTTATTATTTTTTAATTTTTCATTACAAATTTCAAAAGCTTATAACTTTTTTGTTTACAACTTCAATTTTTTTTAAAAATATATCTAATTAATTCTCTTTTCACGATCTTTATTTTGACATATATATTGCACATATATATACACATACATACATTAAAATTTAATTATTAAATATTTTCTTTAAGTTAATTATGATATATAAAAATTAGATTATAGTTGGTTTGATCTAAAAATACAAATAATTAATTTACATAACAGAATAATATTAATCTGTGTAATTTTATTTTCATCAAATTTAATGTTAAAAAAAGAACAAAATTTTAATATTTTATTTTTGAAAAAATTTAAACGATCACAAAAATTAATATTATTTTTAGACAGAAAAATTGTCTCAAAAAGAAAAAAATATTCTATATTGCACATCGTTTGTGTTATATTTGACACACGTGTGTGTGTGTGTCTATATATATATATATATATATATATATATAAAGAGAAGTACACGCTAATATGTCATTCTGTAATTCTTCATTTTATTTTAATTTTTTATAAGTCAAATAATGTCTATCACTGAGCACGTCATTAGTTAATATGTCAAAAGCAAAATATGTCTTTAAAATATAATTTTATTTTTTTAACAAATTTAGAACTTCATATTTTTAAAAAAAATATAAAATTTCTCAACTTAATGCATAAAGAAATATTTTGAGACTTCCAATATTTTTTGTTTAATAGTTCTAGTTTTAAATTTATAAATTTAAAATTCTTAAATTGATAAAATCATAAAAAACTAAACAAATAATTAATAAAAAATAAATAACTATGCAACACACGAAAAAATTACTAGTTTATTATAAATCATGAAAGAAACATATTACAACTAAACATGTACGGGAAATAAGTTTTGCTCCATTTTTTCTCAAACATAATATAAAATCTTTTTATTTAAATAATTATTTAATAACTTTATTATAAATTCTTTTGTTTTCCAATGAGAAAATCAATCATCATATAAAACTGAACCTTGGCAATAATTAAATATTATAAGAAAAGGCTACAATATAGATTAATATGTTTACATTTAATTATTATATTCTTTAAATTTGAACTTGCATATTATAAATTTATATGTTTTATTTATAAGGGATTATATTCTTTTTAAATTCAAGTCAGTATATTTAGATATATATTAATAAGGTAAAATTTTGTAACATATTAAAATGGATAGTTAAAAAAATAATTATTTGGTAATAAAATTGAAGAAAAAATCTAGCCTAGATAAGACTTAAAAAGTTATTTAAGTTAAATATATCATAATTATAAAAGGTTTTTATAATTATAGTATTTATGGTAGAATATTATGAATTATATGTCATAATCTTAGACAATATTTATATTTAAAATATAAATGATAGTATATTTTTTCCACAATATAAATTTTTTATGTGAAGTGATATTTGAAATTATCATTTAGTGAATTAAATAATTGTTGAATATATTTCATAATATACTTTTTATTAATTTATTGACTTTTTCCTTTTTAAAACAAATAATATATAGTGTTCCACCTCTTAATTATATATATTGCTTTCATCTTTCTTGTATTTTAATTATATAAATAATTTATTAACTCTTATTATATATTCATGTAATATTATCCAAATCCTTTATTGATTCGAACTGTTATTTGAAAAATAATACGCGCCGTCGGATCACATCTTCTGTTTCATCCTTTATAATCCTATTTATGCTACAAATCCTTTATTGATTCGAATTGTTATTTGAAAATAATACGTTCCGTTGGATCAGATCTTCTGAATCTACACGTGTCCTTTATATAACCTCTTACGATTGGCTTGTAACAGACGCAAAATCTTCACAAAACCTATCGCCACACGCACTGTTACACCATAAAAAAACACACACAGAGGAAGTTTTCGGAAAGAGATTTGAGAAGCAGCAAGCATGGCGGCAACCGGGGTCGCTTGGGGAAAACCAGGCGCGTGGGCTCTGGATGCGGAGGAGAACGAGACGGAGCTCCTTCAACAACAAAAGGCAGATGTGGACGCCTCTAACGGCCATACTAACGGCGGCGAAACGGCAGATTTTCCATCCTTGGCGGCGGCCGCAAAAACTAAGAAGAAGAAGAAGGCGCAAGTACTGTCCCTTCAAGAATTCACGACATACGGCGCGGCTAAGCCGGCAGTCTTTCAGCCGAATCGGTTGACTCTGGATGAGATTTTGGATCTTCCTACCGGTCCACGTGAGCGCTCCGCCGAGGAACTCGATCGGAATAAGCTAGGTGGCGGCTTCAGATCCTATGGTGGCGGCATGAGGGATGAGCAGCCGCGCCGGCAGGGAAGCTTCAATCGGGAGTCGAATCGCGAATTTGTGTCGTCTAGGGCTGATGAGACTGATAATTGGGCCGCGGGAAAGAAGTCATCTGCTAACAATGGGTTTGAGAGGAGGGACAGGGGAGAAAGAGGGGGGTTTTTCACCGATTCGCAATCCCGAGCGGATGAGGTTGATAATTGGGCATCGAATAAGAGTTTTGTTCCTTCAGAGCCTAGGAGATATGAAAGAAGAGGAAGCTTTGGATTGGAATCCAGTAACGGTGCCGCTGATTCAAATAATTGGGGGAAGAGGAAGGAGGAGGAGGGACGGAGGACTAGCGGTGCCTTTGATAGCCTGAGGGAGAGGAGAGGGGGTTCTGAGTCTAATGGCGCAGATTCTGAGAGTTGGGGGAGGAGAAGAGAGGAGGGAAATGTTGGCGGTCGGCCAAGATTGAATTTGCAACCTCGAACACTGCCTGTGGGCGAAGGGCAGAAACCTGAGATTGCCATTGAGGTGAAGCCTAAAGGGAGCAATCCTTTTGGTGCGGCAAGACCAAGAGAGGAGGTTTTGAAGGAGAAGGGTCAAGATTGGAAAGAGCTTGAGGAAAAGCTTGAGGCTACGAAGATTAAGGAGGTTGTTTCTGATGGGCCAGCGGCTCCAAAGAGGAGCGTTTGGGGTGGAAACGGGGGAGACAGGTTGCGGCATGAAGATAAGACTGAGAGGGCCTGGAGAAGGCCGGAATCCACTGATTCTCGTCCTCAGAGGTTGGTGATTTAGGTTATCAATCTGATTAACTTTGGAGATATGAGATCCTTGGATCTTTTAAATCAAAACATACATCAATTAATGCATAATGCTTTAAATTGTTTTGTGCTGCTCTTATTATATATATTTTTTTGCTGCCATTTTGATGGGGTTTATTTGGTTGTGTTTTGTATGTCCGATGACATATATATTCTTAATTTGATATCCTATGTTTTGGCCAGTAATGAACTATGATATGTATCTCAGCGATGATGGTATACTATTTTTGAGACATTACTACGATACTGAAAAAGATAATCTGTTTTTTTGTTTTTTGGTTACTTTATGAAATAGTTCATTGTTAATAGATTCCTAAATCATCTTATTAGCCCAGTGCCATTATTTTGGGTTTATGTGGTTGTGAATTTTGTATGTTCATTGGCTTTGCTTGCCTCTTTGGCATTCTGGAGTCAAAGCTTTGTTGTCTCAACTAGTAATGAACGCTTACTGTTTATTCAAGTTTCTTGGATGATGTTGAATGGTTGTCCATACAAGCTTAAATTGGAAAGACCCCTCCCACCCTACCCCCACCCCCAATATAAATCTTGTTAATGGGTTTCAAAATGTTCTTTTATTTTGTGAAATGTTGGAGTCTAGAGATTATTCCTACTGTTGTTACTTGCTTGGGGCTTCACAACTTTTGGTAGGTTTCTTGCAACTTGCCAGGTATACATGGATTTGTTGTGTTAGTATACTATTGGACAGGCTTTCACTTAAAGAGAACATTATTTTGGTAGTTGGTTTTGTATTCATGCATTGTTTATGGGGTATGCCAATCAACTCGAACCTATATACAATTATTGTCTTGATGATTATTTGCATTGCAGTGCAATCATTGATAAGTCATCCTTGCTTTTGTATTTTTACTACCAGTAGTTGTTTGCGTATTATCTGATTTTCAATTTAACTGGGTTCAATTTTTAGACATTGAAAGTACATTTGAATTCAACTTTGAACATTGGATTGATTTGGAGGAAAGTGATTTTATTTTATCTTTGTATGCCTAGAAATTGTGTGTGATTGGCAATCCGACATCAAGATAGTATTGGGGAGGGGACTCATGTAGTAAACATGATTATAGATCACTTGGGACTGCTCGGTACCCATGCTCTGGAGATAGAGGGGTTGGGGGGGGGGGGTTTGGAGGATGAGTATTTCTTGTGGGCTAGATGGATTTTTTGCCAAAAATAGATTATGGGTCATAGGGCTTGAGTCAATCTCAATTATTTCCAGTCTTTCATTTTTATGGTTTAATACTAATTTGTACATGAAGCTGCTGTTTGTAGCTTTTGAACTTAGCTCAACATGTTTATCTTGTAGTGCTGGTGCATCTGAAAATGGGCATGCTGGGCACTCTGAAAATGGACATGCAGAAGAGGCTGCACGGAGCAATGAACAGGCTTGATGCGGAGGAAGTGAGCTTTGGATAGTGTAAGGGGAGTATTTACGTGGCGTGAAGAATTTCATCTGCTGAGCTGATAGTGATTTTGTTTTATATTTATTTTTCTTTTCCTTTGGTTTTTGTTTTTTGCAATGCACAATATAGAGCAATTTTGGTAGAAATATTGGTAGATTATGTTTTATGCCTATATGGCTTGTTTGTACTTGGGTGTGGCATGACTATTCTTTTCTTTTTCAGTTCAAACTTTGTTGGAGTCGGATTCTGTTTATTTGTGTGGATCCTGGATATGATGATGTTTGGACTTGTGTGAGAGAGAGGAAGAGAGAAGTACATTAATTTATTTAGCTATGGTGATTGGTGCATCTTCTTGTAGAAACTAGTGTGACTTGTGAGAGCTTAGCTGATACTTCTTAAAGTACAATGGAGTCTGGTGATTATGTCATAACATATGACCCGAGTTTTCAATTATCAAAACAGACCCATCTCGTGTTTTCTTCAGCACATTTACCTCAGATTGGATTGTTGAGTTTGGTTTATTTTTCTGGAAGCACGTAAATGGAATAATTTGTTATCATCTTCTCCGCTGAATAAAGTACATCGCAATCAACATGATATGATACGGTCCTTGAACTTGGATAGCGGTACATTAACGGAAACTGCAGACTCATCTCCGGGTGTTAATGGCGGTTTGACTTTACAAGCCTCAACAGGGGTTTCCCTAACATTAATGCATAACTAAGTAATTGCACAATGAAAGCAGCTGCAGTTAAGATCATTGCATCACTTGGATTTTTTTTCTTTACGAAACTAATGGCTTCCTTTGATGGTTCCCCCATACCATGCATGTGAACTTTATTTTGGAACTACAGTTAAACAGCTTGTCACTATTTACTTCCTTTCCTTGTTATACTTCTTTGTGTTGTATATATTAAATAGCAGGCAGAAGTGGATGGAGGATTTAAAACCCATGCCTCTTTTCTACCAAATGGGACACCAAATATTAGCCACACACACACCCCTTGAACCACATTGCACAATGCTCTTTCCGTTCAATTTAATGAAGATATAATTTTTTTTAAATAATAAATTTATATTTACACAATTTCTTTTATTTATTGTTTTTAACTTATCCAATTATATTTTGTGAAAATAAATTTAGTTTTTTATTTTTATTATTTACTTTGACTAGTAAAATAAGACATTTACTCTTGGAAAATGATTTTTTTGGAATGGACAGTATGTATTACAGCCATCAACAGTAAACCTATTGACCATCATTTTTTATTTTTATTTTTCCATTAATGTAGATCATACTATAACTATGTTTAGAGCAATTCACTGGTCACAAAATTCAAAATTTAGTGCACCTTCGATCCAAATTATTTCAGCAGCATTAATTGCAGGCTCCGTGCTTTTCAAATGGCAAAGTTGCAATCCCTCATTAATGGAGGCAGTTGAGAGTTGTGCAGCAGCACTTGTTATTACTACAAACTCTGCCTTTTCTTTTAGGTGAAGTGCTTTTTCATATTCATTCACACCATTCCACCCTCTTTCCAAACTTCCTTACTTATTGCTCTGTTGCCAGCTTTTTCTCTGCTTACGAATTCATGGATTGGTTCAAGAAGCTTTTCTTTGCAGCTTTTGTTATTTCTGCAGCAGCCATTGATGGAGCTTCTGGAGATGCCATGGTTACAGGGACTGTCATCTGTGATCAATGCAAAGATGGCCAAGTATCCCTTTTCGATTATCCTTTATCCGGTACATTTCCTTAACTCTTGCATTTTTGTTACTTCTTCTTGCAATGCATTTTTACTGAAGTCTATTGTTCCAGGAATTAAGGTGGCAATGGCCTGTCCGGGCAGTGACGGGCAGCTCACAACATTGAGGGAAGAAACTACAAATTGGTTGGGCAACTACGCGATGAGGATTGAAGGCACACCCAACTTGAGTGGATGCTACACCAAGGTCTCCGGCAACGGTCAGGGGTCCAGCGGCTGTGGGGCAGCGGCTGGTCCGGCCAAGCAGCTAAGGCTGATGTTCGATATGTTTGATATGGAAATGTACACCGTTGATCCATTGCTTGCTCAACCAGCACAGCCCATGTCCTTCTGCCCGAGATCCACCACCCCTGCCCCGGTTGTCCCGGTCAGGCCTCCGTCAGTTGGCCATCCACCGGTGGCTCTGCCGCCGCCACTGCCTCCGACGCCTCCAATCCCGTTCTTGGAAGACTCGGCCTGCCCCCACCAGTAAGCTTTTCTTGCTTATGTTTTCATTTACATAGTTGCATATTCCTTATGTTATTATTACACATATTAATATGATCATATCCAAGTTTGTCATAATTCTTTTTTTTTTTTCACATGATATTATACTCCTTTTGTTCTTAAAAAAAATGATGTTTATAAAGATTACATTCTTTTGTTTTCATTTGACTTGATGAATTTATAATTTTTTAAAACTATAAATTTATATGTCGACAACTTATTGAATTATCTCGTCTAGTCATATATAACTTGTTTATGAAATAAAAAAATTAATTTTTAACTTTGACTAATAATATTAGATTTTAACTTTCGAAATAAAATATTTTTTTGAATAAAAATAATTTCAAACATGATAATTTTTTTAATAAAAAAAGTATATGAATATAAGACCGAAGAAAATAGATGTGTCAAAATGAATGAGCCGTGACTCATGACTATTAAAGATAATTTTCCATTTTTCTTTCTCTGTTTTAAATGTTTTATAAATGTGTCAAAATGAATCAATTATTGCAAGGTCGTGACTATTAATGACAAGTTTCCATATTCCTTTCTCTGTTTTTAATGTTTTATAGATGTGTCGAAATGAATTAATTACGGAGTTGTGACTATTAAAGACAATTTTCCGGTTTTTTTATTTTTTTATTTTTTTTATTCTACATATCGAATTTGGTAAGAATTCTATTATAGAATTCTAAAGAAGGCCAAAACTTTTGAAAATATGTTATATTATTTTACTTTGAAATTTGATTTTCCTAAGAAGTATCTTTACACCATAGCAACACACACTTATACCTAAAAAATAACCATCTTTTTTTTATTTTTTTTTGCAGGAAATGGATGATGCCTGAATACAGATGCCACTGGAGAGTGGTGACTCCAGACACAAAAGTTGGGGTTGTTTTCGGGCTTATCGCGGCCCGAAAATACGGGACTGACATGAGCCTGTGGCAAGGTATGAAGGGCAGAGGGGATCCATACAGGACCCTCCTGAGAGAAGGAACAACTGCACTTCTAAACTCCTACAACAGCATCCAGTTTCCTTACCACCCTCTTGGTGTGATCCAGCATATGAACTGGGCTCTAATGGGCTCCACCCGACAAGTTCTCCGCACTGCGTTGGGCTTCCTGAGGGCCAATTCCGGCATCGGGACAAACGCAACCTGCACTTTCACTTCTTGCAAATGATTTCAACCTTAGTATCGCGATATATGTATCTTGTCTTCTTTCTTGTATCTTACTTACACAAGAGATTTTCGTGTTTTGTTGATTTCATTTAGTATGTATGGATCTGAAAAAAACATAATGATGCATTGATGTAAACATAAGATTATTCTAGTGCACGTCCCACCAAATTATCATATTAAAATTTTAAATATTTTGTTTAAGAACTCTAATTGCTTGAGACTATTAAATAGATTACATCATACAATTAGAAAATTAATAATATCATATCTTGATCAAATATACAAATGAGATACACTATAATTACATGATACATATTTTTAATTATCTTAATACAGAATTGGATCCTACGCTGAGCTTGGAACGAAGAAATTCAACATTGACTTTTGGTGAAATATCTGCAAGTTGCAACCAACTCTTATGCGCCACATGATTGATCATCCTCCGTTAAACTGAGGTGAGATTAAAAAGCCTACAATTAAAAAATTAATAATGACCATATTTTGATAAAATATACACAAGATATACATTATAATTATAAGATAGATATTGTGGTGTTGTGTATCTATATTCTTAACAATCTTTTTGCTATAAAAGAAATATAGAGTTATATTATTTTTATAAAGTACATACATTAATCTATAATTAAGAAAATTTCAGAAGAGAGAAATATGACTTCTCAAGTAAGAACACATTTTTTTTTTGTTCGAACTCATGAAAATTAAATAAATAAATAAAAGTTTGTAGTACACCAATACTCGGGTATACCCGAAGAGAATAAAAACTAGGCTCTAATTCCCAGCACGGGGACGAGAACAAGCAACTTAGAACAGTGGTAAACATATGAAAGGACCAAAAAACACAAAGGCCAAGTGACATTATAGAAAAACTAAGCTGCAAAAGTAAAATCAACATCCAAGAAAATCACCAAACCGTGTCTTCAATAAAACTGGTATCAGCACTCCAACGTAGCACCCAACACCAGCTAGCATTCAAATCAAACCAGCAGCAAAGCCGGCAGTTGCTGTCAGGAACCAGCAAAATTCCCCAACATAGGGGACAAATTAGTAAGAGAACTTCTCCCAATGGAACTATAATAGCAACAGCAAAACAACAATTTCCAGCAGCTAACTCAGCAGTATGAATAGCAGGAAAAGGAGTATCAATTTTTGGCAGCAACACCAAACTCAGCAGCAGGAACAACAATCCCCAACAAGCATCTCTTGTCGACAGCAGGTACCAGCAAAACCAACACCTAACGCAGCAGCATCATAGCTACTAATATAGCAGCAATACATCAGCAGAAACAGGCAGGAACTAACGCATCATCAGGACATCAGCAGGACCTCCAGAAATAACAGCACTTTCAGCAGTCTGGATCGGATACCGCAGAACCAGCACCAAACGTAGCAGGAAGGCAACAGCATGACCGGAGGATCCAGCTAACAGCAAGTACCAGCAGCAACACCTCACTCAGCAGCAAGCCAGCAGAAACAAATTCAGCATCTAACTCAACAAGTATAGCAACAACAACTTAGCAGTGAACGGCAGGCATGACACCTATACAGCAATGTGCTTGCAACAAGTCCTAAAGCCAAACAGCAAATAGCAAAGTTGCAGCAGCAGCAGGTATCAGCTTTTGTTTGAAACTAAAACACCTAATCGGTTTGTAATCCTTTTGACTTATATAAATAACAAAAAAATATTTCGATTAATTAAAAATACTCAAACCAACAAAAATATTTGAATAACACACAAGTTATTAACAAAACAAGATGCAGTACTTTTATAAAAAGAATTATTTATTTAAAAAATCCCATAATTTTTTTGTTATTCATTATAAAATTTAATTGAGTAAGTTTATATACTTAACTAGTAAGTTCCCCGTGCGATGTATGAACATATTAATTTCTTTATGAATTATTTTCATGTAATTTTATAGTACAATATTATTAAATTTAAAAATACATAACATTGATATTTTAAAATATATATAATTATAATTAATAATTTATATATGTAGCATGATTATAATAATAGATAAATAGTATATATAAATCGTATAACTATATAATGGGTAAAATATAATAAATCTAGTTTTGAGATTAATGAAGTAATTATATAGTTCAACTAGAGGTCAATGCATGGATAAGAATAAAACAATGAATATAAGCAAAATTATATGAATTTATAATATTTTAAGGTTGCATATGAACAAAGTTATACAATATTTTCCTGTTATAGTAACCATATTTCGGTTGGAAAATATGGCAACTACAATAAATAGCTGATATTTTTCTTTATATATATATAGATATTAAAAAATTATTATATTATTTTTGGAAGAAATTAAAAAAATTCAGAATAATTGAAGGATCACTTTTTGATATATTCTATAATTAATGTTGATTCATAATATCAAAATTTATGTTAATTAGCTTCATAATTGCAAAACCACTTCCAAATTTTTAGTGTGAGATTAACTTTCTTAATTTACGGATAAATTAGTTATTTACTAATAATAATAATATTGTTCAATAATTAAAAAATATATTATATATGGTTTAAAAAAAACATATCCGAACTTAATAAGTTATTTTAGCTGATATTTCTCTTTATATATATATATATATAGATTGGTCCATGTCTTTTATATATATACTAGCAAGTTCTTCGTGCAATGCACGAATATATTATTATAGTATAATATTATTAAATTTAAGAATTAAATAATATTAATATATTTTAAAACTATATAATACGTAAAATAAAATAAATTTACCTACGTTTTTTTCAAGTTGTAAAAATTCTCATGTTATGAAAATTAGAAAATGATACTCCTTCCTATTCACAATAAGTGTCGTTTTAGTAGTTTTAATTTTTTGCACAACAAGTAACGTTTTACAATTTTTAAGGTGGGAATTAATGTTATTTTTTTAATTTATCCTTAACTTTTCTTGTAAATGTACATGATGTGTCTTTTTACCACCAATCATTAATATTTTTTCTCCATTAATTAAGGGCAGAATAGACACTTAATTTATTTCTTAATATATAATTTTTTTGAAATGACACTTATTTTGAATAGGATGGAGTACCCTTTATTTTCTTCCAATGTGCAATTTTGAGACAAAGGAAAGTAATTATATGTAGTTTATTAAAAGCAAAATCATATGAAATTTATGACATTTTAAACTTGCATATAAGCAAAGTCATACAATATTATCAATCATTCACCACATCTCAACAGTTGATCATTAACTAACCATTGCCCGTATTTCACATCATAATTTAGCCTCTTATGAGCCTAAGCTATAAAAAATATATGAAACAAAATCATCACCCTGAGTTATTCTGAAAATTTTAAAATATTAGAACATATTAGGTCTATCCAAAAACACCAATTTTATATTAAAAAAAACCAATTTGCCATCTAGCACAATTGCCACATGACTTCTCCTTTATTTTCTCAAATAAAATTTTCTTCTTCTTCTTCTACATTAAAACCTTAAAATATGATGCAAAATATATTCAAATATATATAATAAATTTATGTTAAATAATTTAAATATATTTTATTTATAATTAAAGATATTATTATGGAAAGATAATTACAATCTATATCATATTTGCCTGTTTTAAATTTTAGTATGAAAAATTATGTTTACGACAATCTAATAATTCAAAGCAGTTTTTAAACAATTAAATAATTAAATATAATATAATCAATGTTCTCCTATTATTAAATCGTATAAGATTGTAATTAGATAATAATTGATAATTTAGTTGATATCATATAATTATAAAAAAATCTCTCTCTCCCCCCCCCCCCTCTCTCTCTCTCTATATATATATATATAAATAAATAAAATTATAAATAATATTATAGATTCAGTTCTCTTAATTTTCTAACTTATTTGATATCATATAGTACCAAATATATTATGTATATCATACAATTCTAAAATATCTAACTAAAAATCTGCTAAAAACAATAAATAAATATAATAACTATTAGTACAAATAATTAAGTAATTAAATATAATTCTCCTATTATTAAATCGTATAAGATTGTAATTAGGTAAAAATTGATAATTTAGTTGATATCATATAATTATAATTATAAAAAAAAACTCTCTCTCTCTATATATATATGTAAAAAAATTATAATTAATACTATATATTTAAGTCTCTTAATTTTTAAACTTATTTGATATCATATAGTATCAAATATATTATAGATATCATACAATTTTAAAATATGTAACTAAAAATTTGCTAAAAATTAATAAATAAATATAATAACTATTAGTATAAATAATTAAGTAGTTAAATATAACACAATTAGTGTTCTATTATTAAATTGTATAAGATTGTAATTAGATAATAATTGATAATTTGCTGATATCATTTAATTATAAAAAAAAAAAGGTCTCTCTCAATATAGAAATAAAATTATAAATAATATTATAGATTCAAATCTCTTAAATTTCAAACTTATTTGATGTCATATAATACCAAATATATTTGTAGATATCATACAATTCTAAAATATCTAACTAAAAATTTGCTAAAAAATATTAAATAAATATAATAACTATTAGAATTAAAGGAAATGAGCAAGAAAATGAGTGACTACTAAAAATAGCTGATACTTTTGTTATTATATATACATACAGACATAGATTAGATAAAAATAAAATTATACAGATTAATCTTACTCTGTTATGTAAATATTCATAATTTTTTTTTTTAAATTGGACTGAATTATTGCAATCCAACTTATATATACATATATATTGGTTATCTATATGTCAAAATTTACGAAATTATATGATCTAAATTAAAATAAAGAGAATATTTAGAAGTTTGTTTTAATATACTCTCATAATAAAATAATAAAGATAAAAATAAATAATAATATAATTATTTTTATTGCACTATCAATCAAATTATTTTATTATATCTCATATATAGATAGATATTAATATATATATATATATATATGTGTGTGTGTGTGTGTGTGTGTGTATAAAAATAGATACCATAATTAAAAGTAATTTAGGCAACAAAAAATTAATTTTTTCAATATTTAAGACACTATTTCTCTTTATGTATATCACAATTAACTTAAGAAAAAATATTTAATATTTCATAATTAAATTTAATACATGTATGTATGTGTATATATATATGCAATATGGATGTCAAATTAAATATCGTAAAAACATAATTAATTAGATATGTAGACATTTTAAATTGGAGTTAAAATAAAAAAAAAGTTATAAGCTTTTGACATTTTTAGTAAAAAATAAAAAATAATAAAAAAGATAATTAAATATACATATTTTTATAGATAATAAATTGAAAATTAAAAAATGTTCTTAGTTCCATCAATCAAATATATAGAGATAGATATTGTTATATATATTTTAATTGAAAAATAGATATCATAATAATATATATATATATATATCTATGGTATATATTTACATAGAAATAAGATATCATAATTAGAAAGTACTTTGGCGGGAAAATTTTATACTTTCTATTTGTGGCGATACTTCTCTTTATATATATATTATGATATCTATTTTTCAATTAATATATATATATATATATATTTTTTTTTTTATAGATATTGATATAAATTTGCATTGAAAAATTAGATATCATAATATATATATATATACATATATATATATATATATGTAGATATGATATATATTTGCATAGAAATAAGATATCATAATTAGAAAGTACTTTGGCGGAAAAATTTCATACTTTCTATTTGTGGCGGTATTTCTCTTTTTATATATATATATATATATATAGATATAGATTCTATATGTATTATATGCAGAAAGTCTCTAAAAAATCTTAACAACAATCATCATTCTTACTATTATAATACATATAAAAATTAATAAAATCTAAAAAAATAATATTATTATTTTTGTGAAAAAAAAAATCTGATATATATATATATATATATAGATAGATTACTTTTCTTCTGTAAAATAAGATTTCAAATAAAATAAAATAAATTGATTAATATTATTTAAAGATAAAATTATTAAATAATCTTATTCTGTGTATAAAACCCTTTCTTCGTAAACCTCAAGAAACCCATGTAAGAGAAAAAGCAAGAACGCAGAGAAAACAAAACCACGGCAAGAACCAACCAGAGTTGAATCCCCGTTTCTCCTCTGCCAGCCAATGAAGATTCTTCTTCTACTTTTTCTTCTCTCAGGCCCGGTTCATAAGATCGACGGCTATGATTTCGGGATAGAAGAAGCCACAATCAAAGACGTCCAACTCGCATTCACCGAAAAGAAGCTCACCTCTCGTCAATTAGTCGGCTACTACTTAAAGCGCATCGAGAGCCTCAATCCGGTGCTTCGCGGCGTGATCGAAGTCAATCCAGACGCAGTGGATCAAGCGGAAGTTGCTGACTTCGAGAGGGAAAGGGACAATGGTAGCCGTTCGTTGATGCACGGTATTCCGGTACTCCTCAAGGACAGTATCGCTACTAAGGACAAACTCAATACTACCGGTGGATCGTACGCACTTCTGGGGGCGGTGGTCCCACGCGACGCCGGAGTGGTGGAGCGGCTGAGGAATGCGGGAGCGGTGATTTTAGGGAAGGCGAGCATGAGCGAATGGTATCACTTCCGGTCGTGGGGGATTCCCGATGGATGGTGTGCTAGAGTTGGACAGGGTGTGGTTAGTCTACATTTTACTTCTTTTTCAAATTATTGAAATGCGCTTACACATAATAATCATTGTTATAATTTCTGTTGTTGTATGGTTTTCCTGATAGAATTGCCTCAGTGTTAATAACTTCATACTTTTCGTCATGTACAATGTAGTAATAGCATCTCCAGCTGAGATTTCTTGATTACGAAATTTATATACTAAGTTAGACTCGAGTAGAACATAAAAAGATCTTGTTTGGATAAAGAAAATCTGAGTCTAGTTGTTCAAACTTTCAGGATGAAGAACTGCATTGAATTTTGAATGAGAAACATTCCTTGACTAGCCTAATGCTACTGAGGTTTTCAGTTGAATTGAGTTTTAAGAATTTAATTTTGTTTGCCAATTCTGGTTTTAGCTTCTGGATTGTCTGGTATTATGGTTTCATTGTGGTAACTTTGTATATCCTTTTATGACAAAATACAGAATCCTTATGTGGAAGGTGGAGATCCATGTGGTTCGAGCAGTGGATCAGCAATATCAGTAGCAGTTAACATGGTTATGGTATCACTAGGGACTGAGACAGATGGATCCCTCATCGGCCCTGCTGATCGTAATTCAGTTGTATCTATCAAGCCCACCTTTGGACTAACTAGTCGAGCTGGTGTTATCCCTCTTTCACCTCGCCAGGATACTATTGGGTAATCACATTTGCAAAACATCTACTTTGTATTTTAGATATAGTTTACGACATTTGAACACCCTCTTTTAGTACAGACGTCTTATGTTT
Source organism: Caryopteris x clandonensis (assembly GCA_028749325.2). Classification (NCBI taxonomy): domain Eukaryota; kingdom Viridiplantae; phylum Streptophyta; class Magnoliopsida; order Lamiales; family Lamiaceae; genus Caryopteris; species Caryopteris x clandonensis. Next base: position 7,877,121 of record JAPYKT020000007.1, on the reverse strand, counting down.
TGGTATTCTGATGAAACGGATCGAGCTGCCCGGACTGACTTTCTGAAAAATGAATTCAGGCCCATATGCAGAACAGTATCTGATGCTGCTTATGTGCTTGATTCCATCGTTGGCCTTGATCCAAGAGATGCAGAAGCAACAATGGCAGCAGTCAAGTTCATTCCGCGGGGTGGCTATACACAGTTTCTGAATGAAGATGGGCTCAAGGGAAAGCGATTGGGTGTGGTAAAACATCCATTCCTGCAACTTGCAAACGTATCTTCAAGAAGTCCGGTTTTTGAGGCCCATCTTCGAACACTGAGGTAATTTTCCGTATATTCAAAGATTCTCTCATTCTGATCATCAGCTGACTAACATATTGGATGATTTTGCCTTTCAAGGGAGAAGGGTGCTATCATAGTAGATGATTTAGAGATACCCAACATTGATGTGATATTGAATCCATTACTATGTGGGGAGGCACTGGCTTTGCTGGCTGAATTCAAGCTTACTCTAAACAAATATCTGAACGAGCTAACAGCTTCTCCAGTGAGGTCATTGTCTGACATCATAAAATTCAATCAAAACAATCCCAATTTGGTCAGTCGTTCGTGCTATCATTTTTTTCTCTCTTTAATTGAAGACATGTTTTGAACAAGAAAGTGGTTATTATAGGAAAGAAGTCAGGAGTTTGGTCAGGAGATTCTGATTGCTGCTGACTCAACAAATGGGATTGGAGAGGAAGAGAAGGAGGCTATAAAGATGATGGAAAAACTATCACAAGATGGGTTTGAGAAGTTGATGTTGGAGAATGAATTGGATGCGATGGTGACATTGGGTTCGAATGCATCAAGTGTGCTGGCGATTGGAGGGTTTCCGGCAATCACAGTTCCTGCCGGGTATGACTCGGATGGCACACCATTTGGCATTTGTTTTGGTGGGCTGAAAGGTACAGAGCCTACGCTGATCGAGATTACTTATGCCTTCGAACAAGCTACCCGCATTCGAAAGCCTCCTTCTTTGAGCTCAATTCACATAACTTGTATGTAATGCCTTTGGAATGGAATGTATGGTTCTTCCTGATCATGCATTCTTGCAAGAGTTAGATCTTGTTCCCACGTTAGTTGGACAAGTAGATGTGTTTGCTCCTATGTATTGGATATCTGAGTCTTTGTGACATTACGTGTGTTTCTTTATACACAAACTCTCCGTTCTTACTAATGGTTAATTTATACACAAATTGTGTGTGGGCAATTTGGTAAAGGGGCCCCAAACCAACCCCCCCCCCCCCCCCCCCCGTTTTTTTTGGTCGGTGAATTAAGAAACTTCTCAGACCGTTTGAAACCCTTCCCATTGTGTCTTTTTCAAGCATTCGAAACTCACACGTGCGAGGTTACGCAACGACTCAGGGACAGTCTGGTACTCTAATAAACTTGAAAATTCCTACAATGGAAAAAATGGATCTTACAATAAAGGAAGCCACCATTAAAGAAATTCAACAAGCTTTTGCAGAAGGCAATCTCACCGCAAGACAGCTAGTCGACTTCTACTTGCACCAAATCGAAGTCCTGAATCCTGTGCTTCGGGGTGTTATCGAAGTGAACCCTGACGCCCCGCAACTAGCAGATCAATCCGACAGGGAGAAGAAAGAAGTAAGTAAAAATGGGGGGCAATTGGTGGATCTAGGTGAGCTGCACGGTATTCCGGTGCTCCTCAAGGACACGATTGGGACCAATGACAAGCTCAACACCACGGCTGGCTCCTACGCGCTGCTCGGTTCGAAGATCCGCCACGACGCCATGGTTGTGGAACGGCTGAGAAAGGCCGGCGCCATCATTTTGGGCAAAGCTAGTCTTAGTGAGTGGTACAAGTTTCGTTCTCTTGAAGGAGTTCCTAATGGCTGGTGCGCTCGAGCCGGACAAGGAGTGGTTTGTACCCCTTTACCAATCCAAACACCACCCCCCAACCCCCCTCAAATAAAAAAAATAAAAAATAAAAAAGTCCTGTATCAGCGTTATCTATAACAATTAATATTTCTTTCTTAATGATTGCAGAATCCGTATTTATCGTCTGGAACGCCATGTGGATCGAGCAGTGGTTCTGCAATATCAGTAGCCGCGAACATGGTCTCTGTTGCACTCGGAAGCGAAACGCACAGCTCCATCATCTGCCCTGCTGATCATAACTCGGTGGTGGGACTCAAGCCCACTGTAGGACTCACGAGCCGAGCCGGGGTTATACCAATGACACCCCGTTGGGACACAATTGGGTAATGGATAATATGCCTGACTTAATTATTTATCCATTAATTAATGAAGTCACGAACTTAATGAATCAGACAACCAGTAGAGTAGTAAGATGATTGACTGAAAACTCCATTCAAATGTGTTAATCATATCTCATATTAAAGTATTACCTATATTAGATTGTGTTTTCCTGCAAGAGAACTAGACAGACATTTTTGCCTGGAATTGTAAGAACTATAAAGCATTTGACTGAATGAATTGGCAGGCCAATATGCAGGACTGTATCAGATGCAGTTTATGTGCTTGAAGTGATAGCAGGTCCCGACCCAAGTGATGAAGCAACAATCAAGGCTGCTAACTTTATTCCTGAAGGGGGCTACAAACAATTTCTCAACGAAAATGGTTTAAAAGGAAAGAGGCTTGGTATTGTTAGGCATCCCTTTATGGAAAAAATACACGATACTGCTGAATTTGACGCATTTGAGCTTCATATAGATACATTAAGGTATTGGTGCATCTCAGTTCTTCATTTTGTTGTTTTATGACTGGAGTTTGAATTTTTTCGTAATAAGTTGTATTTATTCGGTAATCAGGGAGAGAGGTTCACACGTTATAGACAACTTGAAGATAGATCATATAGAGACCATTCTGGATCCACATCTTAGTGGCGAAATTTCTATTATGAGGGCTGATTTCAAGACACATGTAAATGCTTACCTGAAAGAACTGGATGGTTCTCCTGTCTCTTCTTTAGCAGATATCATTGCCTTTAATGAGAAGAATGCAGAGTTGGTATGTATCTCCACTTCTAGTTTTGGTTATCATTATTTACTTGTGTTTGATATGTATGTATAATCATGCCATTTTGCTCGAATTTAGTCTTTGTTGACAGCTTCATCTAAATAAACTAAGTCCAGATGAAGAACTCATCCCATTATGTTGTTCTATAAAGTACACAAATTTAGGATTCCATATAAAGTTTTAGTTAAAAAATGTCTTCTCCCTGGAATATCACATACAACTGTCTGGATTTAAATTACATCTGATGTTTGAATTAAATTGGCAAAAATATTATTGTTGAAGGACAATGACCGAGTCCAAGAGTGTCCTAGTCATTCTTTCGACAAGGTCCAATTTTTACTTCTGGAATAAGCGATAAGCTTTAGTCCAATGCCTAAAGAAAGTTCTGATGCATTCTCAGGAAAAGCTTACAGAGTATGATCAGCACACCTTCATAGAAGCAGAGAAGACAAACGGATTAGGAGAACAAGAGAAGGGTATACTGGAAAACTTGGAAAACCTTTCACAAAATGGATTCGAGAAATTAATGAAGGAGCATGAATTAGATGCACTGGTGATCCCGGGCTCTCGGGCTAGTCCGGTTTTTGCAATTGGAGGGTATCCGGCAATAACTGTGCCGGCTGGCTACGGGACAGATGGGATGCCCTTTGGGATGTGTTTTGGGGGGTTAAAGGGCAGTGAACCAAAGCTGATTGAAATTTCATATGGGTTTGAGCAAGCTACCAAGGTGAGGAGACCACCTTCTCTTGGTGTAAGCCAGGAGGCAGTAAACTAGGATACTGACCACTTTAAAAGTTGGAGAAATTAACGTTTTTACCTTGAAAAGAAATGCCTTGTTTCCTGTTGTGTTCAATTATATGTATTCATTGCTGTATTAGCATATGGACTTGTTATTATCCATATGTCATTTAACACTTGAGTTATCAATTTTAACACATAAATGAATTTAACCATCAAATAGTTTTTCGGATTTATTGCACCATACCCACTCACTATCACCACTTTTTAACATAAATCCACTAAACATATTTAATTTTTCTGATGAAAATTCTGTGGAAGTGGGTAAAGTAACAAACCCGTAAGAAAAAGGAAAAAGAAAAAGAAAAAGAAAAAGAAGAAGTTGGTGGTTGATGTAAAAAAGTCGTGATAGTCGAAGGGCATGGGGCAATAAATTCTAGTTTTACGTATGTGTGGCCTAACAAGACTTAAACCTCGGACTAAGAAGTTTATGGGTTCCCATAAAATAAAATGGCTGTTATTAGGACTTCATCACATTCAGAACTGCCCCTTTTGGTTAGATTTACTTGCTTGTTTTTAATACACCAACTACTTCGATCATCCAACTGCAAAATGCAGAAACCAAATTTACGAAGAATCCTGGCCTGCTATAAACAATTCCATTACTTCACACTTTCAATTCTTGGATACAATCATACAAATAGTAAATCCAAATCTGAACTTTCCAGTCCTTTTAGATTTGAATATGTCAAAAGCAAATGTTATCCTTCTCTCTCCACCCCAAAACACACACACACACACACACACATATATAAATGTATAATAATTTGTTGTTGCCTGGAGAGGTTACAGTAGATCACTTTAGCAACATCCAGTTAAATTATTGAAACACCATGCAAGCACAATCCCTGTTATCTTTACTCTACATTGCTGCTTTCATTCTGGTAGGATGTCACCATTCATACATCATTACGTGCAAGGCCCTTTCAATTAAAGAAGCCAGAATTCAAGATCTGCAAACGGCATTCCAGCAAAACCAACTCACCTCAAGACAACTAGTCGAATTCTACCTCAGCGAAATCAAAAGGCTCAAACCCCTTCTGAAAGGCATCATTGAAGTGAACCCTGATGCGCTTTATCTAGCTGACAAGGCCGATTGGGAAAGGAAGACTAAGCCACGTGGTTCCTTATCCAGGCTCCACGGCATTCCAATTCTGCTGAAAGACAACATTGGAACCAAGGATAAGCTTAATACTACCGCTGGATCATTTGCACTGCTTGGATCAGTTGTACCAAGAGATGCAGGTGTGGTGATGAAGCTGAGGAAGGCGGGAGCTATAGTTCTTGGAAAGGCGAGTTTGAGTGAATGGGCTAGTTTTCGATCTCTGATGACCCCAAATGGTTGGAGTGCCAGAGGTGGTCAGGGAAAGGTGAATATTTTTGTGAATATTTTTGCATGTGTACTTGAATGACCTGCAAAAGTGTAATCTTTTCTATGCTTTTGTTTGTGTATGTGTTATACAGAATCCATATGTTCTGTCTGCTGATCCTTGTGGCTCAAGTAGTGGATCAGCAATATCGGTGGCATCTAACATGGCAGCAGTATCTTTGGGAACGGAGACTGATGGTTCAATTTTATGCCCTTCTAGCTTCAATGCGGTGGTGGGTATTAAACCAACTGTTGGTCTCACGAGTCGAGCTGGAGTAGTTCCAATTAGTCCAAGGCAGGACACCATAGGGTATCTCTCTCTCTCTCACCTTAAAACTGAAAGTTGTGATTGTTGCTGAAGTTCTCAAGAACTTGATTGGTTGATCACAGGCCTATCTGCAGGACAGTATCAGATGCAGTTCATGTTCTGGATGCCATTGTTGGATTTGATTATAATGATGCTAAAGCAACTCGAATCGCCTCACAATATATTCCATATGGTGGTTACGCACAATATTTGAATCCAAATGGACTCAAGGGGAAGAGATTAGGCATAGTGAGGGATCCATTCTCTGTTTTCTCTGATAAACTTGTTGAACAAACATTCGAGCAACATTTCCAAACATTAAGGTGCATATCATCATGAAAGCCTTCATCATTCTGTTATCCTTTCCAAATCTGATCAGACTTTCTTCAACTTCAGGAAAAACGGCGCAATCTTGATTGATAACTTGGAAATAACCAATATCAACACAATCTTGAACGGCAGTGTAAGCGGTGAAGCAACTGCATTACTAGCAGAATTCAAAGTTTCTTTAAATTCTTACCTGAAGGAGCTGGTGGCATCCCCTGTCAAGTCCTTGGCAGAAGTCATTGCCTTCAACCAGAAATTCTCGGATGTGGTAACTAGCATCCTTAGATAAGTAATAAAATATTTTTGGCCGAATATTAAATTGTGTTGGATGGTGCCTACATCATATGTGCATGCAATTTTGCAGGAAATGATTGAAGAGTTTGGCCAAGAAATCTTTCTAGCTTCTGAGGAGACGAACGGGATTGGTAATCGAGAGAAGAAAGCAATATGGAATGTAGGAGATTTGACAAGAAATGGATTCGAGAAATTGATGGTGGATAACAAGTTGGATGCAGTGGTGAGTGCTGGACCTGGAATTGCTCCAGTTGTGGCAATAGGAGGATTTCCAGGGATCATTGTTCCTGCTGCATATGATAATAAAGGGGTCCCTATTGGAATATGCTTTAGTGGATTAAAGGGATTTGAACCAAAACTGATTGAGATTGCTTATGGATTTGAACAAGCTACAAACATTAGGAAGCCTCCAACATTCCACCCATAGTACTTTTATTTCATTTTTCTACTTGTGTCTGTTTTTTCTCCTTTGGATGCTGGACTCTCTTTTTTTTTTTTTTTTTTTTTTTGCATTACACTTGTTTTTTGTGTTTGATGAGTTTTCCAGACAGCCAACATCAAATGGGCTGATTTATATATACATATATATATATATATATATTTTAAATTCTGCGTAATTGTGAATCTGGGTTTTTTTTTGCTTCCATTCATATCTTTGCTATCATTCTAATGATGCTGCATTGTCACCATTTTATTGGTTTGACTTTTTTCTTACAAATATTAAAAAAAATTAATGTAAAAAAAGCAATTAATTTTTTCGCTTTTAATCAAATTTTTTATTTACAATATGTCAAATGAATAATTTTTTAAAGATTTTTAATTGAAACTTATTTTATATATTAAAATAAAATATTAAATTAATTATAAGAAATATTAATCTAAGTCAGTCATGTATATATGTATGTATATATATTTATATTACCAAAAAAATTAAAATTATTAGACCGAATATTTTTATTGTGTTCATCCGATATAGAATGCTCTTAATTTAAAAGAAAACAATTTTCTATTATTTTTTCTATGTAATGATGATAAACAAAAATTTAAACAATTGCGCAATCATGTTTGATTATTCTTAAAGAATTATGTTTTCATAATATACAATTATATATTATTGTTTTTAAAGTTTTAAATCGAAAGGGCTGAAGGTTATAATTGTAAAATATAATTTTTTTTTTTTTTAAAATTCTGTCTATTTGTGAATATGGATATTTTAATGGTTTCTATTCATATACTTAATTTAAAAGTGAAATTGTTTTGTTATCATAATTCTATTGATTTAAACACCTTTTTTTCTTCTTTCAAACAACCTTTTCAATTCTTTAAATAAAAACTACTTTTCATTTTTAATTTACTTTTTTACGTATAATATATCAAATTAATTTTTAATAATTTTTAATTTGACATCCATATCGACATATTATTAGATTATAAAATACAATTATTTATTTATTCATTGTTTGTGTTAGATTTAATTATTAATTATGTGAGATTTAATTATTAATTACGAATTAGACTATATATATTAGGTTTAAGCTCTAAATAAAAATTAGTTAAATAATGTTGATATAATTTTTGAATTGGTGGTGTATTATAACAATATTTATGTGGGTTGGGCTGCATTGTAGCCAATCGCCCCCTTAATTAATAATTTCAATGATGGAAACATAATAATAAACTTCCCAATTATGCAGGAATTTTGGTTGTCAACACAGTCTATCTTAATGGAAAGAAAATTACAGCCGATAAAATCCATTCTGGACCTTCCAGAATTGAAATACATGGGGAAGGCCAATTCCTCATTATAAAAACTAGGGTTTGTGTGATAAAAATTGTAAAACAAGAATGGAGAAGATTAGTATTTTCTTTGCCTGTATTTTGGCCCTCACAATATCAACACTTCCGGTGCACTCCAAATACTACACCAAAAGCCATCCATACGAACCAGTTAAGTTACAAAAGACACATCTTCGTTTCTTCATTCATGACATCCTGAGTGGCAAAAAGCCCTCGGTGATTCAAATCGCCGGTCCGAACACGGCCAAGAGCAACGATCCGACACCGTTTGGCACCGTGTTCGCCATCGATGATTTACTGACAGAAGGGCCGGAGATAACGTCGAAAGTTATCGGGAATGCTCAAGGAATGTACATTTCATCGAGCCAGGGCAAGAACTTGACATTGGTCCTCTATGTTGATCTGGGTTTCACGAGTGGTAGGTTCAAAGGGAGTTCACTCAGTGTCTTTTCCAGGAATCCGGTGACGGAGAGCCACCGTGAGGTGGCGGTGGTTGGTGGAAGGGGGCGGTTCAGGATGGCGAAGGGGGTGATTTTTGTTACAACGAAGTTCTTGAACACTACTAATGGCGATGCTGTTCTCGAGTATAATGTGGAGGTTGTTCATCCTTGAGGGATTAATTAGGGTTCATGAATTCTTGGTTTTTTTTTTTTCTTTTAGGTTTTGAATTTGTTTTTCGAAGTGGGTTTTTACATTTGTTGGTTAATCAGATGCGAAGTTAATTTGATGTTATATCATGAGATGAGTTCATTCCATCAATTTGATTTTTATTTAAAAAAAAATATAATTAACATTTACAATTTATTAAATTGAATTTGCCTAAACTTTCTAAACCTTCCTTAAAATACTTTAGAAACGCTTTAATCATTAATTAATGGATATACATGGATTATAATTATTGTATTTATTCAAATTAAATAAAAATGACCACAAAAAAGAAGATAACGATACATTCCAATTATATGAATGGTAAATATAAATTTTTACATCTTTCAATTTCCAACATAAAATAATACAGCAATAGCGTATGATCATAAATTTCATTTGTGGTGACTCCCAATTCATTAGGGAAAATTGTAAAATTAGTAAAGCAATTTTAGAGATCACATATAAATAGAATATTATATTTTTGGATTTGTAAATTAGGATAATATAAGTCTTTAATATTTCTAATTTTAGGATAAAATAACTAAAACCTATTGGATTCAGATTTTTTGTTGAAAAATTGCAAAATTATGTCAAAAACTATAGAGTTCTTGTAAAAATTGAACATTATATTATAAGACTTGCAAATTAGAACAATAATCTGTAATTTTTGCAATTTTAGAACAAAATAGCTCAAACGTTCAAAATTTGAACTTTTTTGTTGCTTTTCATTGCTAGGTGATAATTTTTTTCTACATATGCATCCAAAATGACAATTTTATACAACATGACTATAGTTTTATGATATTATAACCCAATCACTTTTTTAATATAATTGATATTTTTAAGGAAAACTTCACACTACTTTTTGCTAGTTATCAATTTATAATATTTTCTACCAATATTTTTAGATCAAAATAAATTTTATTTCAAAAATTATAATGGAAGAGTCCCTCGAAAATATGCACAACAAAAATAATTTTTCTTTCAAAAATAGAATTTGTTTGAAACACACACAAAAAAAAAAAATAGTGTTATATTAATCGATATCAATTAATGCTAATTCATATTAACTATAATTTGAATTATGTGGCAATAAACAATTTTTTTTTTTCCAATATGAGCTTGTAATAGAATCATGAAAAATCCATAATCATATTCAATTTTGAATTCTTACAAGTAATAACATCAATATGTAACTTTACATATTGATTTAAGTTCAATATGTATCTGGAACAAATATTTTATTTTGTTTTTAAATTGAATATAAATTTTAATGATGCATTTTATAATAAAGCTAAGAAATATCTTAATACGTATCTCAACTATCTTTTAACTCGTCCAAGTTGTCTTCATGATTGCACGCATGGTAGGCAAAATGAATTCTTCAAAATTAGCAAAAAGATCGAATGTGGACTATTTTGTCCTAAAATAAAAAAAAATTAAAGATTTATTGCCCTAATTCATATGTTTAAAAATATAGTATCCTATTTTTGTCCGATCTTTAAACTTAATGTCCTAATTTTAAAATGTTACCAATTTTGAATTTATGGTCAATATCAACAAAATATAATATTCTATTTTTACTAAATCCTTAAAGTTATTATCCTAATTTTACAATCTTCCTAAATTATTAATGTATTTTGCTAAAAGACTCCTAATACCAATCAGATCCTATATTCTTCTTTCCATGAAGGAATCATTTTTAATTATAATATTGAAGTATGAAAATTTGTGAGTATGGTAGGGATTAATTGAGATTTGGTGGGGGGTTAGTCTTTTTTCATTTTCTTAATTTATTTATATATTAGTCATTTTTATATTCATAATTGATGACAATTTCTAAAATGACATTAAAAGAAATGAGGAGGGAGTAGTAAAAAAAAACAATTGTTATTTTTAATTTTCTGTAAAAGGATCAAAAGATGTGTGGAAGCTTCATTTGGTGTCTTTGTAAGCGAATTGGATTGGACTGCATTATTTTGATAAATATTGGATATGAATAAATTAAAAAAACGTATTTAAAATTTACTCTTACGTTGATTTTAATTTAACCCTCATTGAATGCTACTCCATCCTATTCACAATAAGTGTTATTTTTATATATATTAAAAAATAAATTAATTGATTATTATACCTTTAATTAATAGAGAAAAAATATTAATGATTAATGGTAAAAAAAACACATCATCTATATGTTTACAAGAAAAGTTAAGGGTAAATAAAAAAAATAACATTAATTTTCATCTTGGAATTTATAAAACGTCACTTATTCTGAAAAAAATAAAACTATTAAAACGACACTGATTGTAGATAGAAGAGAGTATAACGAAAGGCAGGACACTGTTAACTACTTAAATGCCCTCTTGAAATATCAATTATAATTGCAGCATTTTTTTATAGGTCATTTGAATTTTGAATAATTTTGGAAATGATTTTAAAATTCATTACATCGGTCAAACTTATTATTATATCAATAAATAACTAAAACCCTAAGGCCAACTCCAGCAGTGTGCTGGAGTGGCGGTTGATGTTGGATTGCAGGCTCTGCGTTATTGTAAAGTAATTCTTTTTTTTTTAATTCTGCTGTAATAGTGGTGCAGACTAAGTCTGCGCCAATAGTGTTTTCCTTTTTTTTTTCTTCTAATGTTATATATATATATATATATTCTTAATATTTTTTTTTAATATTCTATTTATATATTTGTTAATATTCATGTTTAATAATAATTTGTTTGTTTTTTATAATTAATTTAGTTTAATTAATTTTATAATTATTTTAATTAATATGATAAAAAATAATAAAAAGGTTTAATTTTAATTATAAATAAAAATAATTCAATAAAATTTTAAATACTACACATAAAAATAAAAATAGATAAAAATACAAATACACAAAACATACAATTACAACTAAAAATTAATTTATTGCTTGATATTATATGTATTTTTTTATATATAATTAATTTTATAGATAAAAAATTAAAATGTTACATATAAAAAAATTATTTTTAATATATTACGTATTATGTATTTAACAAATATGAAGTTTTTTAAATAAAGATTAAAAACAAAATAAATTATAAGGAATATTATTGAAATATTTTTTTTTAGTGCAGAAAGTAGTGCAGACTGCTGGAGATGAAATGCAGATTTTGCTGTAAAATAGTGCAAAATCTGCACTAAAGTTGTGTTGACTGCTGGAGATGGCCTTAGAAAATATTCTTCAAATTTATTATTAGTGTCAATTATTTTTCAAATATTATCCATTTTATTTTAAAGTATTTTTTAAACAATCTCTAGAATTATTTTATTTCTTAACAGTGGAAGCATCATAAAAGAACCCTCCAAATTAGTAAAATACATCATGTGACTCTGCTCAGATGTTCTGAGAAAAGTGATTAACTTATTGTTCAATTAAATCAACCTTTTTCCACGTGGATCTTTTAATCTCATCACGTAATAATTGATTAATCAAGTTTCAAGATTTATTATTATTATTATAATAATAATAATAATTATTATTATTATTAGTATTATTATTATTATTATCATTATTATAATAATGGATTGAAAATGATCAAGTTTCAAGATTTATTAATAATAATAATTATTATTATTTGGGCTACTCTCCCTAATCCTAAAATTAGGTTTTGTACATGAAAGAATGGGAATATTTGATATTTAATACTTGCTTTTGAGTCTTTCACTCTCTTTTTGGGAGGTTTTGGTTCTTTCGATGAATGTGAGCCTCAATCTCCATAATAAATGAGACTTCCATTTTACTTTCAAGATTTTTATTCAATCATCATTGACTTTGCAGCTTATTATTTTTTATTTTTTTTGTAGAAGTAGATTAGTGACCAATCAGATATTTTGTTACCCAATTAATAAAAAAATAATTGCAATTTCATTATGCCACTAGGTTTAGAATCGTATAAATTTAGATATAGTACGTAGTTTATTATTTCAACTATTCCATATTATTTTTAGTTAATCTCGAAAATCAAGAGAATTAAACTAAAGAACAAAACCTATATGTTCTTTATCCTCTCTAGACCCTAGCCATGTGCTTTATCCATCTTACTTTCCTTATTTTCTTATTTTAAATTTTTTATTTTATTTAGTTGGGACATGCATGGAGTATTTGTTAATTTAATTTTTATATTTTATTTAATTTTAAAATGAATGTTTCTGATTAAATTATTTGGGGGTAAAACAATAATTGACAAACCTTAAACACCAATTTTAAATTTAAGTCCTTGTTCCTAAGTTCTAATTAAGTATTACATTTAATTATATCTATTCATAAATAGTATATATTTACATTTAAAAAAAAAAAAAATTTATAAAAAAAGTGATTAATATCATACAATAATTTTTCGAAATACATATTTATATCCAATTATATATTTCTTCAAGAGTAGTAGGTAGAAATTTAGTAGCATGGACGGTAGGTTTAGTAAACAAGTGGCTATCCATGTGATCTTCTGTGTTGGTCAATTACTTTTAATGAACAATACGTTATAATTTACTTGATGTTGTTTAAGATATTTGATGCTCGTGAATAAAGTTTTATTTTATATTATTTTATTTTTTCTGACAGAGACAAATAAATTTAAAACATATAAAAATATTCAAAATCCAGGAATTGATAAAATAAGCTTAAGAGAGCAAAAAAAACATTATATTTTAGGACAAAGTGGATAGATATTTATGTTATAATCTCCTGCCTCATTTATTATAATATAATATATCCCACGTGCCTATATTCCATATGCAGTCGCAAATTAGAGAATGACACCGCACAGGTACGGCCATACCCACTCAATTACTTAAGTTGGATTCCACATCTATTCTAATTTTGTGTTCCGCTGGCTATTTTAGAAGCTTAACTTTATTAGTATAATTTAAATATTATTATTATTATTATTATTATTATTATTATTATTATTTATTTTTTGTCATAGTTCCAATTTTATCTATTCTTCTTTACAGGAATTACGACAAATTTATGACATTGTGATAATTATAAGGAGGTAAAGAAAATGAATTAATTCAGAATATATTAATTAATTAAGGGAGTATTGGTCAAAATGTTATGTTTCTTAACAAATTCTAAAATGACAATTATTTTATTTATTTATTGTGATAACACTAAGAGGGAAATGATCACCTGCGTTAATCCCCCCATACTTAGTTGTCAATGTCACACAGTAGAGAGGCTAATTTTGTTACTTTTTTTTTAATAAAAAAAGAAAAAATTATAAAGTAAATCTAGTCAAGCTGGGAATACAATTATTATACTAACCTTAAAGTTTACTGAACTTTATATATTATGTTTTAACTTGTTTAATTATTTATGAATTATAATTGAATAGAGTACGTATTAGTTTTGAATAATTTAATATTTTACGTTTGTGTTTTTATTTATAAAATTCAATAAAGGTTCAAATTTGTTTCATAATTTTTTGGATACACTGAAAATATATTAGATATTTCCATTTGCTAATTAATATGTTTGGCATTTAATTTTATTTTAATGGAAGGAGTATAATTCTTGAATTGCACACTTTTTAAAGAATATAGGATCAAATTGCTATTTTTCATAATTATTGTTTTAAAATTATCCACAAGTTTTGAGAATATGTACAATAAGATATGGCACTCTTGTGCTCAGTTTAGAGACCATTAATTGTGTGTGTGTGTATATATATATATTTGTTAATTTGATATTTTCATTAAATATTACTTTAAATTGTTGGTCATATTATTCAGTAGAACAACATTGTTTCAATTATGGGATTGGGGTTTGATCAGGTGATTCAAACTTTGTATCAAAATATGTGGTCTGTGCAAGATCCTCTGTTCCTTGAGTATTTTATATTATATTTTAATTCATTAATACATATATATTTAATTAAAGTATGGATGAATTACAAAATAAAATAGTTAATCATATGGAAGATTATAATTAACTAATTAATGCACTTATTAATAAGAACGGTGATTGTTTTGTCAAGGAAGAAAGCAAAAACCCTGAATCAGACATGAACTTGAATACAGACAGCCTAACCGCCAAGACACAACTGAGATGTTTTGCATGGAATTTAGTAAGTCCCAAGAAAACTACACCAAAAAAAAAAAAGAAACATGGAGCAAGCTACACTACCATTTTATTTTCTCTCAGATGTCTGATACCTGTAGAGGCATGTTTGAGCTGCGGGAGTCGGCGTAAGTCGTATAAATGGTGTATTCAATGATACCGTAGTTCGACTCGACGTCGTAATCGTAAGTGGAGGTAATGGCGTAACCGCGAGCAAATCGGAAGGCCCCAGTGCCGCCAACCACAGCCAGCTCACGTTGCTGGTTCATGATCTGGTTCCTTCCCAGAATACAGATGGTGCTTCCGTTGTACTTCCCCGCCGTGAAAACGATGTTGAGGTTCATGGTCAGGGCGGAGTTTTGCAGGTCGGAGAACGTGATGAGCCCCTGAGCTTGGCCCAGTTTCTTGGAGTTGCGGTCGGTCCCGGCCGTGATGAGGTCGTCCAGCACTCGGACTTGGCCGAACGCCGTCGCAGAATTAGATGTGATGGAAGTACGGGCAACCTCGTACACTGTCGCGTTTGCACCAGACAGTGCATCCTGGACGTAGAAATGAATCTTGGCCAGCTTTTCATTTCCACGGCAGATGTTTTGGAACAGTGCTTGTGCTTCTCCGTCTGCCCCAGCGACTAATTTTCTGCCAGAGTTACCAGTGATCTGCGTGGCTATCAACAAACAAGAAAACATCAAGATTACACAAATGCTAGGCTTTGCCATTGCTTCTCTCTCTCTCTCTCTCTCTCTCTCTCTCTCTCTCTCTTCTAAGTAAGTAAGGAACCAGGACCCTAAATGAAGACTGTGTGAGGAGTTGGTGTGATCAATTGGTAGCCATGGGTGGGGATCAAATAGGCAGGGAGTTGAAGAAAGGTGACCTAGTTTACTATCAATGTAGCCAATAGAATCTTTTTATTTATTTTTATTGTTATGTTTATTTTTATTTTTTCGAGGAATATATTATTTTTAAGCATCTAGTGGTCATATATGGAGTTCTAATTTAGATAATAGAAACTGAAATCCGACAATCCATTAGTTTAGAACATCATTTCACGTGTGTGAAGTTGGTGTAAAATATATTCATAAACCTCTGCCATGAATAATACATAATAATTTAAATGGCGATGTGTGAAAAATATTATATGAAATATTAATTTAAATTATTTATTTATATGTAACGATTGATATTTTAATATAAATATATATCTGTCAATCAAATATTTTCAAGTGTTCAAATTTTATTTGTTAGGCAATCAAAATCATATCATATAAATATGGAAGATAATTACTTAAATTTGTGTCATTAAATCTTGAATGATCAATCATATCATGTCATTTCATCATGCATATAAAAATAATTCACATCCTATAACTATAAATAATGGTCTATTCTTCACCATAATTGACATCACAATCGAAGTTGAAAAATTCCAAAGCAAAGGTGAAATTCTCCCCAGCATTGAAGGAATTCTATGAAGGCATTTTTATAGAAGTCTACCATAAACGACGTTCAATTTGAGAGGAAGACGCTAAGTCCCTCCGATCAGCATTGTTTTTTCAAGTCAGAAATACATTAAATCAAATGGCATTTTTCATAGATTCAGAAGCGTTCATTCGAAATCAAACTATCAAGCCTTCGAATTATGTTATATAAGTCAATCCTAATCAGAAAGAAAATAGAGTTATCAACTCCACCATTAAATTTCAAAATCAACAAAAACATTAACTTCAAGAGAAGAATCAGAGTAGACACACTAAAGATTGTAATCAACAAATATCCTTTTGATTCAATAAATATAATTTGCACAATTTCATTGTTCGTTAATTTTGAGATACGAAATTTGTTGTTACAGTGGCTATGGAGTACTTCTTTAGATTTTAGAGTTTGAAACTCTTGGCTACACATGTTACATCGTATTATTTTATTTCTTATAACTTGGTTGAAGCGGAAGTCATATATATTTGTAAATCTATTGTTACATTTACTTTTAGAGTAGGATTCTTGTTGCAAAGTGCACGGTGCATGAATCGATTAATTTGATTCTGATCTTTGTAAAAAACACAAAC
This sequence comes from Caryopteris x clandonensis, assembly GCA_028749325.2. NCBI lineage: Eukaryota > Viridiplantae > Streptophyta > Magnoliopsida > Lamiales > Lamiaceae > Caryopteris > Caryopteris x clandonensis. Next base: position 7,860,392 of record JAPYKT020000007.1, on the reverse strand, counting down.
GTTCTTTCTAAATCATGCCCCACATTTATCTGTGTGTATAATATAAGATTTTTTCAGCCAAATTTAATATATTTTTTATAAAAATATATAATATTAAACAATCTAAAAAAATATTACTTTCACACAATTAAAATATTATGTTTTATTAAAATGTATAATTACAAAAAAAAAAATATAGTAAATACATAATACATTTCACCAAAAATTAATACATATTGAAAAATTTAAAACTATATAAAAGCAGGAAACGATAAGGTCAAAAGGTCGAGCTCAAAAATACGCGCCCAGAGTTAACGAAGACCGAAGCTGAATGTATAATATATTTCCACATGCACCATTGAACCTTCACATGTGTTTAACTATTGCTCGGATTTCGCACACCTAGAAAACTGAATTTTATATTATTTTTACCTTTTCAATCAACTTTTTCTTTCCTAATCATATAAATAAATTATTATTTCACATTCACCATTATATATAATTTCATCGTATATGATATGTTACAATCGATGAGGTACACTTCGGACAAGACTGTTCAAAATAAAATATTTATTTTATGTAATTTTTGGGTCTAATGAATCTTCTATGATGTAAATAAATATGTCATTCTTTAAAGCAACACATCTACTATAGCTATTAAATGGATTCTTTATAAAAAGAAATTAAAAAAAAAACTAATTGTTTACCTCCCCCAATAGTAATTATGAGTATCGTACTTGATTGTATAAGCAATAATAATCAAATCATACTTTCTTTCTGAATAATTAAAACCAATATACTTCTACTACTAATGTGAATGATGATTACTATGTGATTTCACATCAAGAATGAACTTTTAGTAAGACCAACTATAAAAATACGGGATAATTTATTAATAAAATTTGTTAATCTAACAATATTAGGGATGCCACATGATTCACCTGTAATTCACCTGCTCCGTCCCCCATCTTATTTGGAGCAATTCGATCTCAATATTTTTTGATTTGTTTTATATTTTTGTATTTAATAAATATGTAATATACGATACAATATCATATTATAATTTAAAATTGTAATTTATATCAATATCTATAAAATGTGAATATAAAATTATAATTATATTTTTAATATCATTTCTTTATTTTTTATATAAAACCTTGATTTTATGAATTTTATTAATATTATTAGATATTATGGTTACAATAATAAACATTCAAGTTAAAACGAGTCGCATCGTCCCGTGACCCACAGTAGGTTGGTCCCACCCCATCTCATTTAAAAATGTGATAGGTTTGGATCTTCAAGCAGCCATATTCTCCTACTCCATTGTGTTCCCTACTATATAATGTAAAAGTGAAGCTTAATAATTATATTAATCAATGAAATTAAAGAATTTAGACAAGCTAGACATCTAATGTCATGTCATTATTTAGTTATATTAATTAATCAATTTAAATTATAGTTATGTTATGTTATTTATTATAATAAACTAGCCCTTATTTTAAAAAAATGATTAGTGATTATTTCATTTAACATTTTTATTTTTATTATTAAATTTGTTCATTTAATTTTTTAAACATTACAACATCACTATTTTTGTATAATATTTTAATATCTTTTAAGATTTTTTAATATCAATTATTAATTATATCCATAATATTATCATTATTTTGACAATTTATTTATAAATAAATTTAATAATTGTTTATAAATTATTTTTTCACAATTCTTAAATTTCACGGGTGTGCACTAGTTTTACTTATCTTCAAGAACATAAAATATGATTGCACTTCGTTCTTGATTTTATATTAATATAAGTGTGTATATTAAGGTTACTATTATTTAAAAATGTAGACAAATACTTATAATAATATAAATTAAAAATGATAAAAAGAAAAACACCGATCCCACGAGGAAATTTTGTATTAACAAATGAAATCCCCCAACAGATCTGCCCCACTGCTTGTTAATGTATTATTTATTATTTTAAAATTAATGATTTTCTCTTCTCAACTAAAAAAGTCACATCTATCTGGGCCCACCTGAGTGAGACATTATCAACTATTTTAGATGGGGGTTGGTGGGCGACGACAACTTCTCCACTCCCCATTTTCTGACAAATGTAAACTACTTGGGTTTCAATGTGATTTTCATATATTAAAAATAGATTAAGTGTTTATGCTACTATTAATTAATTAAAAAATATATTAACAATTATTGGTAAAAAGATGTTTATATTTATTTGAACATGGGGAGTCTAAAAGTTGTGTTTTTCATAGTTAAATTGGTCTCTTGAAGCTTTCAAGAGAGACTAGGGTTGGAAAGTCGTGAAGTGGCGCGAGCTTTCAGCCACCCGTTCTTGCAGAAGTGCACTAGAAGAGATGGGAGAACGATATGGGAAAAGAGGCCTATTTGAATTGAATCTCCTTGTATCAGCCATTTTGGGCTGAAAAGTTAAGAATCAATTAAAAAAATAACATTAATTTTCACCTTAAAAATTATAAAATACAAAAATTTAAATTTATTAAAACGATACTTATTGTAGATAGAAGGGAGTTTTAAATTTTAGGGTCATTGTATAAATCCAATCTAATTATTTATTTTTAGATCTGTTATTTAATCTGGACCATTGAAATTTTAATTTTAATTTTTTATCCTTAAATTTTGTGACAATAATTGGTTTTTGGGTTGACTAAAGAATAGTTATATTATACATGTTAGACCACATACCTTATTGTGTTCCTATCTTTCATTTATTTATTATTTATTCTTCTCAAAAAAATTAAGCTATACTTAATTCTTATCTTTTCTTTTCTTTTAGAAAATCAAACTGTTATTTTTTCCCTTTCTTTTAGAAAACAAAACCAACATCAAAATATGTCTTTTTTCGTTTTTGGTTTCCTTTGAGAAATTCCAATATAATCGTTTCCTTTTTCTTATCGAATTTTCTTTTTTCATTTTCTTCTCAATTCATGACAATGTTATGCTTCTTTTATGGTTTATGTAATAATTTTATCTATTTTTAAAATTCTATGTCGACAGTGAATTTGTAGTTGTATATTTCTCGTTTTACTTTTATTTGAATCTAATTTTTTATTTAAAATATTTAAAAATTTATGTCAATCTAGTTGCATCTATAATTTTGTATGTACAAACTTATAAAAAATATTATAGGAGGATAAAATTTTGACGAAAAAAATTCAATATATGTTTTTAAGAGTGAAGTGTATTTCCAAAAAGAAAAACACAAAAATAGTTCCATTCATAAAAGAAAAAATAGTACAACATAAAAAAACCAATTATTTGTTAGGTTATATAATTGAAAAGGACAACAAATTAAATAGAACTATAAATATATTTAATTGTATACTTGAAAATATTTAATCATACAACAATTGAAAAATAAAATATAAAGCAAGATGCATCCATACTTGGTTTAGTTAATTAATAAAGAGAATTCGAGGACATAAGGGAAATATGTAAAATAAAATTAAATATATTGCGGGCGTGAGCAATTTAAATATTTATAAGTGAAAAAATGAAAATATATTATTGAGAATTAAATGGAAATTACGAATTGAAACTGAAAATATGAAAAGAAAATAAAATAATATATATATATATATATATATATATATATATCAATGCATAAAAACGAGGTAGAATGTGACCCACAAAACAATGTAATCATTATTTAATTTGCACATTTAAAACTTCATCAATATATATTGTATATGTAATATGATATTATTTTATATACATAAATATTTATATTAATAGAGATAAAATAAAGGATAGAAATATAAACTAACCATTATTACAATTAAGATTATACATATATATATATATATAGAAAATTAGTGAGTCTTCTGTCAAACGATTGTACGTGTGATATGATTTAAAATATTACTTGTTTAACTATAAGGTATTATTTATTTAATTATAAACTAAAATGATATTTTATAGTTAAATAAATAATACTTTAAATCATTTTATACGTACAATCATTTTACATAAATTTTTGTGATAGAAGATACGTAAACCTTTTGTTATGATAAAAAAATAAAAAAATATATTTTGCATTGGTTTAAGACGAATTTACCTCTTCTTTCATCTTTTTCTCAGTTTTCGTGAATAATAATTACACCTCAATTTGACTCATTAATAAACATATATATATATATATATGTGTGTGTGTGTACCTCAATTTGTCCGTAGAAAATGGGACTGGTTGACCAAATGACCAAATATTTCCGTGTCAACTTCTCTACCTTGTTAAAATTTCTTCGAGACTTATTTTCAATACCAACCCAAAACAGAAGTTCTGTTTCCATTAATTAGTTTAACCACTATACAAACTCTTGTCTGTTCTCCCTTCCTATATACACACAATCTCTGAAGCCCCTGATTAGCTGCACTTCACTCAGAAACAGAAAGCCCGAAATGGAAAGCCTACGTCTACTCTCACTTCCCATCTTTCTATTTTTAGCCACTGCATGGGCAGCCCAAGCCCAAACCGGCGACCAAGTTCCATGGGCCAAGAGGGTCGAGACCGGAAAAGAAGTCATCACCACCCTTCAATTCTATTTCCACGATATAGTCAGTGGGCGGAATCCAACTGCCATCAGGATTGCTCAGCCTCTCCAGAACACCACCTCGCCCACCCTCTTCGGGGCCCTCATTATGATCGACGATCCGTTGACTGTCGGTCCGAATCTTTCGTCGAAGATTGTGGGCCGGGCCCGGGGTTTGTACGGGTCCGCCGGGCAGACGGACATGGGATTGATCATGGTCCTTAGCTATGTGTTCACTGATGGGGAATACGATGGTAGCTCGTTTAGCCTTCTTAGCATCAACCCGGCGTTGCACCCGGTCCGGGAGATGGCCATCGTTGGTGGGACTGGCCTGTTCCGGATGGCTCGTGGCTACGCGATTGCACGTACCAACTGGTTTGATGCTGCCACTGGTGATGCTATCGTTGGGTATAATGTTACAATTGCTACGTATGTTTAAGAGATTTTTTATATGGCCTCAGGGAGGAAATTTAATGTGTTTTTTCTTTTTTTTTTTGGATTATTAGTGAATTTAGCTTTAGAAGGTTCCTTGATTGTATTCTCATTGTTAAGCTTGTTTTTTCTTTGAAGGATTCATCCATGAGAAGCAATTGTTGATTTCAAGAATAATTTATTTTCAATGGGTTTTTAGTTGGGGTTGTTGAACTACTTAGACTTTTCTACAATAATTTAATGCTCCCACTGTGGGTCCAGACTTTGAACCCATTTGTGGTGACAAATATTCTTGGGAAATTTCATTTACTTTGAAAGATTGGTTAATTGGTGATAATAATTAGATTGACTTTCTCGAGTCATAATATTATTTATTTAATTAAAAATATTATTTATTTATTTAATAAAATTACTATTTTTTTCAATATAACAATCAATAGTAATATTATAAAAAATAATTTTTTTAGTTAAATAAATAACATTCTATATTGAATTGTATGATGCACCTAAACTATATAAGTTATTGTATAATAATTAATCATCGTATTTTTTCAATTGGATTTTGTTTGTGGGATCTTGACTTTATATCCATGTATTCAGATTTGTGTCAAAATTAAAAGGTGTTGCTTTTGAAACAAATATTATAGGTTTTATATAACTATTTATTAAATTCATTAGTGTTGACTTCAAGTACACAAATTAAATGCACATTACTTTCAGTATTTGATTCTCTTTAAATATTTTCTTTGATTTTAGGATTTTTATATGAATTTTTATGTTGTGATTTGTTGTTATTTCTCAATTATTTATTTACATTATCATATCCTATGAATAAATATCGAATTCGGAGAGACTTCAATTCAAAACACCATGGATACACACACAGACGATAGTGGAAAAGGGTAAAACACATTTATTGTAACTAACAAATGATAAAGAAACTCGATCCTCTTCAGTTTGAGTGGAGCATAATTTCTCAGTACCTGCAAGTACTCTTGAAGGAGGTCCTGAGCAAACACTTTGACGCTTAACTAAGTCAGCAATCAATTAATGGCGCAAGAATCTTTTGATATCATTAAAGGAGAACATTATTGGAGAAGAAGATATTTTAAAAAGAGAAATGAAACAATTCATTAAGGGAACGAATATTTATACTTATGGTTATAAGAGGTGATCGTCATTTTAGACCTCAAAATTGCTTCGATAATTCTAGACATCTTAGCCAAGATCTCATACTATAAGGGAATTTTTTAAATGATCCATATTTATGGATAAGATCAAATATGTCTGATAAACTCTATTTTTTAGGATTGTTGAGCTTACATAACTATCAAGTAGTCTACTTGGATCAGATCTATCGAATATAATATATGTTGCGTTGAGGTCATACATGAATGATTTCATAAGGACTGCGTCCGGTGAAAGTAGAGCTAAAATCATACAGAGGGAATTATTTAGTTTGTTGATGTGGATACTAATCGACATGTATTATATTGAGAAAAAATCAATCTTAACTTTGACTTCACTTGCTACGTTCCAGTTTGAAGTTTATTCTTGTAGTAATTTAAAATTATTTTCTTAAAGTCTACCCTTTAATAGTTTAGCTTGGATTCTTGTTATAGTTTGAACATTGTAAGTTATCGATGGTATGTCATAACGAACAATTGCAAGACAAAATAGTGAATCACTTCAAAAACATTCCTGTTAATTCTTTATGATATTAGGCTTGCACGTTTTCTGAAAGAGGATAGAACTAGCCTCTAGCAACGCAAGTCATGCGCGGGAACTTCTTTTCAGAAGCTTTAATATAACCATTGTCATCAAATGGTTCGTACTACACATTTCAATTAATTTTACTTGCTTCAGATATACATACATATATATAATATAATATAATATAATTTTAAATAACATATATATGTCCATATGAAGGTTGGTATGTATAAAATAAATCCTAGAAAAACATGCATTTAATTTGTGCTAATCAATGAGTCTGTATCAAAATTCAAAATATTTAAAGCAAAAACTTATATGATATCGTCTTGTGAAATGGAATTCAATTTTGTTTTTAGGATTCTTTCTTTTGCAAATCTTTTAGGGTTTTTCAATTTTTTTTTACTTAATTTATCAGTTTTAAATTTTTTTTAAATTTATTATTTTTAGTAGTTTGGCGTAATGCAAGATATTTGTGAGACGGTGTTACGAAACACATATTTCAAAATTATCTAACTTATTTTGGCTTTAAGTATATATAAATATAATAGGTCATTTTAGCAAAAAGGAATTACCATTATCATGAAGATGCTGCATGGTACAGAGCACGAATTAATGATAATGTAAATGATGGCTCACCAGAAGACGTTTGGTATATATAGGATGCTTTCGGAAAGAGGTGACGGGAATGATACAGATAGGGGATGAATAATTTTTCCATACAGCGTATGTATATACTGACATCGTTAATTGACATATAATTATGTATTAAAAATAATAACAATAAAATAAAAAATACACAAACTGGATCGCAGCGTCTATAAATACAAGCCTCCCATAATAGATTCTCATTACATTGTGTCCAACAAACTCACACAACACATATGATACTACAATGATGACATCTACTTCAGGTTCTATTCTCTTCTTATCCATTTCCTGAGTGCTTTGGTTAAACGGCGCCGTTCCTGAAGGCCCAGGTGAAGTTGAAAGCTGGTTCAAAAGGCTAAAAGCCATGAAAAACGGCCCGAGCAAATGAGTAAGCTGCACTTCTACTTCCACGACTTGATTCCGGGCAAACCGTAACTTCAGGTGTGGTGGCCCAAGCCAACATGACGGGCTCCTCGCCCACTTTCTTCGGCTTGCTCATGATTGCGGACGACCCGTTAACAGTTGGGCCGGAGTTCTTGTATGAAAGGGCGGGCTATGCCGAGGGGTTTTACGGAGCGGCGTCGTCTGAGGAAGTGGGCCTGATTATGGCCATGACTTTCATTTTCACCGATGAAGTGTACCCTTTCGGTTTTGGGCCACAACCCGGACCTTCATATGAATCGAGAGATACCCGTTGTTGGTGGGTCGGGCCTGTTTCGCCTGGCGCGAGGAATTGCAACTTTGCGTACTTACTACTTCGATGCTACTGTAGGGGTTGATATTGTGGTTTTCCACTATTGAATCATTATCAACTTTTGAAATAAATATTGCATTTCGCATTATTTTATAAATTCTTTTATCTATTTGAAGGAAAGGGAATTAACTTAATAATTAAATAATGTTTTTAATTTGTCAACTGTATTTAGTTGCAAGCTTGCAGCTTTTTGTTTAGTAGGCCATATTGCTCAACTTATTCTTTTTTCTAAATCAATGTCTTCTACTAATTATTATTTTAACTTATATTTCAACTCTAGCCCTGTTAGTATTTCTTCGTCTTATGCACGAACTATATATATATTTATTTGTATAATTAAAATATTTTATAAAATAAAATAAATGAAATATTACATTAATAAAATTTATTTTCAAAACTAATTACTTCTTATTTAAAATTTAAACATATTTGTTGTCGGTATGTAACCTTCTTGACTTATGGAAAAACCACAAATAATTTAATTAATTACATATATTTAAATCAACACAAATATTCAAATACATACAAATCAAAAATAAAATTAAAAGAGAATTAATAAAGTAAATAAAATAAGTAACATTATTAGAGAATATGTCTTTTCCTTATTCAAATAATCCCAACTTTTATTAGAAAATAATTAATTGATTTTATGTTATACAACATAAGTCCACAAAAATATTAAATTTATTATTTATAAATCGAACCTTAATGACTCCATGTAAATATAAATTTATATAACAATTAAATTCATATATTATATTTTATCATGTGTTCAGATAAAAACAATATATATATATATATATATATATATAATTTTAAGTGTTTATATGTATATTCAATTTTTATATATATAAAAAACAAATATTAATTAAATAATATAAAGTGGTATTACCATTTAGCGAACACTGAAGATCAAACAATAGTAGGTAGACATGTGGCATGGAGCTCGGAGATTAGGTTTCATATGTATTTAGTCAACCACGTGTATTCTCCGACTTTCCAATTCTTACTTTTATTTTTTTGTTCTGGGGTCCTTGAAATTTATTTTATTTCAACTTAGGTACAAATATTTTCACTCAAAAACTAATTTTTTTTTTGTATTTTTATTTGCATTAAAATTTGGACATGGCTCTTTATAAAAAGGACCAAATTAAAAAGTATATGTCCTATCAATTACAAAAAAAAAAAAAAAAAAAAATTAAAGTACATGGACTTAATTAATTTTGCAAATGAAGGTTCGTGGACTTTATAATTCAAATAAAAATATAAATCCCATCAAGCGTAGATTAAAGAGGGCTTTGGGCCAATATCTATAATATTTGAAATTATAATTACTTTGTAAAGGTGATACAATAACTCTGGGGAAAAAAAAAGTTATATGAACTATATTCTAGCAATTTGACCTATATATATATGTTTTTTTTATGATTATTTTTTAAAATATAGAAGTAGTGTCATTAAAGGAAAAAAAAATTACATTTCTCCAGCTAACTATTTTTTAATTATGGTATTTATTTTTTATATAAATTTATATTAATATCTATTTATATAGAAGATGTAATAATATGATTTGATTCGTAAAAATATGATTTTTTATATTGAAATTACTCTTATTATTTTTCAAGATAAGCTGAAAATATGCTGTATTATAATTATTTATCAAAACATATTTATTAGATTATCGTTTTATTTTATTTTATATTTTTCACCAAAATTTTTAACAGTTTATAAAATTTTATTTGACTTTTTTTATGAAAAAATATATTATTAATTATCTTTTGTGATCTTCAATTATCTCTCTGGTTGCTTAATATTTTTTTGGTGAATTACATTTTTCACCCTCGAGCTCTTGTCAAAATATCTAGTAAATTCTAAAATTTGTAAATATTACAACTGTATAGATTGTAAAAAAGATATTAACCCATTATAAAATAATTAAATTATATTGCATTTATTTATTTTCTAAAATACAAATAAAGTAAATGTTTGGAAATGAGAAATATTATGATGGTAAAATATTTTTCTAAAAATCTTAAAACTAGCAAATGAAATCCAAATGTAATGTTCAATAAATCAGAAAGAAAAAAAAAAAAAAACTTTAAAATTAGACATTAAGTCCGAATAATATCTACGTTATAGACACTAAGAAAAACATTTATGTTATCATAATATATACATTAAGTTTAGGAAGAATTTTAAAATTCATTAACATAAGATTTATTAATCCGAATAGTTCTATGTTTAATCTTTAATATTTCAAGTGTTGGAAAAATGTCAAATTAAAAACAAAGAGGACAAAGAAATGGTCCCAATGCTACTATATATGCACACCAACAATTCATTACTTAATTAATATTTAGCAGCTGTTTGGCATAAAAATAATTTTGAGGCAATACTTTTTTTTTTCTTGGGCTATTTAGGCCAAATAAATTTTATATAAAATTGTGATTTCTGTATATCTATTTTTTTAAGTGTAAGAAATGTCCGTCGTGTATCATCGAATATGATAAAATATCTTTTAATTAAACAAAATACTATTATATTTTAGGTAAACAACTAAACCTTCACGGTTAATTGATAATACTTTTTATGATTAATTAATTAATACATTCATGACTAAATGCGTAACACATTTCAACACAAAAGTAATATATTTGTGCTTAAACTATTAACATCTTTACTCTTCACTAGTAACACATTTCAACATAAAAGATAATATATTTATGGTCAAGCAATAAAAAAATTCAATATAAGGAGTAATGCTTTGTGATTAAGCTAACACAACAACAAATATATTTAGGAATAAGAATTAATATATGTCAACATAAAGAGTAATATTGTTATTGTTAAATGAGTAACACATTTCTAACACAAAAAATAATATTATTACAATGAAGCAGTAATATATTTCAATAAAATGAATAACATATTCCAATACAAAAGTAATACATTTGTGGCTAACAGTAGTAGTTTTACGATAAAGAGTAATACATCTATGGTTAAGCAGGAATACATTACGGTTATAACATAATACCTTTCAGCACAAAAAAAATAATATATCTATGTTTATGAAGTGATACTCTTTATTGTGAATGTATTGTTGATTTATTTAAATAATTTGTCTGTTTACATTAAATTTAAGATTATTTATTAAACTAAAACGTATTATTGTTTCACCTATATTATTCAAACTATTATTGTCTCGTGTGTAATGTACAATTTGCAATATATTAAAAAAATAAAATAAAATTCAACTAACAAAGTGCACAAATAATTTCGAAAAAATATTTCCACTTCAAAAATGTAAAAATAACGGTATTTTCTACATTAACAAAGTACTTGTCAACGAACACTTATAAACCTTTTTAAATATAGGAGTAGTTATTTTTTACCAACCCCTTTCCAAAAACCACTCCTATGAAAAATAAGGACACTTAGCAACCCTTTTTAGTCAACTTGTACATTAATGAAGCACTTGTTACAACCTACAAATGCATAATCTAACTAAAAAGTCACCCTTTTGTCAATTTCTACATTAATGAAGTACTTGTTACAAGCTAAAAATTTATAATCCAGCCATTTTACTTAAATAATTTTAATCCAAAATGATAAACTACGATTTTCTTAAACTTCAAGCCTTATAGATTATTTAGGGCAACATAAAGTATTCAATCTATACTAATACAATAATAAAGTATTCTAAAATTGTAATTTTTTTATCTATTTTAAATTTCCGAAATTGTAAATTATTTTGAAAATTATGTTTTATCCTATGATTACATTTTTTAGAATTTTTTTCTCTTTTATAATTCATTATTAAGATATAATATATCTCATTAATCCTCCTTTTATGATCTTTGATTTTACATCCATATCGAATACATTAACATAAGATATTCGATTTAAAACATAAAATTATTTTTTGGTTGATTATTAGGTTAGATTCGATGTATTATTTTTATTGGATTAGGCTGCAAATCAATATTAACTAGTAATTTTCTAAAATAATTTATCAAATCATATAATCTTACTAAAATTAATAAATTTATTATTGAAAGAAGTCTCTTATTTTTGGAATAGAAAAACTTTTTTTTTTTTGCAAATATTTTCCAGTTAAATAATATAGTATTTTGAATAATCTAAAGTTTTGTTTTTTAAATATTGATTTATTTATAAATATATTTTAATTTATTTATTGAATATTTTACAAACATGCATTGCATGGGGATGATACCATTGAACAGTAAAGAAAAGGGTAAATAAATGTGTTTGAATTGGTGGCAGAAAACATTAACCATTTTGAAATAATGGTAGAAAGATTTATCTTGATCTATTCATCACCCTTTTATTCACGGAATGTGATTAATTATTATGGGTGTACCTGTATATATGGCTTTGGTATCCTTATCACTTATACCTGACCAAGAACATTTATTGAAGTATAAGTTCCAACTTCATAAGTTATGTATTTATATTTGGAGAAAATATCAAGATCCGGCAAAATGACATCAAAATCCTTCATCCGTACTATATATATTTCCAAGAATGCAATATGCAGATCACAAGCACAAAAGAGAATTGTCAGCATGTGAACATGAATTGCCCATCAAAGTAAAGACTAGTTCGGCAGAGTTCGAGGAAAATATATTATAAAGATGATGGAATATATAATTTTTTTTTTTATCGATATCCATTGATAAAGATGTAAGTTTTTTGAGTAGTGGGGAGTTTGTTAAATACATGGTTTTCATCTATCCACATAAAATGTTAGGGTCATTATCCAAAGTTCTCAACGGATAACGGAGATGGATCAGCAGAAGAGAAAAAAAAGAAGCGTCCAAAAGAGGTTGTGATCATTATTTTACAACCACATGTAATACCATAAATTTCATCAAGATAAATATTTAAATTATATTTTTTTTTATAGTTTCACGTTATTATATTTTAAAAAAATACAATACAGTAAATTATTAGAAAATGAGAAATTGTATGTTGTTCTTATGTTCTGTTGCACTACACAAAGGTTCAAATAAAAGAGTTGAAAGACGGTGTCCAATCCAAGAACTCCAAACTCCAAAACTATCTACATATTGGTACATATACTATGCAGTTTTGCTCAGATCAGCAACTCACTAAGCAAAAAAATTGTAAAAATGGATAGCCTGCACTTCATTCATCTTTTTTCCAATTTTTCCTTATAAAAAATCTTACGTATCCTCTTCTTTGCCAACACCGGTCTCATTCATATAGCACTAAATTGATTTTGCGACATCACTTATTTCCATCTCATGCTAGCACTAATTTCACAAAACATAAAAAATGTTACTCATGTTACTCATGTTTTCTAGCCAAAACAAAAAATATTTATTAAAATGTACTAGCTATAGCAATCAATATATAGTCAAAGACACTATAAGATACTTAATTTATTAAAATAATTTATGAGATTTTATGTGATTTTTTCTTCTAAGTTTTCTTTAAATTTAACTCTATGGTATTAGTTTTTTTTATCTAAGCTTAATATATTGTATTTAGTACTGTTCATATAAATGCCCCATACTACTTATATATAAAAAGATGTTCATTTTTAAAAACATACACACACACACACACACACACACACACACACACATATAATAATAATTGTCGAGCTGCAAAATAGATAAACATTAAATAAGATCAAATAAACTAAACTCACACACATAGCTAACTCAAATATAAGATATTCCTTTTCTTGGGATGAATATTTTCAATTTTGTAAATTATTTTTTAAGTAAATACATATAATTATTAAAACATTCCTAAAAACTTTTAAATTTTGAGGGGTGCGAGGGAGCCCTTAGCCCCCCCCCCCCCCCCCCCCCCCCTCCTTATTTTTCTATAAGTAGAAACAGTTTGGATTATCTTTACATTTGTTTTGCTTATATTTTATTGTTTTCAATATATAATATATTTTAATTAGTGATATTATTTATCAAGTATCATGAAATATAAGATGTAATACAAAGTGCAACAAGAATCTTCAAATAACACGTGCAGTTTTGTTAGTTGTAACACAAATCTGTAGTAATATTTTTTTAGTAAAAAGTAATAATTTTTAATTAAATAAATAATAAAATTAACTTGAATAAATAAATAAATAAAAAGCCCAAAATATAATTAAACACCCGGTTTGGGGAGATTATCCGAAAAAGATTATCCGTTTGTTAGCTAGATATATATTTTCGGAACGTGCGAGTTTACATCCAAACAAATTAGCAGGTATAAAAGCACAATTTGTTATCAACTTGGCACGGAAGTCTACAATATACAAATACTAAAACATCAATAGTCGCCAGGCGGCTGCAAATCCGTGTTTATTACCCCCCCCCCCCCCCCCTACACTCAAGGAACGTTCTCAAACAACTTGCATGAAAAATATATATACAATGACCTATAGTCTGTAACTACTATCTTCTATAATATTTCTACTGGTTATACTATAATACTCTACTGTACATAAACAATCACATCATTTGGTTTAAAAAACTCTATATAAACCAACCCTGAACACCCAATTTCCATTAGGGTTTTCCCAATCCCATCTTCAAATATATATCTCTCTTCTCTCTCTAGTCGAATAGAAAAGAGATCGAATATGGCAAAGCCAATAACTTGTCTTGTTCTGATCATCTCCTACTTGTTCATCGCCGTCCACGCAAGGCAGCACCTGCTCAACCCAGAAAAGTCATGGTTCCAGAACATCTGCAAGGGAAATGAAAAGGTGGCCAGGGTCCATTTCTACGTCCAAGATGTACTAGCTGGTCAGAACCCGACCGTATACGAGGTTGCTCGCTCTTCCATCTCTTCCAACTCCCCGACGACCTTCGGTCAAGTCCGAGTCGTAGATGACCTACTAACGGCCGAGCCCGACATCAACTCGGAGCAAGTGGGCAGAGCTCAGGGGCTCATCACTTCTGCCGATTTGGAAACCTCAGCCCTGGCGATGAATCTCAACTTCGTTTTCACGTCGGGGACTTACAACGGAAGTACCATCAGCATTCTGGGAAGGAATCAGCTCATGAACGAGGAACGGGAGCTTCCGATCGTCGGTGGGACCGGGGTTTTCCGGTTTGCCCGTGGGTATGCTCTTACCAGTACTTACTCGTACGATGTTGAGACAGAGTATGGGGTGCTGGAATACACGCTTTATGTGACTTATGTGGATGATTCCAGCATGCGTCTACAGGCAGACATGTGATATTAAGATATGTAGTTTCGCCATTGTTAAATGTAATAAACGACGTAGACTATACTTGCTGCGTTTTGTTGGACTTTCCAACAAGGTTGATGCAGAGATTCCTTTGTAATGAAACACTATGCAAAAATAATAAGTGGTTTTTGTGACTTCCGGACCGGGATAAGTGGCACGTGGCCTGGTTTATAATAATTTTAATGGTTGAATAACAGCTTTTGTTTTGTAAATTGACGGAGTCATAGTTTGTAGGATTGTATTGAGGCGTGTTAAACTGAACATAATATTATTTGAGATTTTTTAATGTTATTAATCAAACTTTTAATATTATAATGAGGTTTTTATTATTATTATTATTAATTGAGTTGAAGTTGAACTGAGTAATGATTGTAGTAATATGAATTGATCTCAATTGATTTGATATTTTTAGATTTTTTAACGAATATTGAGTTGATTTTATCAAATGTAAATTTATGTTCAAATTTTTTTATATCTCCATCAAACAAAGTTTAAACAAGTTTTGAACGAAAAATTGATAAGATTTTAACGAAAGATCTTAAATCAAGTATTGATTTGCTTAAAAATTTTTTGGATGTTATTTATGTAACTCTTTAGATTGTATTTATATCATTTTTTTGTTTTTTTTTGGAAGACTATATATATCGTACGTAGGAATTATCTATTATTGTGTTTGCTAATTAATGTTTTGTCTTTCTTTTGTTGTTTTGTTGTTTTTAGATTTATAATTTTTATTTATCATTTATATTATAGTTTATTTATTTTTTGGTAAATATCATGCCTAATTTTAAACAATTAATAAACTTTAATTGTAATATTGCAGTCGAGAAATGAAAAATGATATATATATATATAGATGTAGATAACTCTTTAAAATTTCACCTTAAAATCTTGATCCGGGCCTGGGCAGACGGCCGAACCCGATCAGCCTTCTTGGATTAGTCAACTTCTAATTGAGTTTGATGATGAGATATTCCTAATTTATTTCTTTGACTTTAGTGCCACCTCTTTTTCTAATCAGACTATTTAGGCCATGAAAGCAACCTGCAACTCTTTAGTATCACAAATTTGAGAAGCAACACTTTCAGTCATAATTTTGGACGATGAGGATTTAGTATCAAGAATTGGTGCCGTCTAAGAAATCTTACGACGAAAGAGATAAGAAAAAGTGATTTCTAAAGTCATTGTGAAGAAACCTTTTGCAGCTTGGATTAAATGAGTCGAGTAGTTTCTTTCACCTTCAACAATTTTTTGTTCAAATGGTATAATATTTTTGTTGTGGGACAGAAGTTTGAGGACATGAGTTTGAATTTTCTATTTTATTTTTATTTTTAATACACATCGTAACTTAATTAATAATATTATTATATACACATAATGTGTGATGATTATTCTAATAAATAAAATAGAATACGTGATGAAATAAAAAATCCCAGGTCGAGGTAGAGATAGGTGACCCCAACTTCATTTTGTGCGTTTAATGTATTAACTCACCCTACTTGAACATTAATAGGGTGCAATCGAATATATATATTTGATGACGTGTTATATATTATAGTAACAGTAAATGATTGGGTAGACTTTATGAGCCCGGATATTAAAACTTAACCAAACCCTAAAAGAAGAGATGAACCTAATATAGGGAGGACTACCATATACTGAAAATACAAAAAAGATGTGATGGAGAAAGATTATATGATTTAGATTAATGTTGATGCCATATGGGTGTGTTGGAAATAAAAGTATTTCTTTTCATTTAATATAAACTAATAAATAAAGAAAAAATTGTATATATTAGTCTCTGAATTAGTACCTCAAGTTTAAATTGAACCATAAATTATTTTTTCGTACAAATATGATCTTTAACTTTTAAAATGAGTCGAACAAGCCCTTGAACTTTTAAAATAGATCAAATAAGCCCCTGAAATTTTAAATATACAACAAATAGGTCCTTCCTAAATATTAAATTAAATAAGCAAATTTTAAAGATATTCAATAAATCTAAAAACCAACTAATTAAATAATAAATATATTTAAATAAACCAGTAAAGTAATAAAGTAAAATTTACTAATAATTTAAATATAAAAATGGTTTGAGATATGATGATTTGTTATGTTTTTTTAGATATTATATGCTTTACTATATTTATATAATTTAAGGTCTTTTGATAATTTATTTATTTATTAAATAACATTGATATTATCATTTCATTTTATTTTAATATTTTTTAATTTATCTAAATATATTTTTTAATTTGCTTTGTTATTTTAATTTATTAGAATGGTCTATTTATTTGGTAATAAAATTTTGAAGAATTTAATTAATTTATTTTAAAAGTTAAAGATCTTATTTACATAAAAAATAAAAATAAAATGGGTTAAGTTGTATGTTTTGTGATGAATAAAAATAAAAGTTGAGGGGGGAGTAGATATGTGAAGGTTCCTTTGAGTGGGCAGGCTACAAACGACTAAACAATTAATGAAGATGTCCAGAACCAACAAAACTGCACGTGTACTGTCACACATATTCAGGTATTATAGTTATAGTTAAGTCAATTTTCAAACGCCGCAACTAATTAATGACTATCACACTCTTTAACAAACGTTGTTTCACATCATCTTTTGCTGGAATTTTCAACTTCTCCTGTTTCCGACATTTAAATAAATAAAATACATGAAAAAGAGAATATTTGGGTTAATTATGTTTTTTTATTAAGTGTTCCATTGATTTAATTATGTAAAAAATACTCACTTTGTTTTAAAATAATTATTTTATTTTATTTTTATTACAAAAAAAAGAGTTGTGTTTGAAAAGAAAATATTGTTTACTGAGTGAAGTTTCAATAATACCCTTGTGGCATTAATTTTTGGAGTTAAATATAGTCAAAATTAATACTAACAAATAAATGAAGAGGTCAAATTAAAATTTTAATAACTTATAATAAATTATAATATTATTATATTGATAAAAAATAAAAAATAATAAATCGCTTAAACATAAGCTTTGTTTATAGAATAAGGGAGTATAAAATAATTGTGATAGTAGACTAAGCCCAATAACAAAATCCATGGACTCTTAAAGGGCGTATCACTGGCTTGCACTTGTCCAACCCCATTTTAATTATTATAAATATACCCCACGCACATAATTGAGATTTTACAGCAAACTTACGCGTTATATATAATTTGTAATATATTTAAAAAATAAAATAAAATATATTTATAATACATTTTAAAGTTAATTAATATTTAAAAGTAAGTATTAACAATTTTAAAAATATTTTAATTAATTTATCGATAAAGAAATGTAAATTTATATAGTTTGTATAAAGATATATATTCCTAAACCCAAAATAAAAAATTTGTTATACACTAAATTTGATTAATTATACAGAAATTAAATTATCTAATAAGTTTCATACATAAATTTTATTTAATATTTACTTTCAACTTAAATATAATATAAATAATTTAATACATAGTAATATCAAAATTTAACCCAAATAATTAACAAAAATAATTCTATTTGTTCATATTTAATGTCTTATTTTAATATATGCGATATGAATTTAAAATAAAAAATTGTAAAAAAATAATTAAATTAATATATTATATGTAAAAATGAAGTAGAAACAAGCAAAATATTTATATTTTCATAAATTGAAAAAAAAATCTGAAAACAATAATAAAATACAATTAATGAAAAATGACAGATTATTTTGCAAAAATATTGATACTTTTAATAAGTGAATATGAACGAAAATATTTTATTGTTATAGATAGATTTGACATTACTGAGATTTGAATGAAGGGTGCAGCTATTCGCACCCCATTTCCTCTAAATAAATCTTATATAAAGTTTTTATTTTTAATATTAAATACTCTATTTTGGACAACTATACTATTTATTAAATAAAATAAAAAATAAAATTTATATTTTAATATTTTTAGAAACAATTAATGGGCAAGCGCCACCATGATAAGAACGGCTACAATCGAACTGATGATTGCCTCCTTTCTAAAATTTACATTTCATTGACGACTTCACACACACACACACATATATATATATATATATATATATATATATTCAAAATCCCCTTCTCTCTCTCTTCCTTTTCCCACAACACTATTTATATTTTTGTTTTCTAGATTTTCTAAAGTGAAATTTTTGAAGTTTTGAATTGGAGTAAAGACTTTCGACATGCGAGGTTATGTATGTTTATGTCATTTATGGTGAAGGCTTTACTGAGTGATTTTTTTACTCCCTTACTATAAAACTTCTTCAAATTATAACTATGAAAATGAAAGTGGAGGAAGATAGAAATTTTGTTTTTTAATTAAAAGGGTATAATTGTCTAAAATAAAATATTTAATAAAAAATAAAAATCTATAACTATATAAAAGCATGACAGTTGGGCTAAGTTACATAATTTTTTTATTTTTAAAAATTGTGATAACCAATCATATATTTTTCTTTTTATTTCCTTTTTTACTGTAATTTTTTAAGGCTTATAACTTTTTCATCTCAACTATTTTTTGTGTGTAAAATATATCAACTTAATCTTTTTTTTATGATCTACAATTTGATATTCATATTGTATATATAATAATAAAATTTAATTTTTAAATATAAAAATACTTTTTTCATACATTAATTGTGGTATATTATAATATTTAATATATTTTTATATTGTTGGATATTATTATTTTAAACTGTTTTTATCAAAATATATTATATAATTATGTATTCTATTTTAAAATTATATTACTACTTCTATTATAATTTATTATATTATTATATTATAAATTATAATCATACAAAAAAATATTAATTAATTTTAAATAAAATGTATTTAGAGTAGAAATAGGCACACCCTCCAATTAATTTGATCTCTGCTGTATTCCAGGGGCTTAAATAATAGTCAAAGTATAAAAACATACAGTAGTAGACTAACAAAGAAAAATCGTCGCGTGATAAATAGAAAAAATCAACGGTCAAAATGGTAGAGAGTGCATTCAACGCCTCACACGGGAAACGCATAGATTGCAACAAAATAATAATTTACGTCGGTCAGGCTTCAAATAGATCCACCTATCACAATATTCAATTCAATTAGACTAATGATATTATACATTCTTTCTCAAAATAATAATAATAAAATAAATAAATAAATAAATAAAAGAAGATATTATACATTATTAATATGCTCAGGCTCTTAGCTAACAGATAAATTTGAACAGCTAAATTGTGATTCTGTTGTATTTATCGAAACGGCACACTACAAAAAGAATATTGTGCTCTACTCAAATTAATCAGACAAAGCTTCGACGGCTAACAACAACATTACCTAATCATAAAGCTTTTTTTCTTACTTTTATATAAGAATTAAAATAGAATATATTTCAATCTTTTTTATAAAATTATTACTTATGTTAAATCACACAAATGTCATCATATAATTCAATATAACCCGCATATCCTACCCATATAAATACACAAATTGTGTATTTTTCCTTGAGTGAATTTTGTATAATTAGCTACACGCAATTCCAAGGATATGAATATTCAGTAGATGACGTTGGGAGAAGGGTAGGATTTACTTTATTCTTAAATTATGTAGAATAAAATAAATAAGAAGGGATTAGACAATTACTTTAATCACGCAACTTGTTGAACTTCCGGACACATTTTTGAAAAGGTTTGCGGACTTCTCCGAACGCCTGACATATGGCTGCTGCATACTATTCATGATACAACCATGTCCACATCTTTACTTCGTTTCTTAATCTCTGTTATTTTATTACTATATATTATATCCAGAATATAAATATTATTATATTTCGTTTCTTAATCTCTATTATTTTATTACTATATATTATATCCAGAATATAAATATTATTATATTTCGTTTCTTAATCTCTGTTATTTTATTACTATATATTAGATCCAGAATATAAATATTATTATATTATAGACAAGTGGGGAACCAAAGGTGAGGAGGATCGTATGGCTGCCATCTTGGGAAAATTAATTCTTTTCCCCTTCAGTTTTGGCAACGAAATTGGCTCTACTTTCCCTCTCTTGACTTCATACATGTGCCTATATATACTGTTGTACACAGACATGCATTCATCCATCATTCGCTGCTGGCTAGAGAGAGAGAGAGAGAGAAAATGGAGAAGAAGCTTTTCATCGTTACACTGCTTTGTTCCATTGCACTAATCGCTATGCCGGCGGTACACGGCCTTGGGCCCGGCAACGGGCCGACTGCAGTGAAAAGATGGTACAGAAACCTCCCTCGTATGAGGCAAAAGGTCTCTGAGTTCAATTTCTACCTGCACGACATCGTTTCAGGACCCAATCCAACCAACATTCCCATCACCATGGCGAATTTCTCCAGGCATTCACCCACCTATTTCGGCCTCCTAGCGGCCATAGACGACCCGCTGACATCAGGACCCACCCTGAACTCCAGCGTCGTGGGCCGGGCCCAGGGGCTCCTCGGCTCGACTTCTTTGGACAGGATCGCATACCACATGACGTTTACTATTATCTTCACAACTGGTAAATACAACGGCAGCACGCTCAGCCTCGCCGGCCACAACCCCTTCTTGGACGAGTACCGTGAGCTGCCGGTCGTCGGCGGCTCCGGCGCTTTCAGGCTGGCGCGGGGAACTGCTCTGTTGAATACGCTGATATTTAATCATACGTCCGGCGATGCTGTTGTCGAGTACAACGTCTTGGTTCTGCATTACTGATGGGCTCTTTTCCATACTTATGTCCGTTCTTTATGTATTTATATCTTTCCATTATCTGTATTTTTGGGCATTCTTGCAGTGCTCCATAACTAATAATTCATTGGGCCCAAACCGAATTTCTGATATTGGATTGTGCCCAATAATTTACATGTCATTCAATTTTCAAAATTCTCTTTCAATTCTTATATTCTGAATCACAAGATGTGTGTAGTTGGTGGATCGAATCCTCTATTTAATTTATTATTTTTAATAAACGTAATGTATTATTTAGTAATGCCATTAATTATATTGAAAGTAATATATACCTATTTTATTCATGTTTCTTTATGGAAAATGTAACCTAATCGATTTACATTATTTTTGAACAATCTTTGTATGTAAGGAAATATATATAATTATTTTTAAGGTAAAATTAATGACGATTATACAAACAGCGACATGTGTATGCTTTATACAAATATCAACTTTATAATAATAAAAAAAATAAGAATTATTTATATATCTTCTACAAATTAAAGATGTCCAATGTAACAGTACAACCCAAACCTAGTTCCAGAAATCTATAATATTAAGCGGCCTCTGTCCAGAGAGCTGTGGTTAAATAGATTCTACCTCCACAGCATCGACCTGGGCCCAATAAAAGCAAAGCCCAACCCAAATTCCGAAGTAGTTGGGTTTCACAGTTGTTGGAAGTGTAGTGGTCGGACCCTATGAAGCTAGTTTTGTCTAGAAATACCCACGTTGTTTTGAATCTAAAAATAAAAATAATATAATGTATGTTTTTTATAGAGGAAATTAATGTTTGAGTTCCTACGTAAGGTGATGCTTTCTATCTAGAAAGATTGTCACTTTGTCCAAGATAAAAGAAACACAGCCATGTGGCCCATCTCTTACTTTATTTCTCTGGTTAGTCAGAAGTCAACTATATACCACTGCAACAGATCCAAATCTTCTAAACTGAATTCAAACTTTGCTCCTTACTGTAAAATCGTCAAAATTGTCCTATAATATTTTGGGATGTAATTTGATTCGGACAAATACTTTATTTTATTGTGTTTATAATTTAATAAATATAAAATAACAAGTAATGTATTTAAACTATAAATTAAATTGTACCATACAAATTATTTTTACTATAAAGTTTCACTTGTCTTCCACACCAATCATATAACCTAATTAATTTACAACATTTTTAATTTTATAAATTTCTTTTATATTTTCATTTAAATAAATTAATAAACAAACATTCATTATTTTATCTTAAATAATATATTTAATTAAACAATTTTATAAATTTATTTTTAAAATGAAATTGTAACAACATAATTAGCCCTTTGAATCAAAAGAAAAAGGAACATAAGAAACATATATGTATATATATATATATATGTGCACACACATCATTCAGATCACAACAATAAAATAAAGGAAAAAATAATAGGGATGGGGGACTGCTTTGAGGCGCGGTCACCACAGCGCTGCGCCACTCCCATGTGTGAGTTCCACGCGCCTTCTGCTGCCTGTTTTGTGTCCCACGCTTTCTTTACACTCTTCCCTTTTTTTTTCCTAATAATATAATTTATTTATAAAAATAGTGATATAATATTTTTAGAAACTAATATTTTATTTTAAATTAAAATATCTCAAAAATGTATTTATATACAAATATTTTGAGTATCAAATATACCATAATTAATTAAAAAATATTTTATATTTAAATTTTAAGATTTATGTTTGTATGTATAAAATATAGCTATGAAATTGAAGATTTTCATAGAATTTTTTTTTATAAACATTAAAAAATTGGGGTGAAAAAAATATATATCTAACTTGCTGCCAAACTTGCTAAAAATAGCAAATAATTTTAACAAAATTAAAATATATATTATTCATATTACAATGATATATAAGGATATATATATATATATAGGTATAGCTATTCATTTCAAATTGTATCTCATATATATAATTAAACAAATAAATAAAAATTTGTTGGAGCACACAAGTCTTCACTTTTTTATCTCCGAGCACCTTTCCTATATACACATGACGGACTATTCAATATAACATCACACACAACACACACGCTGAGAGTGACGATGAAGAAGCCACTCATGATTTTGATGCTTTCTTCTTTAATAGCAGCTTCTCTGTTATTTTCCGTCTGTGCAGCAGAGCAGAAGGGCCCAAAAGCAGTCGAAAAATGGTTCAAGAAGCTCCCATTTGCGAAGCGGAAAGTGTCCAAACTTCACTTCTACTTCCACGACGTCGTCAGCGGCAAGCACCCCACCTCCATCCCGGTGGCTCAGGCCAACTCCACTTTCAGATCGCCCACATTCTTTGGGATGGTTTCAGTCATAGACAATCCATTAACTGCTGGGCCGGGCCCCAGATCCAAGATTGTCGGCCGAGCCCAAGGGATGACGGGCTTCACCTCGTCGGAAGAGCTGTGCCTACTTATGACGCTGAATTTCGTCTTCACCGGCGACAAGTACAACGGGAGCACGCTTAGTGTTGTGGGCTACAATCCGATCAATCATGGCTACCGTGAAATGCCGATTGTCGGTGGCTCCGGTGTTTTCCGGCTGGCCCAGGGCGTTGCCACGGCGGAAACCGCCAAGTTTGACGCGAGATCGGGAAATGCTGTTGTTGAATACAATGTGATGGTGCTCCATTATTGATATTCTGCTCCGCATTCATTATCTCTTGTTTTTTATTTATTTTTATTTTTTTCGTTTTTAAATATTTTTAAATTGGTGTATCTTCTTTTTTCATTTCTAAATAATATGGCAATCTTTTGATATCATTTAATTATTTATTATGTAGGGACTAAATATTGGTAGGGAAACAAGAATATGTGGCTGGGGATCAAATTTTTGCTGGAACTTTTGTTTCCCAAAAAACTTTAAAATATAGAGGAACATATATTTATGAATTATTAAATTTAAATAAACATATCTCCTGGATCACGGACTTGCTTCTACATAGTGCAAAAAACATTTCCCTTACTATTATTGTCTTTGGTAATACAATTTACATCTGAGTTCTTCACCAATGCCACTTTTTCTTTAATTTGGAAGTTAAATGTTGAGTTTGCAACAATTATGAGCACATTACATTATACCAGCTCATAATAGAATCATTTTTTTAATCAAAATTTTAAAAAAATTGTGAAACTTCAATTATATAAATTTGCATGACTAATTATGTAAATTAATTATATAAACTTACATTACTAATTACGTAAGGTTAAACAAATGATGTAAACTTAATTGAAAGAAAAAAAAACAAATTTGAAGATGAGAAAAAAATGAGAGGAAAGGGGGAACATGTGCGGGGAGAGGGGAGGGGGAAATGAAAAGTAGATGGGATGGGGTTTGCACGAGATGGGGGGAAAGTGAGAGAGGGCATTGGGAAGGGGGCAGAGAGAGAGAGAGAGAGAGAGGGTATTTTTGTAAAAATATTTCTGTTAAAGAAGAAGTTTGCCAAAATAAATGGGTAGAATGAAGAATTATTTCTAATTTATTACTCAATTTGGGTTCTAAACTAATGTTAGTTGAAGCTCATTCATGTCTGAACAAATGAAAAGGAAAGAATCGATTTAAGGGTGCTATGAAAATAATAAAAGATAGTGATTTTATTATCGTATCGTTATAAAATTTGCAGGATTATATACAATTATATATCATATGAGTAATTCCAACCACGTATCAATATATATGATTGATGCTAATTCTCAATAATAATACAAATAGAAATTCAAATATGTATTAGGAAAATGCCGTATTTCAATTTCACAATTTTATCTTCTAACACACTATTAAAAATTTAAATTCAATACGATAATTTCAAGTAAACTTCTTTTGGTTGAAGTACTTTAATGTAATATTAAGTTTTAGTTACGTAAACCATAAAAATCAATATGAATATTAATTCGCCGAATTCACATAATGTATCCCGCCAATCCTAGTAAATTATCACACAATCTTGCTCTTCAATGTAAGAAAATTACAGCCTTTTACTCACGTTATTTTAAAGTAAAATCTTATTACACAGATTCATTCTATACAAGAAGCACAAAGTATGGGAACCAACTTTTTGATTAAGAGCATCAGCATTTGATTATCAAGAATTAATTTCCTAGTCATATATATACACCCTCGTACGTAAACTGCCAAACTCAAAATCTTGCCTTCTTCACAACACGAAGATGGGGAATTTATACACTGTTCTCATGCTTCATTTCTTAGCGTACGCCATAGCAATTCCCATGGCCCGTTGTGTTACTCAAGGGCCCGAAGCAGTTCAAGAATGGTTCAAAAACTTGCCAAATGCAAAGGAAAAGCTGACTAAAATTCACTTCTACTTTCACGACACTATAGGCGGCAACCATCCAACCGCAATCACGGTGGCCCAAGCGAACATCACCGCCACATCCCCTACTAGCTTTGGTCTGATCAGGATGATCGACAATCCGTTGACGGTTGGGCCAGAGTCCAACTCCAAGATCGTGGGACGGGCCAAAGGGATATACGGGTCGGCCTCGTTTGAGGAAATGGGTCTACTCATGACCCTCAATTTTGTGTTCACGGATGGGGATTATAATGGCAGCACTCTGAGCGTGCTTGGCCATAATCCGGTGATGCATACGTATCGGGAGCTGCCGATTGTGGGTGGCTCCGGTGTTTTCCGGCTGGCCCGAGGGATAGCCACCGCACAGACGGCTAGTATCAACTCTCAAGAAGCTGTTGTTGAGTACAATGTCATGGTCTTGTACTATGAATCCAAGTGATTGCTGATTATTTACCAGTTTATGTGTTGTCTACTTATTTCAAATAATTGGTGCCCTTGTGAGATGGGAATTCTCTACTTTTGCGAATAAATTAATCCTCAGCTATTGTGATTCTCAAAATTTATTTTTTCCTAGAAAATATAGTTTTTTTTTAACATGTCCCATACAGTGTGAAGAACTAGAAATAGATGAGAATTTATTTATTTATTACATTGAAAAATAAAAAATTAAATCAAACAAGGAAAATAAAAGACGAATAGGTTAGTCCGAAAATAAAAGATGGATAGGTTAATCGGAATATAACCGAAACCTTAATCCTGAATTCCGTTTGAAGAACAATTTCAAAATCACCAGAGTCCCTAAGTAATAGTGTAAGATTAACGGCTATGGTTGTTGAGGACTGAAAGGAGGAGGAATTAGGAGGCAGCGGCTGGGTAATTTCTTATTATTATTATTATTATTATTATTATTATTATTATTATTATTATTATTATTATTATTATTATTATATTTTATTTTATTTAGGAAAGAGGTACCAGATTGGGTTTGCACAAGAAGTCGGAGCTTGCCCCCAATCCGAGCAATTCCCCTTTAACTGTGGGGGAATGAGTTATAGGATTGTCGGAAATTAAAATTATTGCTGGATTTTTAATTTATTTAAAATCAATTGTAGCTAATGTTTACGAAGCTCGCCGAATATGCACGACACCTTGACCTGGTACGATCACTCAACCATAAAAAATATTCCTTTTATTCTTCTTTCTATTTCCACTTTGGGATTCTGGGCAGAGGGAAAATGTTTGGGTCTACCTATCCCGGTAGGCCAATTTAGCACTTGCATGTATTGAGATAAAGGAACTTATTGTCTTTAATTAATTAAAAATAATTTACATTCAAACAAATATTTTATTAATTTGGCAATAACCTAAAATAAAATATATGCAAGTTCTTTTGAATTTGATAATCATAGAAATATCAGAATTGTTAAATATTAGTGTAACTACAACAAAATATATGTGTGTGTATATATATATATGTATAGAGAGAGAGAGAATTTCCAATTGTAGACTGAGTCGAATGCAAGTGTCGTAAACCCCATATACATAACATAAAATATTATAGCACCTTCAGAGACATTAAAACCTTGTTGTCCGAGGAGTCTGAACATTAGGGCTGTTGAGTACAAATCTCTTTTCCATTTGTGCTGATCATGATATATGGAATTAAGATTTGTTTGATTTTGTCCTCAAAGTGATAAGATATTCCCAGTTTTTGCAAGTTATCAATCAACTTCAATTTTCGAACACTCTTCATCTCATGCTCGAACAATATCTTCACTTGCAACACCAAATTGCAAGCCATTTTACATATATATATATAATTAGCATATACAAGGCATATAGAAAAAGATGATATATAATGTATACGTCCCCATATTTATTGTTCAATGACTGAATATAGTTGAAATCCCATAGGGGAGGATTGTAGTTTCCAGATCATTATAAGGCTGGGCAATATTAATGCACTTGAAAGTCTGGGGCTTTGTTAGAGCAGTGACAGCTACTGATGGAGAGGTAGAAGACTTTTGAAGCTTTTCTGATGCAAACATAGTTAACTAAACTGCAGGGAATCGCCATACCCATTACTATTGGAGAGTTAGATGAATAGGGTTTGTGCTTTCTGTTATAAGTGCGAACACATGTGGTTCTATTTAAATAAGATATGTATGGCTTTTATTTTCTCTTAAAGTTTGACATTATTGTATAATGGTTCTAGAAAAAAAAGGAATGTCTTGGAGGAGTGGGAGACAAAATACAATTATTAAAGAAAATAAAATTAAAAATGGAATGTCATAATGCAATTAAGATTTAAAAAGGAAAATAACGTTAGAATTAAAAAAGTAAAAAATAACGTTGGAATTAAAAAAGGAAAAAGAACGTTAGAATTAACAAAAAAAAAGGAATGTCTTGGAGGAGTGGGAGAGCAGATACAATTATTAAAGAAAATAAATTTAAAAATGGAATATCTTGGAAAATAGGGAGATATAATTCAATTAATAAAGAAAATAAAATTAAAAAAGGAAATAATAACGTTAGAATTTAAAAAAAGGAAAAAAGAACGTCCGCAATACCTTGACGCCTATAAATTTACCTTCAGCGACAACACTGGAAACTCCCCCCTTTGGCCGCGTTCTCTTGCCCATCCCAAGTTCTACCCACGTTCAAATGAATCAGGATCACCGATGGTTGATTAATTGCTCGAACGCCTCACTCGATTCAACCAACATATTCTAACCTTTGCGGAGCCTTCCCTATAACAAGCATCCATTCAAGGTAATTGAGCGTTTGAGTTGTTCTTTGTTTTGGATGGCATTATGTATTTTTCTTGGGGGACCGAAGGATATTCACTCTTGAATTTGAGGGCTTCAATTTTAATTTATGATATTAAGAAACTACTACTTCAATCCTAAAGTTGATAGATACCGTATGTATGTTTGTTGATAATACTAAGCATCCTCATCTCACATGTCTTCTCTTTGTACTTTTCCTCCTTTTTCTAATTGTGGTTCATTCTTATGTTAGTGTTAAACTTAGAATGACCTTGAGGTGTACTATGCCATGGTTAACATAAAAAATCTTGGAGTCTTGGGGCATGCTGCATGTTTTCAGCGACATTATGAGGTATGCAGAGTTCCTGGATTGTGAAATATGGAAGAATAACAATTGAAGTATATTACCCCCGAACTTTTGATAGACAACTTTATGTCTGTGAATGGCAAAGATAGAATTAGCAATTCAGTATTCTGTTGTTATGTCTAACTTTTCTTAGGCAGTATATCGCCCTCATATTTTTGAAGTTATTTGTTCTCTTATCTTCTAGAAGATGCCAATTGTTTGTGGTTGAGAAAGCCAGCAGTTACTGAAGAAAAAAAGAGGCTTGGTTCAGAGGGTCCTGTCTAACAGCAAAAGTAGATCGGGTAACCATATTCTTCAAATTTTCATTCCCCGTACTTTCATGTCAGCTTCAAGAGGCTGTATTGATAAAGTTCCATGAGGAATGCATACCTTCTCCTATGTTTACAAACATTTTATTGATTACAGTTCATACATGGGCTGTTATTATATGACTCGGACATATGATATTTCTTACAAATTTAATTGTTTGTGTTTCAGTTTATGTTGCAGAGGACTAATGCACTACATTCTAGCCACTTACTTCCAAAGGTATTCTAGTTGTTTTCATCCATAGTGATTCTGCAAAGTTGATGTTTTACTATTTATGTTGCGGAAGATTTATGATGATTCTACCCATCCTTTGTAATACATAGATCATTTTTGTATTACTCTGTCATTTGTCTTGTTGAATTATACCCGTGGTGGTGACTACTTCAATCACTAAAAGACAAAAGATTCCTTTTCTAAGACTTGGTGGTGGTGACTACTTCAGTCACTAAAAGACAAAAGTTGGTTAATTGTTTCAATGGTCGCTCAAAGGCAGGTGAATTCTTTCTTTGATAATCTTGTTAATGTGGTATGTATCTGACCATTATTCGGCAGCACTAATATATTTTGCTCAGGATGAGTCTGCGTTTCTCTTGATTAGCGAAGCTGGAGGTTGTCCTCTCAATTTAATTGGTTGAAATTGCTCAGTTCTCTTTGATTCTGATTGGAGTCCAGCCAATGATTAACAAGTAATTTTTCCTTCAATTTATAGGATTATTAATTAATTGATCTCGAGGCTGTAATAAGTATGAGAATTTACTAGCATGTAGGAACATAATTCTCTACACTTGTGCAGGCTGCTGCAAGGGTCTGGCGTGATGGACAGAAGAAGAGGGTGTACATCTATACGATTTTGAGTACTGGAATCATTGAATCTCGTCACAAGGAAATCTTCTTTAGATGAAGATCTACTTGACTTGTTCACGTTTCATGAGAACGCAAGGTGTGCCATCGTTTTTATTCTTCTATAATTGTGTGAGTGACATACAGTATTCAGGTTTTAACTATTGAATTACAGTAATGCCCCTAAGATGTAATATGAATTTCTGTTGGGATCGGTATACACTGCTTTGCCACTGATATCTCTTTTAACATGTTAGATTTTACTGTTTCTAAATCAGGAGAAACTTAGATAAACGGAAATCGCTATTCCCTCATGTTTATTCTGTAAAAGATGCAGAGGCCGCTTTGAGGAGGCCCTTTAAGACTCCCTCTTCAGTGGTTACTCCAAGAACAAAGAGCAGGTACGATGTTGCATTTGGGATCTGAAGCGCTTTGTGCCATGGTAGTCCACAAGGCCTGTGTTTGTCAGCATTACAAGCATGTTCAATACTCCAAGACCATTGAGGATGATGATCCAGAGAGGAGACTGTGTCACTGCCTCCAGGAATCGAGCCTCTGATGTTGTGGCAGATGGAAGAATCCAAAGAGGGAGACTGTCACTTTATATGAATAGTTGTAGATCCTTTGCTCGCAAAATTTCTCTGGCCCCACCAAATGTAAGCATGAAATACATTGAAGAGTTTAAGTGGTCATCCGCCTTTACGTTGTGAATTGCGATGAGTAAGACTCTAATAAAGTAAAGAGATTTTTTTTTTGCTTAATTATTAATTTGTTAAAAAACTAATGAAAGGGCTATGAAAAATTCACACCTTTTATCACTGGCATAATATTGAGTATTGGTTTTTTCACTGGTTCACAAGGATCAACATCATGTGATTTTATGTGTTAATGGCATTACGAAACACTAAGATGCTTGGCTATTTATCAATTTAGTATGGACAATTGGTTGGTATTTTTGTTATAATTTTATTATAAGACCAGTAAGTTTCATCAATCAATAAGGATGAAAAGTCTGATGATTTTTTGACACCAATGAATTTGAAGGTTCACTAGATTTTCATTTGTAATTGTGTTTCTGGTGTTCTCTGTGCTGCCAACATCAGCGGGTGCATTTTGGCTGATGGATATGGGGTTAGAAAGTTCAGTAACCCACTGATGTTCTTTTTATGCTCGCTTTTAAGCCTAAGTAGAAAAATCATATTTTCTGAGTGCGTCCCTAGTCATTGATGTTCTAACTTCGTTCTGGATTGTTCTCCTTCAGGTTGGGGGAAGACCTTGCTGTCAATCACCCAACTCTACACTCTTCTTCGTCATGGATTTGATGGGATGCAAATGGTTCAAAAAACGATAATTGTGACTCCCACCAGTCTAGTGAGTAACCGGAAGCTGAAATTAAGAAATGGTCTGGGGAAAGACTGAAGTTTATCATAGAAGGTGGTTGTCTCTGGCATCCATAGTTTCATTAGTTCTCGTAGCCCTTTAATGGTTTTATCATGCTTGAATATATTAAACAAATCGTCACAAAATTTTACTAGAATCCTGTTGTAACAGGTATTGCTTTTTTCCTGTGAGACATTTTGGATGCACTCTTCAAAATTCAATCAAAGCGGATCATGTGACCTACTCATATGTCATGAGGCTCTTAGGCTAAAAAATGACCATTCACTGACCAATCGAGCAGGATATGTTATATTTGTTCCTTTGAGCTTAATATTCTGGATGAGGTAATGATGACTGGATCGTGGATGACTTTCATAACTTAACCAGGCATTAGCTGCATCATCATGCAAACGTCGTATTTTTGTAAGTCTAATTGTTCTTAGCACTCATGTTTTTAAAGTTGTGTTTGTTCTCCGATCTTCTTTAAGATCCCAATTGTTTGTGGTCAAGAATCAACACCTACTGAAGGAGAAAAGAGGCTCGGTTCAGAGTGTTCTACGGAACTAAGTGCAAAAGCAAACCAGGTACTAGATTCTTCAATTTTTCATTTCTCACACATTCATGTCAGCTTTGAGAGGCTGTATTGATTAAATTCCATTCGGAATGCAAACATTCTTCTCTGTTTACAAATGTTGATTACAGTTCGTACGTGGGCTGTTATAATTACTCAGACATATGATATTCCTGACAAATTTAATTGTTCGTTGATTCGTTTATGCTGCGGAGGACTAAGACACTACTTTCTAACCACTTACCTTCAAAGGTAGGTACTCCAATTCAGCAAAGTTGATGTTTTAATATTTATGTTGCGGATGATTTATAATGATTCTATAACTTATAGTTGCAAAAAGATCATTATTTATTGCTCTTTCTTTGTCTTGTTGAATTATACCCGATGTGATCATATCCACTTTTTTAGACATTGGACCTCTTTGCTCAATCATGTCTTGAAAGAAGATTCCCTTTTCTAAGACTTGATGTGACTACATCAATCAGCAGACAATAGAAGTTGGTTAATCGTTTCAATGGTCGCTCAAAGGTATTGATTTTCTTTCTCTGATAATCTTGTTCATGTTCTGGCAATCATTGGGCAGTACTAATATAATTTGCTCAGGATGAGTCTACATTTCTTTTTATTGGCAAAGCTGGAGGTTGTGGCCTCAATTTAATTGGTGGAAAACGCTTAGTTCTCTTTGATCATGATTCATGATTGGAATCCAGCACATGATAAACAAGTAACATAGTTATAAGATAATTAATTGATCTCAAGACTGTAATAATTATAAGAATTTATTAGCATGTAGGAACATAAATCTCTGCACTTTTGCAGGCTGCTGCAAGGTTCTGGAGGGATGGACAGTAGAGGGTGTACATTTGTAGGTTTTTTGAGTACTGGAACCAGTGAATGTGTCACAAGGAAATCTTCTTTTGACAGAAGATCTATTTGACCCGTATTCACATTTCATGAGAACTCAAGGCATGTCATTCTTTTAGTTCTTCTATAGTTATACCATGTTCATAAGAAAATGCCCAAACATTAAGTTCTTGATTTAGTTTGTTTAGGCTTGAACACAATGACTCCCTAAAAGAATTTGAGAATGTATGCGGGCTGTATCATGTTTTTTTAGTTAGGTTTTCTAGTGTATTGAATATCATGCATTTCCAGATGAAACTGACAACATGTGTGTAATGTTGTGTTTCTTGATCTAAGCATGCTAGGATGTTAATATTGTTAGTTTTTCAGAGGAAGTATACCAGAATTCTGAGAGACAACCAATACAGAATGAAAACATATTCTTCTATATATTATTAACTTCAGCACATTACAACTGCTTAAATAGACTACTAAAAAACTGAATAATAAACTCCACTATCCTTCCCTAATAAAGCCTAAGATAGTGGCTCATAATTGACTCAAAACAGAAATGTAAAAAAACTCCTAATAGATGGCTGAAAACCAGGAAACTGAATTGACCAATTCTACTTAAAAATCTGCTAACAGTTTCTGACTTATTTTGCATTAATACGTGGACTGCATGAAGCTTGAATTACATTGCAACAAATATTATGGATTTTATAAAATCAGGCAAAATGAATCCACTGAAACATGTATACACTCAGAAAATCCATTACAATTTTATTTATCATCATTTATCAAAATCATGCCAAACGCCATCGGTGTAGACAAAAGAATGTTATAAAGGTTCAAATCAGAAGGCTTCCTCCTAATTGTTTATTAAAAAACTGCTGTTGTGTGGAATCACAAAGGTCTTGCATTCAAGGAGTCAACTTTGTTAGAAAATTTAGTGTCAGTGATGCAAACTCTTTTTAACTTTCATCGATGTCATAATTAAATGACCCTAACCTATCAGTTTCTCATTCTATCCTTTTCTGTGTTGCTGATATGCAAGTTATATTTTTCTCTTGCACTTCTTTTTGCAGGCACTGCTGGATGCTTGAGCATTTTGATAAGGCATGAGAACAGGTTTGTGAGGTCCTAGTAGTAAGATTGTTGGGATTAGATTATATTCTATTGCTAAAAAAATGTGTTTTTCTCAAGCAAGGTAGGGACTCCTAAGGAAGAGGATTTGGCTAGCTAGGGGCATCATCTGTACCTGATTGCATATTTCAGGAGATAAGGTGAGTTATTCAAGTGAAGTGATTTCTGCTTTATGTTTTTGTGTGTATCTCTGCTTCATCACAGTTAAGCATCTGATGACATGATATATCATATTAACTAGTGAACCTATTAATTAAATAGTTTATAATTTGCACAAGTTGAACGTACACACTTCTTATTGAAGGAAAAATGAGTGAAAATGTACCTTTTAATTTTCTTTTTCTCGTTTGTATGTCCTTATGGCTATATTTTTATACCCTTTTTCCTAATCTGATATGAGCATACTCTATCCAGTTTCGGCTGGATAAGAATTATTATATATGTCCTGACGTTATCATCGGGCTTTGTGAAAACCCACATTAGGGTGGGTTACGCTGGAGTGTGGAAAAAGAATTTAGTTATTTTTGTCATTGTATATATCCGGAGATGAAATAGTTTTTATCCGAAAATTACTTGTATTATAATACTATCCAAACATGTTGAGCAGTGTGATTTGAGGGCTCCTTCTTCAAATTTCGATGTTGTAAAAGGCTAGGCACTCAAAATAGATTGAAAATATCAGTTAAAAATGGGAAAAAATAGCTTGGAAATAATATAGAACTTAAAACTAGGACCCCAATAGACCTCTTCTTGCAGTGACATTGGGAATTCTGTGGTAGCTTTCCTGTTCTCTCTCTCTCTCTGGTCGGTTGCTTTTGAATAGATGAATTTCATCTTATCCACTTAAAATATTTAGTATTATTGAGATCAATCCAAAATTCTCAAACAGAATAGAATAGCATGTAATAATATTTATTTATTTTCTAAAATACAAACAAAGTAAATGATTGGAAATGAGAAATATTATGGTGATGGTAAAAGATTATGTCTAAAAATCTTAAAAATAGGAAATCAGATCTAAATGTATCTGTTTAATAGTGTTCAAGTGTTGAAAAAATGGTAAATTAAAAACAAAGAGGACAAAGAAATGGTCCGATGGCATAAACAAATATAGTTAATCATTATTTTTTTTTGGGACTATTTAGTCTAAAGAAATTATAAATATTTATAAAATTCTGATTTTTTAAAATCTATTTTATTGATAAGTATAAGAAATGTTCACCTATGTAATTTCTTCTCCCTGAAAATCTTAGATATCACCCAATATGATAAAAGAATATCAAATTTTAGGTAAACACTTAAGGGTGCTATGCATGGTTACTATGAATGATTAGGTGAATTTTTTTATTTTATTTTATTCACAAAAACTGGGTAATTAGCCATACTTCTCAATTTTGGGCAAAAATGCCAAACTATGGCAAAAAAAAAAAAAAAAAAAAAAAAAAAAAAAAAAAATTAATTACAAAATTATAGTAAAAAAAAAAATTAAAAATGTAAGTAAAGTCGCCCCTCGCAGGGGCGACATTCAATTTTTGAATATTTTTTTAGTGTCGCCCCTGCCAGGGGCGACTTTCATTTTTTTTTTTTAATGCTGGAAGGCTCACTCGGTCGGGCACTCGGTCGGGTCACCACTCAGCCGGCCCAGTGGTACTTGTTACTCGGCCGAGACACTCGGCCCCCTTATTACTCGGCCGACCGAGTTCTGGGAATCCACTCGGTCACGGCACTCGGTCGCACACTTCACTCGGCTGGCCGAGTGCGATGGCGGATTTGAATTTTTGACATCCACTTCAATATTTCTCTCTCTATCATATCTATTACCACCCACCCACACCACACATTTCTCTCTTCCTCATCACTTTCTTCACTTCTTCTTCACTTCTCCTTTCAATTATCCTTCAATTTTTTTTCAATTTTCTTTCAATATTCACGTTTCGTTGTTCTCCATTTCTCAAAAGTTCGTTGAGGTAATTTTTATCTTAATTTTTATGTGTTTGAGTGGTGTGTGTGTGTAGTGTTGTGTGTGTCTGTGTATGTGGTTTTGGTGTGGTAATTTTTGTGTGTGTATGGTGTGTGTGTGTTGCTTTGTGTTGTGTGCTTGTATTGTATGTTGTTGGTGTGGTGTATGTATGAAATATATATATGGAATGTATGTATGAAATGTGGGTATGAAATGTGTGTTGTGGTGTGTGTGATGTATGTTATGGTGTATGTTGTGGTGTATGCTTGTGTGTGTGTTGCTCTGTGTGTTTGTGTGTTGTGTGTTGTGTGTGGCTTGCATTTTTGTGTGTGATGGGTGCGTGTGTATGGTTGTGTGACGTGTGCGTGTGTGACGTGTTTTGGATATGTGTATGTCGGTCGGTGTATGGTTGTTGCTATATATATTGTTATAAATTTGTCATTAATATTTTTCTGTTATACATTATTTGATGTAGGAACTGTAGAAATTGTTGCCGTTGTTGTGCATTTATCGCAACCCTCAAATTGTTGCCGTCGCGTTGACATATTGATTCATTTCAATTTCAGGTTTGAATTTTTCTAATGTATTAGTTTAAATTAGTTTTATTAAACTTTGTAATTATATAGCTTAATAATACCTCTTGCATGCAAAAAAATAGTTAATTCCATATTTTAAGATCATTAATACATCTTTATTATTTAAGATATGGAGTCTTCAAACAATGTCGGTATTGTTGTTTATATTGGGGATCGTAGCGATGTTCCACCTGTTTGTGCAACAAGGGTACCTCGAGACATTGGATATTCTGGCTTGGTATCAAAATTATTTCAACTGACAAGGATTGATAGCAATGAATATAAATTGAGCGTATCCGCTTCACTACATGCAAACAACAGATATCATCGTATACCAATCAACAACGATGATAATCTATGATTTTTCTTTGCACCGGATGCGGATAATCAATATGTAGAATTTCATATTGATCCAGAGAAACTGCAAGATAATGCTCTTCCAGATATTCTGCCAAGCAATGAGTATTTTCAATATGCTTCTTACTTAAGAGGGGATGACTAATAATTCGGCACTCGTCAGACAAGAGCATACTGTTGGAACCTCAAGGTCCAATAATGAGGGTATTCCAAGTGAAAGAGAAAATGCTCAGACCGATGATCAAACAGAGGATCCATTGATTGACACTTTTTGTGTGAATGAACTAGAAGACTCCGAACCTGACGAAGATGAGTTGTCTAGTGAATCAGATGAAGATGAGGTGGATATTGGTGATATTCAAACTATGTATTCCCCAAATTCAGAGAGATCACTATCCAATCAACAACCATCATTTCCATCAAGTGCTCAGAGATACTCCATGCATCCGAATATCCCGTTCTTCAATGCATCATCACATGAAATGCTTGCGGACTCCTTTGATCTTCCAAATTTTTTTAGATATTATGATCATACTGAAGGAGTGCTCACAAAAGGCATGGTATTCAAAGATAAGAAAAATTTGCGGTCTGCAGTTAAAGATTTTGCAATACGTATAGCGAGGCGTGAATATCGAGTAGAGAAAAGCACACCTCGTATATGAAAAATCAAATGCAAAAATAATAGTGAGACTACACATTGCAACTGGTGGTTGCGCGCAGGTTACAGAAAAAGGATTGATATGTGGGAAATCACTAAGTATGGAGGCCCTCATACGTGCCTAATGAACGCGGTGTCTGTTGACCATCAAAACTTGTGCGAAAACATGATCGCTGCGTTGCTAACTGGGATGGTTCAGACAGATCCCGGGTATGAGATTAAGTGTGTTCAACAACAAGTGTATGATAAATTTCAATATACAATCTCATACCATAAGGCATGGCATGGTTTGAAACGGGCAAGAGAAAATGTGTATGGTACATGGGAGAGCTCAGTTTCAAGACTACCCAAATTTTTGGGAGCTTTACAAAAATGGAATCTAGGCACAGTTGTCGAGTGGCCCCACATGCCCGAAGAGACAAATGGTATAAAAATGTTGAAATATGTGTTTTGGGCGTTCAGACCATTTATAGATGGGTTCCAGCATTGCCGTAAAATAATTAGTGTTGATGGAACTCATCTTTACACTAGATATAAGCACAAGATGTTAATTGCTGTTTCCATGGATGCAAATCAACATCTTTTACCTTTGGCGTATGCACTTGTGGATGAAGAAAGTTTTGGTTCTTGGTCATGGTTTCTTCGTATGATATCGAAACATATTGTTCGCGGTAGAGAAGGAATGTGTCTGATTTCAGATAGACACGCCGGTCTTTTGAAAGCTGTGGAAAGAATTCCAGATTTTCAGCCACCTCTTGGAGTCCATCGTTTCTGTTTGAGACGTGTGTTCGAATTTCAATAGCAAGGTTAAGAATGTGAAGTTAAAGGACATGTGTTGGCAAGCCGGCTCAGCGTTCACAATCAGAGAGTTTGAAAATATAATAGATCAAATAAAGGCGTTGAATGAGAGGGCATATGATTACCTCTGGAAAATTGAAAAGGAACAATGGACTCTTGCCCATGACGGAGGATGGAGAAATGGAATTTTGACAACAAATCTGTCAGAGTGCATGAATGGCGTGTTGAAAGGTGCACGACGGCTCCCAATCTGTGCCATTGTGCAGGCTACATTTTATCGGTCGATAAAATATTTTCTTGACCGATTGACACTGGGCCGTGAAATGCAGTAAAGGAACCAACCATGGCCTGATGAGGTGTACAAGAAGTATGATCAACGACAACGAAATGCAATGGAACATCAAGTCTATAAGGTTGATTTCACTGATCAAACAGCTTCAGTGAAAACATTTGTGCCAGGAACAACGAGGTGCTATACCCACATTGTCAAGTTGATGCTAAGAGAGTGTAGATGTGGAGACTGGAGGCAAAACGGCATACCATGTTCCCATGCAATGCAAACTTGTCGACATTTTGGAGTAAATCCGATGATTTACATGAACTCAGTTTTCAATACAAGTACGTATGTGGACACCTATAGTGGTAAGTTTGAGCCATTGCCTGATGAATATTATTGGAATGAGGCTTCTTTCCAACTGTGTCACAATCCGGCATTGCGTGAGAAGAGGCAGAAAGGAAGAGGCAAGACGACTAGAATTGAAAATGAAATGGATTGGGCACAAACACGCGCTAGACAACAATATCGGGCACAGGATCAAGCTGCTTCCCAGGCTGGAACTTCATATGAGCGTAGATGAGAGTGTTGTGTTTAAAATATTGTAATGGTGTTTGTTTTAGATATTTGACCAGTATTTAGTTAATGTATATTGAAATTTGGATTAAGATTGATGTTAGTTTTGCACTATTTTTTTTATTGTGTACCGTTTCAGATTTTATGTAATTTTCAGATTTTATGTAATTTGTTCCATTTTCGATTTCACTTATTTATTGTTCATCTTATTGATTTAATCTTATTGCAGTATGGAGTACTACGGAGAATATGGCCCTATTAGTGGGGAGATCTTAAGGGAACAACACATGCACCGATCTGAGGATGTATTTGCAGGAGAAATTGACCAAAAATTGAAGTGCAGACACGGAAGTGGTATCTTTTGGAGACTCGATGACCATGTTCCTTATGAGGATGACCCAGACGATGATGGTAGGGAAATACTCAGACGTACACAAAGGTTGCATTATCGAGTCATATCGATGTTGTATCGTATGAGATTTTATGGTGTCTACAGATGTGGTGATTATGTAATTAATAAATCATTAATCACTGCACTGGTTAAGAGGTGGTGGCCTGAAACGCATACATTTCATTTTAGAGTTGGAGAGGCGACCGTGACATTACAAGATGTCGCATTTATTTGGGGACTGCCAATTGAAGGTGGGCCGGTTATAAATTCAGATAATTCAATCGGTTGGTCATATTGGACTGCACGTTGTGAAGTGTTTCTGGGGTGGGAACCCAATGCAGAAGACATAAAAGGGTCAAGATTTTCACTTTTAGCCTTAGTTACACACCTAAGCATGCACCCTCTTACCGATAACAGCTCACAACAACATGTTGCGC
This sequence comes from Caryopteris x clandonensis, assembly GCA_028749325.2. Classification (NCBI taxonomy): domain Eukaryota; kingdom Viridiplantae; phylum Streptophyta; class Magnoliopsida; order Lamiales; family Lamiaceae; genus Caryopteris; species Caryopteris x clandonensis. The sequence goes on along the minus strand of JAPYKT020000007.1, from coordinate 7,819,672 downwards.
AATATTCACGTGGATGTGCCTTGATTTTGTTAGGATCCATAATGTACCCGGATACTTCTGGGAATATGGGGTCATTGGTATATTTGATTCAACTAGAGGATATTGATGAATGCCGTAATTTGAGTTGGGGTTCAGCGGTACTAGATTATTTGTAACATCAGCTGTGCAATGCATCATCATCATCATCAGGTCGTCCATCTTTTAGTTTGAATATTACGACAGATGATAATGATTCGGATAGCGAACCTGGGCCAGAAGAAGATCGAGGTAGGGGCAAAAGAAAAAAAATATGGCGTCGTTGTTTTACAGGATCACATTTTGATTATTAATTTGTTATCTATGTAATTAAACGTACAATTATTACTTAATTTACTTATGATGTAATTAGACGTACAATTAGTACTATTGTTATAATAATAATAATAATAATAATAATAATAATAATAATAATAATAATAATAATAATAATAATAATTAATATTATTAATAAGAAAATCAGCACATAAAATTACCATAGAAAAAAATCAAGTTTTTGGTTCGTACTCGGCTGACCGAGTAAAAACCCCGATCGAGTGCCCGATCGGAGTCGACCGAGTGCGAAGGATTCAGGATTGTCTTCGCACTCGGTCGGCCGAGTACTGTGCGCGGACCGAGTGCCACAACGTCATGCCCGAGTGCGAAGGATTTCAGATTTTCTTCGCACTCAGGCGGTCGAGTACCCTGCGCAGACCGAGTGCACCAGATCGAGTATTGTTTTCTTACTCGGTCGGCCGAGTACCGTGCGCGATCGAGTGCCCGACCGAGTGCGAGAGCACGGAAATATTTTATAACCCCTCTTTTCCTCATTTTTCTCACTACCCAACACACCCAAACCCTAGCCTCTTCCAATCTCTCTTCTTCAATCCGAAAAATTACCTTCAAAGCCATCAATTTTTCCATCAAAATCATTGAACCCATCATTTCAAACAACAAATTATTCCAATCTTCCTATAAAGTGGTGGAGATTTGAAGGATTCAAGCAAGAACACCAATTTTCGTTTTTTCAATCTAAAGATATATTTTCATTAACCATTGCTTTTGTTGATTACATATGTTGATGAGGGTCTTATTAGGAGTATTTTGACATGAAACTTGATATGTTTTCTTACAATTTTTCATTGAAATTTTTTATCGAACACTTGATGTCCATGATTTTTTGTTCTATATAGATATGTTTTTATGTTACATTGAGGTTGTTGTTTGATTAAGTTCATGAGGGACTAATTTGGAGCATTATGGCATGAAAGAAGTTAAGTTTTTTTGTAAGTTTTCATTGAAGTTTTTTATCGAACACTTGGTATGCATCATAGAAATTGGGAATGTGGCATGATTTAGTGTGAGACCATGATGAAATGATCTTAATACCCCATGAATTTCAATGTTGAATTATGAAATTGCTTAAGACGTAAATAGTATTATATGACTCTTGATTTTTTGTTCACATGAATGTAATATTAATTCATTATCATCTAGGTACCCACAATGGATCATAGCATGGATGTTGTGAATTATACTTTCGAATGGAGCGAACACTCCATTGAAGAACAACAAGCTGAGTATGAAAGAATTTTAGCCACCATGCCGGATGCCTACGGTATAAACTTTGCTAATTGGGAGACAGAAAGTGATAGGTGGTTTGAGGTACAACAGAAGAAAAGGTGAGCCACTCGTTGGGCCGATGTTGAGTGCATGCAAGAAATGAGCATCTATGAAGATTTGAAAAAAATGTGCAAGAACATCGGGTGGACTAAATTCTTTGGCCTGCACGAAAAGATGTATGAGCCCCTAGTTCTTGAATTCTTCTCACAGCTTCAGGTTGGATACAATGACACGGTGTCGGAATTCGTGATATTTTATGTGGGAAACGAGTGTCACCATCTTTCGGCCGAAAAGCTCAATCACATTTATGGATTTCCCAAGAAGAAGTACTCAAATCTGCCCAATGAGAGGATCAATTTTCCGGAGTTCAATGCAGTGACTTTTTGGAAGGAAATAACAGAGTTTAATCGAGCTAACCCATCGGCCTACCACTCTAGTCGGTCGAAAGCATCGAGTATTCGAAGCCCGGTCCTTCGATATTTTCAGAGGTTCATCTCCAATACAGTTTTACCAAAACTTGAGCCTGGAGCGGTCAGTGTGGATGAGCTGTTCGTGCTATGGTGCTTGGTGAAAGGGAAGAAGTTCAATGTGGCACCAATGCTGTTAAGGCAATTTGTCCGAACAAAAAATCAGGTTGCTAATCACATTGGAGGTTTGATCACTCCAATTGCTCGCCACTTCAGGGTCAACTTGGAAGGGATGGAAGAGACACCAGGCGAGACAAGTATAAACCTGAAAATGATGTGCAACATGAAGATGTGCCAATTACATCCCGCACCAGAAAATTGTATTTGATTTTATCAGATAAGAAGAGGTTTGCACTGCCCAACTCTCGCCTGACTATTGCTAGAGGGAAGGGCCATAATCTTTTACTGAATGGCCCGGTTCATACGGAAGCAATTGAAGAGAGTGATAATGAATTAAGGAATGAGGAGGAACGAAGGAAGAGGAGGAGAAGAACTACGGATGCCCGATCAGAGCCAATGGACCTTGATGTGGATCAAGTACAGGCGGATGAAATGATGGGTGAAGCACAAATGCCCTCGTACGATCAGGCAGGACCTTCACAGCATCCACAGTATCCACCTCAGTATCAAGGGGGTGGAATGATTGGTCGGATTGGAGAAACGCCTTGGATGCACGTTTTGCCAACATAGAAGGGGATGTTGCCGACATAAAAGAGTATGTCCGTCGTGAAACTTACAATTCTAAAATTTTACTTGACATGCAAAGACAACAATATGAGTGGCATGTGCAACAAGGCCATTTTCAAGAAAGGGAATATCCACCTTATCAACCATTCGGCCCATCCAACATACCGTACCGACCCCCTCAGTGAGCACACTCCATTCCAATGAAACGGCACCGACTAATTTTTAAGAATGTATTGCTTTAATTTCAAACTCTTGACTTTGTTGTTTTTTGTTGTTTATTCATGATTTTGAGTACTATTAAATTTTATTTGGAATTTTTCCTTATAAAACATAATTATTGTTATTTGTTGGAAATTCAATTAATCAATACATTTCAAGATATTATAACAATCTCATTTAACAATTTTATCGAATTTTTACCAAACTAAATAAATTAATAAATTTAACTATAACACGAGAAAATAAAAATAAGAGAATGTACAAAAATAGGAGAACGAACGAGAAAACGAGAAGAATAAAAAATCAGAACCGAGTGGAGAGATTACATATTTTAGAAAATTTGCCTTTGCACTCGGCCAGCCGAGTGAAGTGTGCGACCGAGTGCCGTGATCGAGTGGATTCCCAGAACTCGGTCGGCTGAGTAATAAGGGGGCCGAGTGTCTCGGCCGAGTAACAAGTACCACTCGACCGGCCGAGTGGTGACCCGACCGAGTGAGCCTTCCAGCATTAAAAAAAAAAAATTGAAAGTGGCCCCTGGCAGGGGCGACACTAAAAAAAAAAATTAAAAAAATATTCAAAAATTGAATGTCGCCCCTGCGAGGGGCGACATTACTTACATTTTTAATTTTTTTTTACTATAATTTTGTAATTAATATTTTTTTTGCCATATTTTGGCATTTTTGCCTCAATTTTGAGGGGTATGAAACCCGTACACGATTGCTATCAAATTAATACTCATTTTCATTCCCTTGTAATTGCCAAGGACCCTCTTAAAACATTCATGGTTATCATTACAATTAAGCTGTAAATATTTCAACAAAAAAAAAATAAAAAAAATTTAGCACAAAAATAATAAATTTGCAGCTAAACAATAATATATGTATATTATATATTTTACCACAAAAAGTAATAAATCTATGATTAGGGGTTAGGGTTTAGGGTTTAGGATTTATGACTTAAGTTTAAGGTTTAGAGTTTAGTGTCTAGGGTTTAGGGTTACAGTTTAGGGTTTAGGGATTAGGGGTTACAATTTAGGGTTTAGGGGTTAGGGTTTAGGGTTACAGTTTAAGGTTTAGGGTTCAGGATTTAAGGGTTTGGGGTTAGGGTTTAGGGTTTATGGTTTAGGGTTACGGTTTAGGGTTTAGGGTTCAGGGTTTATGGGTTAGGGTTTAGGGTTTGGGTTTATGGGTTTATGGGTTAGGGTCTAGGGTTCAGGATTAAAAGGTTATGGTCTAGGGTCCAGGGTTTAGGGTTATAAGGGTTCAGGGTTAAGGGTTTATGGGTTAGGGTGTAGGGTCTATGGTAGACGGGGGGTTCAGGCCCTGTTCACATATAAAAAAAGCTCAATATTTACTTCAAGGCCAAGAGTGCCTTGTCCCAAAGGGAAAATACATCAAAAATCAAAAAGCCTATTAAGCACCGGAGGGTTTAGGGTTTAGGGGTTAGGGTTTAAGGTTTAGGGTTTAGGGTTTAATGTTTAGGGGTTAGGGTTTAGGGTTTGGGGTTTGGGGTTTGGGGTTTGGGGTTTGGGGTTTAGGGGTTAGGGTTAAGGGTTTAGGGTTTAGAGTTTAAGGTCTAGTATTTTTTTTAAGTATTTGTAGTCTGTCAAACAGCTGCTGGACCATCCTAGCCGAAACTGGATAGGAATGATCCTCTACTGCACCAACGGCTCATAGACATGAACCGTATGGGGTTAATCACGCTCTGGTCCAGCAACCATGGTTCATCTACCAGACTTGATCCCGTGCCTCCTTAGAAATTAAGGATACGAAGGTACGAGGCTATAGAACAGATCCTGTTCAAGTAAGGCTGTGGTTTAGGGTTTAAGGGTAGGGTTTAGGGTTTGGGGTTTATGATTTAGAGTTTAGGGTTACAGTTTAGGGTTTAGAAATACATTTACGGTTAAAACATTAATAAGTGATACTTTTTACTCTGAAGGTATCGTTAAATAAAAGTATGATTATTTATTTAACTAAAAACATATTATTGTTTCACCTAAAATGTGTGCATTATTCACACTATTATTGTTGTGTGTGATACACAATTTATAATATATTTAAAATATACTAACAAAGTCGTCAAATAATTTTACAACCTAAAAATGCATAATCCAACCCAAAAAATAAGGACACTTCCCTCCCTTTACGTTAATGGATTACTTGTCGCAACTTAAAAATTCATAATCCAGCCTATTTTTCTTTAATAATTTTAACCCAAAAATAATTTAAATGATTCTAGTAAAAGTTGAAGTTAAACCACGATGTTATTAAGCTTTGTGCCTTATAGATTATTTAAGGCAACGTGATTCATATATTACCCAATCTATACTAATATAATAATAAAGTATTTTATAAATTTTCGCCTATTTTTAGTTTCCATAAGTGTAAATAATTTTATAAAACTTTGTTTTAACTTTTGATAGTTTTTGAATAGGTGGCCAAAAACGTTCACCTTTTTGAAATAGAGGTAGAAAGAATTGTCCTGATTCTATTCATCACCCTTATACATGATTCAAAAAACTTATCGAAGTATAAGTTCCAACTTCATAATTTATGTATGGAAAAAAATAAAAACATCCTATAAACTGAAATAAAAAATCTACATCCATACTATTTATATTTTTAAGAATGCAATATATTGATCACAAGCATATATAAGAATGCAATATATTGATCAATTAATAAGGATGTAAGGTTTCTGAGTAGTGGGATGTTTGTTGAATAGATGATTTTCATCCATCCACATAAAATGTTGGTGTCATTGAGATCAATCCAAAGTGCTCAATTGATAACGGGGATGGATCAGCGGTTGGAAAAAAAATGAATCTTTCGAAAGAGGTTGTGATCATTATCTTACAAACCCATGTAATATCAAAAATTTTATTAACATAAATATTTATATTATTTTGTTATACATAATTTCATTTTATTACATTTTAAAAAAATACAAATAAAGTAAATTATTGAAAAATTGAGAAATATTATGGTGTCCTCATGTTGTGCTACGCTACACGATAGGCTCAAATAGAAGACTTGAAAGGCGTTGTCCAATCCAAGAACTCTGAACTCCAAAGCCATCTCCGTATTGGTACATATATTGACCAGTTCTGGTCAGATCAACCACACATTCAGCATAAAATCGCGAGAATGGATAGTCTGCAGTTACTTCTTTATTCATCTTTTTCCAATATTCACGTGTCAAAAATTGTATGTGTTCCACAGCCTCTTCTTTGCCAACACCGGCTTCATTCATGTAGCATTGAACAGACTTTGGGACATCACCTCTTTCCATCTCATGCTAGCATTAATTTCACAAAATATAAATTTATCACAATTAAATCCATATGACATGCGTTAATAACAGTGCAAATACGAGATGTAATACCATAAATACATATGATTTAATTTAGAAATAAAGGTTCAAACACAAAACTAATAAACAACGAGTCGTAGGTGGCCCAAACCAAAAGGTGAGGGCCCAAACCACAATCTTTATACGAAAGAGTGAAAAATAGATGAAATATACACATGTGAGGAGGCCCTAATTTATTTGGACTTCACTAAGTAGGTTTTAAGTGCAAATATGTAAATAAATGGTAGAGAAATTCCAATGCTAAGAACCTTACATGCAGAGACTTTACACAAAAGAAAAAATATTCATTGGCATACATGATATAATTGGAATCCAAACTAGATTAAAATGACCATTTTACCCAAGGTAATGAACATCCATAAATACATCACTTCTCTAAGGTTAAAGTAAGTAGATAGATAGGTAGATAGATAGATAGATAAATAGATGGATAGATATAAGAAAAATAGTAGGAATTACTAGGTACACACCGGTGATGTTCCAAGATCATTTGCAAAGCGTAAAACATATCCTGTGTGCTTAACTAAGTCGGGAAACTCGAACAAGCTCTCAGCGACTTCCTTCTCTATAGGATTTGTCATTGCAAAAAATTCATGGTATAACATTACTGCATGTCCTATTGAATACCATGAAATGTTCATGAATTCTTCCAATTTTGGTGTATAGCCAGTAGTGAACCACTCTACCTCCTGTATATAATTTCTGCATAAGTATTGCCACTGCAACATACACAATAATAATGAATTCATAAGAATTTAGATAACTTGCAAATATTAAACAACTGAAAGTTGTGAATTAACAATTATTACTATTTTTCTTAAATACGGAAGGATAAGAACTCCTTGTTCTTTGAGAGCATGATACGCCATATCATCTACAAAGTTGTTGAGTGCTAGAAAACACAATTGTATGTAGTCTGGGAGTTGGTCTATTGCTTCAATATCCCATCTATGAAGAAAAAAATGAAGATAAGATATAACGTTAAAAGAAGATACAAGGTTTAATTTAAATATTGTGACTACTGATAAAGTTAAAGTGTTTTGGTAATGAAAATTGCATGTTTTTGAGATTTTGCAAGTTGGATAATGTTTCTAAATTTTCGTGTCTTAATAGATGTGATATATAATTTGAAAATCAATCACACATCATATACACTTTCATATTTGTATCATTTGTGACACGATCACTGCATATCAATTTGCAACTGATATAAGGTTGGTCTTTGATGAGATGACTATGTATCAGCCTCCAACTTACACAATGACTTTCTTATTTGTCAATCGGGGGGCACAAGATCGAATGAAGATGCGGATAAAAATGGCAGCTGATAACCAACTTTAGTTAGAGTTTTTTTTTTTTTTAGAAAATTGTTGAAATTTAATTTTCTTATTTACAAAGTGCATCATAATTAAAGAGGTGTTTGGTTACAATTGTAGCTAATTGATTGGATGTTAAATGTTTATGTGTATGTATTACCATTTATTGACAATAGGTAAAAATTACTAACCTTTGAATAATGTTGTTGAAGGCTTTCAGTTCCTCAGGCGTACCATAAACATCAAATATATCATCCATTACCGTTATGAATAGGTTGACCTTCCCATTAACTATTCTTGCATATCCATATTCAGGCCGAGAGATCTTCCCAACACCCCACGCAAAACATTCCACCAATCTGTCTCTCACAAATGGTAGCTTCTTAACCAGATTTGATTCGTCCCACCATCTATTTCATTTCAGGAACATTTATGTGAGATTATATTTTCTAAAAATAAAAAATAAATTATAATACATAAAAATTAGTATTAAAAAAAGTAAAAAATAATTAATTTTAGTTTTTATCACCAAAATATATTCAGCGAGACTACTCCTACAGTTTTTGGCATTTTATGAAGAAGTCGTACATTAAAATTAATTTAAAACGCACTCCAAGTTAAAATATATATATATATATATATTGTGTGCGTGCGGACACACATTAATTATATATATAATCTATATCAAGTATTTTAGATCTTCATTTTCATTTACTTCCAAATAATAGCCGATTTTCAGGTTGAAGTAATTAGAATAATGCATGACTCAAAATTATTAAGGTATAGGTTGATTTTAAGTGCATTTAAAATGAATGAATCACCTTAAGACTTGTTTTAGTTCCTCTAAGTATGTAGCTTGAAGAATGTTGAAGTCCAATTTTGCAAGCTCAAGAACAAGTGGGTTCATGTCTTTCGAACTGCCATAGGCTTCTATGAACGATCTCGCATTTAGTCTTTGATGCCTCCAACGAAGTGGGAACTCCAATGCGTTGCGCACCATTAATGAAAGTTCATCATCATCTATTCCAAGGTCAAGTTTTTTTTGCAAAAGATTGGTGGAAAATTCTCTTGCTATTTCTAAAGTCTCTTCACCTTCGGTCAGCATGAAAGAAGCATCATATAGTTGTAGCAATCCTTTTGTATCTTCTGCAAGGCTTGACTTGAAATCGCCCTTCTCGGTCTTGAAACAATCAAATACCTCTACACAGGCACAACAAATTTTAAATTCTTTATTCATTGATATAACATTTCAACATGTAAAATATACATACATATATACTTATCAAAATAAAAAATTAGCGATCATATGTTGAATACAGCCAAAATTAACGGTCATAAGTCAAAGTTTTCCATATATTATAATTTGTTTTGTGGGATTAACAAAATATAACATTAGCATAACAATTGGTTGAGTTTAAACTCTAACTTTAAATGAATAAAAACTTCCTTATGGGGATTATACTTGTTTATATCCTAGTAAAGTTGAAACCACTCAAGTGGCCGATGATTATGAAGTTAGTTTTACTAGCTTTATCCAAATTAAAATAATAGCCATAACATATAATATAATAATACCTTGTGAGACACTAAAATCATATTGTCTGAGTAGTCTGAACTCCAATGCTGTTGAGTACAAATCCCTTTCTTGCTCATGCCGACCATGATAAATGGAATTCAAGATTTGTCTGATTTTGTCCTCAAAGTGATAAGATAGTCCGAACTTATGCAAGTTATCAATTAACTCCAATTTTCGAACGCCTTCCATCTCTGTCTCAAGCAATACCATCACTTGTTGCACCAAGTCAGAAGCCCTTTTCAAATACTTATCCTCCTACATTAGAGAACATATTAATTTAGAACGTCTTGTTTGCACTTTCATAGCATATGGCCATGCCTTAGATAGGGTAGGTGCTAAGTGGAAGAAGTAAAATTAGTATTTTTTGCGAATAGGAATATACAAAACAAAATATTATAAATAATATATATGTACCCCGTATTCACTGCTTAATGATTCAATGTACTCTAAAGTCCATAGGGAAGGATTGTAGTTTCCAGATCGACGCTCAATCGAGATCTCATCAGCACAAGGCTTGGCAACATTGAAGCACCTGAAAGCTCGGGACTTTGTTAGAGAAGTGGCAAGCGTCTTTGGAGTTGTGGAAGAATGTCTTGATGCTTTCCTGATGCAAATATAATTAGTTGAATTGCTGGGAACTGCCAGGTTCATTAGCATGGTAGCCATGTTGGGAGAATTGGATGAATAGTGTTTGTGCTTTCTACTACAGATGAGGAGACAAATGATTCTATCTCAATATGATATATTTATAGCTTTTATTTTTCTAAGAGTTGGACATTATTCTATAATAGTTCTAGGAAAAATAAAGATGCATTAATTGTGGGAAGAGAGAGTAGGAAAATATTGATGAATTCATTGTGGAGAGAAATTGAGCGTGCATTGAAGTTTATTAGATTAATTTGATGCTAAAAATCAAAAGAAAAAAAAAAGGAAAATTAAAGGGGGTGTTTGATGAAGCTTACTAAAATATCTTATAAGCTTTTATATTTTATAAGTTGTTTATATGGTCGATAAGATATTTTATTTAATTTAAAAATTAAATATTTATGTCTTAAATAAAACAAGAAGAAAATCGAGCTTTTAAAATACCATAATAAAAAATTTATAAATAAAATGATTAAATTTAAAAGAGTTTATCAAATAAAATTTTATTTTATGAATAAGGTGGATTTTCTTACTTTTCTAATAACTCCTTATGAGCCTCTAGCATCTTATTTTAGAGTAAATAAGACATTTTTATTAATACATATATATACACACACTTTGAGAAAAATTAATAAACTCATAAATATCTTATAAAATATTTTTAAAAAAACATACAAAATCAGCCAAATACATAAGAACATTTACACATTAAAATATTTTAATATCTACTTTTATCTAATCCTTGTTTAATGATGGGCTTATCTTTAATCATTTTATATCATACTTACCATTTGTTTTCAATTTAACTAATTGTTCGGTTATTTTCTTAATCACATATACTCTACAGATGAATGTATAATGACTTAATAATAATAATAATAATAATAATAATAATAATAATAATAATAATAATAATAATAATAATAATAATAATAAGAAGAAGAAGAAGAAGAAGAAGAAGAAGAAGAAGAAGAAGAAGAAGTAAAAAATATTTTAAAAAATCTAAATTATTAATACTATGATGATTTACACTAAGTTTCAGAAGAATTTTAAAATTTATAAACTTAAGATTTATTAGTCCGAATAATTTTATGTTTGATCTGTTTAATATTTGAAGTGTTAGAAAAATGATAAATCAAAAAGAAAGAGGACAAAGAAATGGTCCAAATGCTACTATATATGGACGCCAACAATTTATTGCTTAATTAATATTTTGCAGCTGTTTGGCCTAAAAATAATTTTGAGTAAATTCTTTTTGTTTCTGTTTTAAGGGACTATATTTTAGGCCAAAGAAATTATATATATTTATAGAATTGTGATTTTTTTAAATCTATTTTATTGATAAGCATAAGAAATGTCCATCATTTAATTTTTTCTCCTTAAAATTTTAATGTCCCCCGATATGATAAAATATCTTTTAATTAAATAATAAATAAAATTATATTTTAGTTTAACAGCTAAACCTTCATAGTTAAGTGGTAATATTTTTACGGTTAATACAATAATACATTTATGAATAAATGAGTAATACATTTCAACACAAAAAAGTAATACATTTATGGTTAAACAATTAATATATTTATATTTCATCTCTAACACATTTCAACATAAAAAATTATATATTTGAACACAACAAGAAATATCTTTAGGATTAAGAATTAATATTTGTCAACACAAAAATAATATTTAAGATGAAGCATTAGCATATTTCAACAAAAAGAATGACACATATCCTTACTTTCTTACTTAATATAAAAATAGAAATGTTGAAAAGTAGGAATCTGCCATGTTATAATTAATATAAATAAATAAATAAATAAACCCTTAAATATATGCTAAAAATTCATGTCACTTCTAGAAATTTTTAAAATATAATAAGAAAAATTACATATTAATAAAAAGTAGTTTTATGTAAATAAAAAAATATTTTTTAAAAATAAAATTTTAAAATTCAAATAACCTTTTTGTTACAAATTCATTTCTAACATGTGATACATCAATTTAATTGTTTATTTATGATCTTTAATTTGATACCAATATTGTATATATTAAAATAAAATGTTATATTTAAATATGTAATAAATGTTTTATGAGTTAAATTATTTATTTTTAGTTAAAATATGTGTTAAGTTTGAATTAAAAAAATTGGGTTAAATTCTTATATGAATTTCAGACAAATAAAAATAATAAATATTTTTTTATGTTTTTATAGAATAATAATAATATTAAATATTTTCATAAATTAAAAATAGTATATTATTTAATTATATATTTAGTTGTTTTACTTTAATAAATTTTTTACTAATTTTAAATATTTCCATAGACTTTGAGAAATTATAGTAAGTTGGATTGAGTTTGAATTCTAAAATTCATTTTGTTATATAATTTTTTATTTTTTATTTATTAGAGAATTTTTTTGAGAGAATGATAATGTTATATACATATGAAATTATACTTCAAATTGATTTGAGTGATTATATCCACTGCATATTGCGAATGTTATTTGATATTTGATTTTATAAACAGAAAAATATTAAAATATATAAAATATATATATGTACACACAAAATATATTTAGAAAATATGATATTGTAATTTCTTTTCTAACCATGTAAAAAATTATCTACAAATGTGTAAGTCACACGCAAAATTTACTAAAATTTTTCTTTGCATTTTATATTTCATAAGTATTTGTTTGCATCATGATCTTTTGTTTTGTTAAAATAATTATATGTTTTAATTCTTTTCATTTCACTTATATATTTTATAATCTTTTATAGCATTTATAATATATTATTAATATAATAAATATACACGGGCAAACATCTAATCAATACAAAAGTAATACATTTGCAGTTATAATATAGTATTTTTTACCACAAAGAGCAATACATCTACGCTTAAACATGAATACATTTACGGTTAAAACACTAATACCTTTCAACACAAGGAGTGATCTATCTACGATTATGAAGTAATACTCTTTATTGTGAAGGAATTATTGATTTATTTGAATAATTTTACTTGTTTACATTAAATATATAATTATTTATAAAAACTAAAAATGTATTATTGTTACACCTAAAATGTGTGTTATTATTCAAACTATTATTATATTGTGCAATGCACAATTTATAATATATTTAAAGGATAAAATAAAATTCAACTAACAAAGTAGACAAATAATTTTTTTTTTAAAAAAATTCCACTTCAAAAAACTAAAAATGTCGTATTTTCTACTTTAAGGGAGTAGTTGTTAATGGACACTTACCAACCCTTTTAATTATAGGAGTATTTATTTTTGCCGGCCTTTTTTTTCCTAAAAACTACTCCTATAGAAATAAGGACACTTACCAACCCTTTTAATAAACTCCAACATTAATGGAGTACTGTTACAACCTAAAAATGCATAAACCAACCAAAAAATAAGTACACTTACCAACCCTTCTAGTCCACTTCTACATTAGCGCAAAAATTTATGTTCATTGAGTGCACGTGCAATATGATTTAAAATATTGCTTGTTTAGGTGTAAAGTATACTTATTACTTATAATGTATTATTTTTTATTAGTTACCTTAAAAATAGTGGTACTTTATAGTTAAAAAATAATATTTTAAATTGTGTTACACGTACACCTGATGTACAAGAGACTCAGTCCTACAATAATAGAGTACTTGTTACAACTTGAAAATGCATAATACAGCCCATTTCGCTTAAATAATTTCAACCCAAAAGTGATCCTAAATGATTCTACGTCTATAAAAGTTGAATATAAACTACGACGATCTTAAGCTTCGAGCCTTATAGATGATTTAGGGCAACATGATCCTAATACTACCCAATCTACACTAATATAATAATAAAATATTCTAAAAATTGCAATTTTAGCCTTTTTTTTTAAAGGTGGACATAATTTTGAAAAATAATGTTTTATCCTTTGATTATATTTTTTAGGAAATAATTTTTTTCAATTTGTTAACATACAAATATTAATTATTCTTTTCTAATCCATTATTAGGATATAAGTTATCACATTAATCCTCTTTTCACGATCTTTAATTTTACATCCATATCAAATATATTAAAACAAGATATTAAATTTAAAAAATATAATTTATTTTTGTTTGATTATTAGGTTAGCTTTGAATGTTTATTGTGTGATATCTTATTTGTATTGGATTGGGATGCAAATCAATATTAACTAGTAGTTCTCTAAAATAATTAATTAAACCATATAATTTTATTAAAATGAATAAATTTATTATAAAAAGAAGTCTCTTATTTTGGAATATAACCAAAAAAATTATACAAATGTTTTCAAATTAAATAATATAATTTTTTAATTATCTAAAATTTATATTTTTAAATATTAATTTACTTAAAATAATATCACAAATATACTTTACTTTATTTATGGAATATTTATAAACATACATTGCATGGGGACGATCCATTAAACAATAAAAAGGGGCAAATAAATGTGTTTGTATAGGTGGCCAAAAATATTAACCATTATGAAATAGAGGTAGAAAGATATATCTTGATCCTGTTCATCACCCTTAATATTCACCGAATATGATTAAATATTTATGTGTGAATATATGCCTATAAAATACATATCCATGACCCAAAACATTTATCTAAGTTCCAATTTCATAATTTATGTATTTATATTTGGAATAAAAATGAAAAGATCCTGCAAAGTGAAATCAATATTCTTCATCCAAATTATATATATATATATATATATATATATTTTAAATTCAATATACAAATCTCAAACATAAAAGAAAATTGCCAGCATTTGAACATGAAATTCCATCAAAGTAAGAGTAGTTTGCAAGAGTTCAAGAAACTATATTATAAAGATGATAAAATATTTAAAATATTTTAAAATATATAGATTGATATCAACTAATAAACATGTAAGTTGTTTGAGTAGTGGGATGTTGGTTAAATATATGATTTTTATCTATCCGCTTAAAATGGTTGTGTCATTGAGATTAATTTAAAGTTCTCAAGAGATAGCGGGGATGGAATAATATTTGAAGAAAAAAAATAAACGAAGCATTCAAAAGAGGTTGTGATCATAATTTTACAGAAACCCATGTAATATCATAAATTTCATTAAAAGAAATATTAAATTAGATTGTTATTTATAGTTTCGTGTTATTACATTTGTTTTTAAAATACAAATAAATTAAATTATTGGAAAACTAGAAATATTGTGGTGTCCTCATGTTTGCTACAATAGGCTCAAATAGAAGACTTGAAAGGCGTTTTTCCAATCCAAGAACTCTGAACTCCAAAGCAATCTCCATATTGGTACATATATTGTGCAGTTCTGCTCAGATCAACCACACATTCAGCATAAAATTGCGAGAATGGATAGTCTGCAGTTGCTTTTGTATTCATCTTTTTCCAATTTTCACGTATCAAAAATTGTATGTGTTCCACAACCTCTTCTTTACCAACACCGGTTTCATTCATGTAGCACTGAACGGTCATTGGGACATCACCTCTTTCCATCTCATGCTAGCATTAATTTTACAAAACATAAATTTATCACAATTAAATCCATATGCAATGGATTAATAACATTGCAAATACGAGATGTAATATCATAAATACATATGATTTGCTTTAGAAATAAAGACTCGGACCCAAAACAAATTAACAACTGACAAGAACAAAAGGTGAAGGCCAAAAGCACAATCTTGATACGAAAGACTCAAAAATAGAGCAAATATAAACATGTCAATAGGCCCTAATTTATTTGGTTTTCACTAATTAGATTTTAAGTGCAAATATGAAAAAATAAACTGTAGATAAATTCTAGTACAGAGACCCATATATGCAGAGAGTTTACACAAAAAGAAAAATATTCATTGCCATACATGATATCATTGAAATCCAAACTATATTAAAATAACAATCTTACCCAAGATAATGAGCATCCATAAATACATCACTTCCCTAAGGTTAAGGTAGGTAGAAAACATTATTATCTCAGATCTTTCTCTTAGAAATTATTAAATTTACTTTCAAATTATAGTTTTTTACCAATGAAGTTGATTATGAGATTTAGCCTTGTACGACTTGAGCTTTAAGGTGCCCACCTAAGTTTTACATATCCAACTAATTGGGAAATTTCAAAGATAAAAAAGAATGTGATGTGTTTTGCTACACCAATATATATATATATATATATATATATATATAGACACACACCCATACACACACATATAGATAGATAGATAGATAGATAGATAGATAGATAGATAAAAAAATAGTAGGAATTACTAGGTACAAATTGGGAAATTTGAAGATAAAAAAAGAATGTGATGTGTTTTGCTACACCAATATATATATATATATATATATAGACACACACCCATACACACATATAGATAGATAGATAGATAGATAAAAAAATAGTAGGAATTACTAGGTACAAACCGGTGATGTTCCAAGATCATTTGCGAAGCGTAAAACATATCCTGCGTGTTTAACTAAGTCCGGAAACTTAAACAAGCTCTCAACAACTTCATTCTCTATAGGATTTGTCATTGCAAAAAATTCATGGTATAACATTACTGCATGTCCTATTGAATACCATGAAATGTTCATGAATTCTTCCAATTTTGGTGTATAGCCAGTAGTGAACCACTCCACCTCCTGTATATAATTTCTGCATAAATATTGCCACTGCAACATACACAATAATAATGAATTCGTAAGAATTTAGATAACTTGCAAATATTAAACAAATGAAAGTTGTGAATTAACAATTATTACTATTTTTCTTAAATACAGAAGGATAAGAACTCCTTGTTCTTTGAGAGCATGATACGCCATATCATCTACAAAGTTGTTGAGTGCTAGATAACACAATTGTATGTAGTCCGTGAGTTGGTCTATTGCTTCAATATCCCATCTATGAAGAAAAAAATGAAGATAAGACGTCACGTTAAGAGAAGATACAAGGTTTAATTTAAATATGATGACTACTGATAAAGTTAAAGTGTTCTGGTAAGGAAAATTGCATATTTTTGTGATTTTGCAAGTTGGATAATGTTTCCAAATTATAGTGTCTTAATAGATCTAATATATAATTTGAAATTCAATCACACATCATATACAATTTCATATTTGTATCCTTCGTTACACGATTACTGCATATCAATTTGCAACTGATATAAAGTTGGTCTTTGATGAGATGACTTTGTATCAGCCTCCAACTTACACAATGACTTTCTTATTTGTCAATCGGGGGACACAAGATTGAATGAAGATGAGGATAAAAATGGCAGCTGATAACCAACTTTAGTTAGAGTTTTTTTTTTTTTTTTTTTTAGAAAATTGTTGAAATTTAATTTTCTTATTTACAAAGTGCATCTTGATTAAAAAGGTGTTTGGTCACAATTGTAGCTAATTAATTGGATGTTAAATGTTTATGTGTATGTATTACTATTTATTGACAATAGGTAAAAATTACTAACCTTTGAATATTGTTGTTGACGGCTTCAGTTCCTCAGGCGTACCATAAACATCAAATATATCATCCATTACCGTTATGAATAGGTTGACCCTCCCATTAACTATTCTTGCATATCCATATTCAGGCCGAAAGATCTTCCCAACACCCCACGCAAGACATTGCACCAATCTGTCTCTCGCAAATGGTAGCTTCTTAGCCAGATTTGATTCGTCCCACCATCTATTTCATTTCAGGAACATTTATGTGAGATTACATCTTCTAAAATTAAAAAATAAATTATAATACATAAAAAATAGAATTAAAAAAAGTAAAAATTAATTAATTTTAGTTTTTATCTCCAAAAATATTCAGCGAGACGACTCCTACAATTTTTAGCACTTTATAAAAAAGTCGTACGTTAATATATACATATATATATATAAATATATATATATATATTCTATGTGCGTGCGTACACACATTGATTATATATATATAATCTATATCAAGTATTTTAGATCTTTATTTTCATTTACTTCCCAATAATAGGTTGAAGTAACTCGAATAATGCATGCCTCAAATTTATTAAGGTATAGGTTGATCTTTAGTGCATTTAAAATGAATGAATCACCTTAAGACATGTTTTATTTCCTCTATGTAGCTTGAAGAATGTTGAAGTCCAATTTTGCAAGCTCAAGAACAAGTGGGTTCATGTCTTTCGAACTGCCATAGACTTCTATGAACGATCTCGCATTTAGTCTTTGATGCCTCCAACGAAGTGGAAACTCCAATGTGTTGCGCACCATTAATGAAAGTTCATCATCATCTATTCCATGGTCAAGCTTTTTTTTGCAAAAGATTGGTGGAAAATTCTCTTGCTAGTTCTAAAGTCTCTTCACCTTCGGTCAGCATGAAAGAAGCTTCATACAGTTGTAGCAATCCTTTTGTATCTTCTGCAAGGCTCGGCTTGAAATCACCTTTCTCGGTCTTGAAACAATCAAATACCTCTACACAGGCACAACAAGTTTTAAATTCATTATTCATTGATATAATATTTCAACATTTGAAATATACATACATATATATTGAACAAAATAAAAAATTAGCGATCATATGTTAAATATAGCCAAAATTAATGGTCATAAGTCAAGGTTTTCCATATATTATACTTCTTTTTTGTGGGATTAACAAAATATAACGTTAGCAGAACAATTGGTTGAGTTTAAACTCTCAACTTTAAATGAATAAAAAACTCCTTACAGGGATTATACTTGTTTATATCCTAGTAAAGTTGAAACCACTCAAGTGGCCAATGATGATGAAGTCAGTTTTACTAGATTTATCCAAATTAAAATAATAGCCATAACATATAATATAATAATACCTTATGAGGCACTAAAATTATGTTGTCTGACAAGTCTGAACTCCAATGCTGTTGAGTACAAATTTCTTTCTTGTTCATGCCGACTATGATAAATAGAATTCAAGAATTGTCTGATTTTGTCTTCAAAGTAATAAGATAGTCCGAACTTATGCAAGTTATCAATTAACTCCAATTTTCGAACGCCTTCCATCTCTATCTCAATCAATACCATCACTTGTTGCACTAACTCATAAGTCCTTTTCAAATACTTATCCTCCTAAATTAGATAACATATTAATTTAGAACGTCTTGTTAGCACTTTAGTAGCATATGGCCCTGCTTTAGATAGGGTAGGTGCTCAGTGGAAGAAGTAAAATTAGTATTTTTTTAGAATGGGAATGTACACAAAAAATATTATATATAATATATATGTACCCCGTATTAACTGCTCAATGATTCAATGTACTCTAAAGTCCATAGAAAAGGATTGTAGTTTCCAGATCGACGCTCAATCGAGATCTCATCAGCACAAGGCTTGGCAAAGCACTTGAAAGCACGGGACTTTGTTAGAGAAGTGGCATCAAGACTATGGAAGGTCTCTTCCACCACTCTTTGGAGTGGTGGAAGAGACATTCCACTGTCTTGATGCTTTCCTGATGCAAATATAACTAGTTGAATTGCTGGGAACGGCCAGGTTCATTAGCATGGTAGCCATGTTGGGAGAATTGGATGAATAGTGTTTGTGCTTTCTACTACTGATGAGGAGACAAATGATTCTATCTCAATATGATATATTTATAGCTTTTATTTTTATAAGAGTTGGACATTATTCTACAATAGTCCTAGGAAAAATAAAGATGCATTAATTGTGGGAAGAGAGAGTAGGAAAATATTGATGAATTCATTGTGGAGAGAAATTGAGCGTGCATTGAAGTTTATTAGATTAATTTGATGCTAAAAATCAAAAGAAAAAAAAAAGGAAAATTAAAGGGGGTGTTTGATGAAGCTTACTAAAATATCTTATAAGCTTTTATATTTTATAAGTTGTTTATATGGTCGATAAGATATTTTATTTAATTTAAAAATTAAATATTTATGTCTTAAATAAAACAAGAAGAAAATCGAGCTTTTAAAATACCATAATAAAAAATTTATAAATAAAATGATTAAATTTAAAAGAGTTTATCAAATAAAATTTTATTTTATGAATAAATTGGATTTTCTTACTTTTCTAATAACTCCTTATGAGCCTCTAGCATCTTATTTTAAAGTAAATAAGACATTTTTATTAATACACACACTTTGAGAAAAATTAATAAACTCGTAAATAAATTATAAAATATTTTTAAAAAAACATACAAAATCAGCCAAATACATAAGAACATTTACACATTAAAATTTATAAACTTAAGATTTATTAGTCCGAATAATTTTATGTTTGATCTTTTTAATATTTGAAGTGTTAGAAAAATGAAAATTCAAAAAGAAAGAGGACAAAGAAATGGTCCGAATGCTACTATATATGGACGCCAACAATTTATTGCTTAATTAATATTTAGCAGCTGTTTGGCCTGAAAATATTTTTGAGTAAATTCTTCTTTTCTTTGAGGGAATATTTAGGCCTAAAATTCTATATATTTATAGAATTTTGTGTGTATGTGTTTTTTTTTTAATCTATTTCTTGATAAGTATAAAAAATGTCCTTCCTATAATTTTTCTCTCTTAAAATTTTAAATGTCACTCGATATGATTAAAAAAATTTAATTAAACAATAAATACATTACATTTTAGATAAACATCTAAACCTTTACGGTTAAGTGGTAATACTTTTACGGTTAATACATTGATACATTTACGAATAAACGAGTGATACATTTCTACACAAAGAGTAGTATATTTGTGGTTAAACAGTTAATATATATCTTCAGCAAGAACACATTTCAACATAAAAGATAATATCTTTACGGTTAAAAAATAATAAATTTTGATATGAGGAGTAATACTTTATAGTTAGAAAACAATATATTTTTACACAACAAAAAATATCTTTAGGGTTAAGAATTGATGTCCGTCAACACAATAAGTAATACAATTATTGTTAAATTAGTAATACATTTCAACACAAAAAATAATATCGTTACAATGAAGCAGTAACTTATTTCAGCAAAAAAGAATAACACATTTCAATACAAAAGTAACACATCTGCGGTTGAACAATAGTATTTTTACCACAAAAACTAATACATGTACAGTTAAACATGAATACATTTATGATTAAAACACTAATACTTTTTAACACAAAGAATGATATATCTACGGTTATGAAGCGATACTCTTTATTGTGAAGGTATTGTTGATTTATTTAAATAATTTTACTTGTTTATATTAAGTATATGATCATTTATTTAACTAAAAATTTGTTATTGTTTCACCTAAAATGTGTAGCATTATTCAAACTATTATTGTCTCATGTAATGCACAATTTATAATATATTTAAAAAATAAAATAAAATAAATTTAACTAAAAAAGGTAGATAAATTACTTTTTAAAAATATTTCCACTTAAAAAAATTAAAAATGATGGTATTTTTTACATTACTGGAGTACTTGTTAACGAACACTTACCAACCCTTTTATTTATAGGAGTACTGATTTTTACCAACTTTTTTCTTTTCTTTTTTTTTTTTTTTCTAAAAACCACTCATGTAAAAAATAGGACACTTACCAACCCTTTTAGGCAACTCCTACATTAATGGAGTACTTGTTACAACCTAAACATGCATAAATCAACCTAAAAAGAATTAGGACACTTGCCAACCCTTTTAGTCCACTTCTACGATGATAGAGTACTTGTTACAACTCCAAAATGCATAATCCAGCCCATTTTGCTTAAATAATTTCAACCCAAAAATGATCCTAAATGATTTAAGGCAACGTGATCCTTATACTACCCGATCTACACTAATATAATAATAAAGTATTTTAAAAATTATAATTTTTTGCCTATTTTAAATTTTTTAAAGTGTAAATAATTTTGAAAATTAATGTTTTATCCTTTGATTATATTTTTTAGGAAATATATTTTTTGATCTTATAAAATACAAATATTCATTTCTCTTTTCTAATCTATTACTAAGATATAATTTATTACAGTAATCATCTTTTCACGATCTTTAATTTTGCATCCATATTAAAAAAATTAAAACAAGATATTAAATTTAAAAAATAATTTTATTTTTTGGTTGATTATTAGGTTATTTTTGAATGTTTATTGTGTGATATCTTATTTGTATCGGATTGAGATGCAAATCAATATTAACTAGTAATTTTCTAAAATAATTTCTTAAATATTAGAATTTTATTAAAATTAATAATTTTTTTATAGAAAGAAGTATATTTTTTGGAATAGAACAAATTTTTTGTATATAAAAATATTTCCAATTAAATAATATAATATTTTGAATAGTCTAAAGTATTTATTTTTAATATATTGATTTACTTAAAACTATATTACAAATATATTTTAATTCATTCATGGAATATTTTACGAATATCCATTCCATGGGGAAGATCTTTTAAACTATAAAAGGGCAAATAAATTTGTTTGAATTGGTGGCCAAAAACAATAACCGTTATGAAATAGAGATAGAAAGATTTGTGTTGATCCTATTCATCACCCTTATATTCATCAAATAAGATTAAGTATTTATGTGTGTGCACGTATATATCTTAGGTATCCTTATGATATATACCTATAAAATACATATCTATGCCAAAAACATTTATATATATGTGTGTATTTGTATTTTGAAAAAGAATGATAAGATCCTGCAAAGTGAAATCAAAATCTTCATCCAAATTATATACATTTTTCAGAATGCAAGATATGGATCACAAACATAAAAGAGAATTGTCAGCATTTGAAAATGAAATTCCATCAAAGTAAGAGTATTCGCAAGAGTTCAAGAAAAATATATTATAAAGATGATCAAACATTTCAAAATTTTTACATTGATATCAATTAATAAGGATGTAAGTTTTTTAGTAGTGGGATATTGGTTGAATGATTTTCATCTATCCACTTAAAATGTTAGTTTCAATGAGATCAATTCAAAATTCTCAACGAATAACAGGGATGGAATAACAGTTGGAAAAAAAATGAAGGTTTCAAAAGAGGTTGTGATCATTATTTTACAAACCCATCTAATATCATAAATTTCATTACCAGAAATATTAAATTATAATATTATTTCTAGTTTCAAGTGATTACATTTATTGTATTTTTTTAATACAAATAAAGTAAATTATTGGAAAATTGAGAAATATTATGGTGTCCTCATGTTGCGCTACACTACACAATAGGCTCAAATAGAAGACTTGAAAGGCGTTGTCCAATCCAAGAACTCTGAACTCCAAAGCCATCTCCATATTGGTACATATATTGACCAGTTCTGGTCAGATCAACCACACATTCAGCATAAAATCGCGAGAATGGATAGTCTGCAGTTACTTCTTTATTCATCTTTTTCCAATATTCACGTGTCAAAAATTGTATGTGTTCCACAGCCTCTTCTTTGCCAACACCGGCTTCATTCATGTAGCATTGAACAGACTTTGGGACATCACCTCTTTCCATCTCATGCTAGCATCAATTTCACAAAATATAAATTTATCACAATTAAATCCATATGACATGCGTTAATAACATTGCAAATACGAGATGTAATACCATAAATACATATGATTTAATTTAGAAATAAAGGTTCGAACACAAAACTAATAAACAACGAGTCGTAGGTGGCCCAAACCAAAAGGTGAGGGCAAAGAGTGAAAAATAGATGAAATATACACATGTGAGTAGGCCCTAATTTATTTGGACTTCACTAAGTAGGTTTTAAGTGCAAATATGCAAATAAATGGTAGAGAAATTCCAATACTAAGAACCTTACATGCAGAGAGTTGACACAAAAGAAAAAATATTCATTGGCATACATGATATAATTGGAATCCAAACTAGATTAAAATGACCATTTTACCCAAGGTAATGAACATCCATAAATACATCACTTCTCTAAGGTTAAAGTAAGTAGATAGATAGATAGATAGATAGATAGATAGATAGATGGATAGATGGATAGATAGAAGAAAAATAGTAGGAATTACTAGGTACAAACCGGTGATGTTCCAAGATCATTTGCGAAGCGTAAAACATATCCTGTGTGCTTAACTAAGTCGGGAAACTCGAACAAGCTCTCAACAACTTCCTTCTCTATAGGATTTGTCATTGCAAAAAATTCATGATATAACATTACTGCATGTCCTATTGAATACCATGAAATGTTCATGAATTCTTCCAATTTTGGTGTATAGCCAGTAGTGAACCACTCTACCTCCTGTATATAATTTCTGCATAAATATTGCCACTGCAACATACACAATAATAATGATTCGTAAGAATTTAGATAACTTGCAAATATTAAACAACCGAAAGTTGTGAATTAACAATTATTACTATTTTTCTTAAATACGGAAGGATAAGAACTCCTTGTTCTTTGAGAGCATGATACGCCATATCATCTACAAAGTTGTTGAGTGCTAGAAAACACAATTGTATGTAGTCCGGGAGTTGGTCTATTGCTTCAATATCCCATCTATGAAGAAAAAAATGAAGATAAGATGTCACGTTAAAAGAAGATACAAGGTTTAATTTAAATATGGTGACTACTGATAAAGTTAAAGTGTTTTGGTAATGAAAATTGCATGTTTTTGTGATTTTGCAAGTTGGATAATGTTTCTAAATTCTAGTGTCTTAATAGATGTGATATATAATTTGAAAATCAATCACACATCATATACAATTTCATATTTGTATCATTTGTGACACGATCACTGCATATCAATTTGCAACTGATATAAGGTTGGTCTTTGATGAGGTGACTATGTATAGGCCTCCAACTTACACAATGACTTTCTTATTTGTCAATCGGGGGACAAAAGATCGAATGAAGATGCGGATAAAAATGGCAGCTGATAACCAACTTTAGTTAGAGTTTTTTTTTTTTAGAAAATTGTTGAAATTTAATTTTCTTATTTACAAAGTGCATCATAATTAAAAAGGTGTTTGGTTACAATTGTAGCTAATTGATTGGATGTTAAATGTTTATGTGTATGTATTACCATTTATTGACAATAGGTAAAAATTACTAACCTTTGAATAATGTTGTTGAAGGCTATCAGTTCCTCAGGCGTACCATAAACATCAAATATATCATCCATTACCGTTATGAATAGGTTGACCTTCCCATTAACTATTCTTGCATATCCATATTCAGGCCGAGAGATCTTCCCAACACCCCACGCAAAACATTCCACCAATCTGTCTCTCACAAATGGTAGCTTCTTAACCAGATTTGATTCGTCCCACCATCTATTTCATTTCAGGAACATTTATGTGAGATTATATTTTGTAAAATTAAAAAATAAATTATAATACATAAAAATTAGTATTAAAAAAAGTAAAAAATAATTAATTTTAGTTTTTATCACCAAAATATATTCAGCGAGACTACTCCTACAGTTTTTAGCATTTTATGAAAAAGTCGTACAATAAAACTAATTTAAAACGCACTCCAAGTTAAAAATATATATATATATATATTGTGTGTGCGTGCACACACACATTAATTATATATATAATCTATATCAAGTATTTTAGATCTACATTTTCATTTACATCCAAATAATAGCCGATTTTCAGGTTGAAGTAATTAGAAAAATGCATGACTCAAAATTATTAAGGTATAGGTTGATCTTAAGTGCATTTAAAATGAATGAATCACCTTAAGACTTGTTTTAGTTCCTCTAAGTATGTAGCTTGAAGAATGTTGAAGTCCAATTTTGCAAGCTCAAGAACAAGTGGGTTCATGTCTTTCGAACTGCCATAGGCTTCTATGAACGATCTCGCATTTAGTCTTTGATGCCTCCAACGAAGTGGGAACTCCAATGCGTTGCGCACCATTAATGAAAGTTCATCATCATCTATTCCATGGTCAAGTTTTTTTTGCAAAAGATTGGTGGAAAATTCTCTTGCTAGTTCTAAAGTCTCTTCACCTTCGGTCAGCATGAAAGAAGCTTCATACAGTTGTAGCAATCCTTTTGTATCTTCTGCAAGGCTTGACTTGAAATCGCCCTTCTCGGTCTTGAAACAATCAAATACCTCTACACAGGCACAACAAATTTAAAATTCTTTATTCATTGATATAACATTTCAACATTTAAAATATACATACATATATACTGATCAAAATAAAAAATTAGCGATCATATGTTGAATACAGCCAAAATTAACGGTCATAAGTCAAAGTTTTCCATATATTATAATTTGTTTTGTGGGATTAACAAAATATAACATTAGCATAACAATTGGTTGAGTTTAAACTCTAACTTTAAATGAATAAAAACTTCCTTATGGGGATTATACTTTTTTATATCCTAGTAAAGTTGAAACCACTCAAGTGGCCAATGATTATAAAGTTAGTTTTACTAGCTTTATCCAAATTAAAATAATAGCCATAACATATAATATAATAATACCTTGTGAGACACTAAAATCATATTGTCTGAGTAGTCTGAACTCCAATGCTGTTGAGTACAAATCCCTTTCTTGCTCGTGCCGACCATGATAAATGGAATTCAAGATTTGTCTGATTTTGTCCTCAAAGTGATAAGATAGTCCGAACTTATGCAAGTTATCAATTAACTCCAATTTTCGAACGCCTTCCATCTCTGTCTCAAGCAATACCATCACTTGTTGCACTAACTCAGAAGCCCTTTTCAAATACTTATCCTCCTACATTAGAGAACATATTAATTTAGAATGTCTTGTTAGCAATTTCATAGCATATGACCATGCCTTAGATAGGGTAGGTGCTAAGTGGAAGAAGTAAAATTAGTATTTTTTGCGAATAGAATATACAAAAGAAAATATTATAAATAATATATATGTACCCCGTATTCACTGCTCAATGATTCAATGTACTCTAAAGTCCATAGGGAAGGATTGTAGTTTCCAGATCGACGCTCAATCGAGATCTCATCAGCACAAGGCTTGGCAACATTGAAGCACTTGAAAGCACGGGACTTTGTTAGAGAAGTGGCAACCGTCTTTGGAGTGGTGGAAGACTGTCTTGATGCTTTCCTGATGCAAATATAACTAGTTGAATTACTGGGAACTGCCAGGTTCATTAGCATGGTAGCCATGTTGGGAGAATTGGATGAATAGTGTTTGTGCTTTCTACTACAGATGACGACACAAATGATTCTATCTCAATATGATATATTTATAGCTTTTATTTTTCTTAGAGTTGGACATTATTCTATAATAGTTCTAGGAAAAATAAAGTTGCATTAATTGTGGGAAGAGAGAGTAGGAAAATATTGATGAATTCATTGTGGAGAGAAATAGAGCGTGCATTGAAGTTTATTAGATTAATTTGATGCTAAAAATCAAAAGAAAAAAAATGGAAAATTAAAGAGGGTGTTTGATGAAGCTTACTAAAATATCTTATAAGCTTTTATATTTTATAAGTTGTTTATATGGTCGATAAGATATTTTATTTAATTTAAAAATTAAATATTTATGTCTTAAATAAAACAAGAAGAAAATTGAGCTTTTAAAATACCACTAATAAAAAATTTATAAATAAAATGATTAAATTTAAAAGAGTTTATCAAATAAAATTTTATTTTATGAATAAGTTGGGTTTTCTTACTTTTCTAATAACTCCTTATGAGCCTCTAGCATCTTATCACGGAGTAAATAAGACATTTTTATTAATACATATATATACACACCCACTTTGAGAAAAATTAATAAACTCATAAATATCTTATAAAATATTTTAAAAAAAACATACAAAATCAGCCAAATACATAAGAACATTTACACATTAAAATATTTTAATATCTACTTTTATCTAATCCTTGTTTAATGATGGGCTTATCTTTAATCATTTTATATCATACTTACCATTTGATTTCAATTTAACTAATTGTTCGGTTATTTTCTTAATCACATATACTCTACAGATGAATGTATAAAGACTCAATAATAATAATAATAATAATAATAATAATAATAATAATAATAATAATAATAAGAATAATAATAATAATAATAATAATAATAATAATAATAATAAGTAAAAAATATTTTAAAAAATCTAAATTATTAATACTATGATAATTTACATTAAGTTTCGGAAGAATTTTAAAATTTATAAACTTAAGATTTATTCGTCCGAATAATTTTATGTTTGATCTTTTTAATATTTGAAGTGTTAGAAAAATGATAAATCAAAAGAAAGAGGACAAAGAAATGGTCCGAATGCTACTATATATGGACGCCAACAATTTATTGCTTAATTAATATTTAGCAGCTGTTTGGCCTGAAAATATTTTTGAGTAAATTCTTCTTTTCTTTGAGGGAATATTTAGGCCTAAAATTCTATATATTTATAGAATTTTTGTGTATGTGTTTTTTTTTTTTTTTTTTAATCTATTTCTTGATAAGTATAAAAAATGTCCTTCCTATAATTTTTCTCTCTTAAAATTTTAAATGTCACTCGATATGATTAAAACAAATTAATTAAACAATAAATACAATTACATTTTAGATAAACATCTAAACCTTTACGGTTAAGTGGTAATACTTTTACGGTTAATACATTGATACATTTACAAATAAACGAGTGATACATTTCTACACAAAGAGTAGTATATTTGTGGTTAAACCGTTAATATATATCTTCAGCAGGAACACATTTCAACATAAAAGATAATATCTTTACGGTTAAAAAATAATAAATTTTGATATGAGGAGTAATACTTTATAGTTAGAAAACAATATATTTTTACACAACAAAAAATATCTTTAGGGTTAAGAATTGATGTCCGTCAACACAATAAGTAATACAATTATTGTTAAATTAGTAATACATTTCAACACAAAAAATAATATCGTTACAATGAAGCAGTAACTTATTTCAGCAAAAAAGAATAACACATTTCAATACAAAAGTAACACATCTGCGGTTGAACAATAGTATTTTTACCACAAAAACTAATACATGTACAGTTAAACATGAATACATTTATGATTAAAACACTAATACTTTTTAACACAAAGAATGATATATCTACGGTTATGAAGCGATACTCTTTATTGTGAAGGTATTGTTGATTTATTTAAATAATTTTACTTGTTTATATTAAGTATATGATCATTTATTTAACTAAAAATTTATTATTGTTTCACCTAAAATGTGTAGCATTATTCAAACTATTATTGTCTCATGTAATGCACAATTTATAATATATTTAAAGATCGGTCTGCGTAAGTCGTCTTCGTCTAAGGCATTCACCTATCAGGCCCGGCGAGCGGTCCACGGAGCTGCTAAAAATAAAATAAAATAAATTTAACTAAAAAAGGTAGATAAATTACTTTTTAAAAATATTTCCACTTAAAAAAATTAAAAATGATGGTATTTTTTACATTACTGGAGTACTTGTTAACGAACACTTACCAACCCTTTTATTTATAGGAGTACTGATTTTTACCAACTTTTTTCTTTTCTTTTTTTTTTTTTTTTCTAAAAACCACTCATGTAAAAAATAGGACACTTACCAACCCTTTTAGGCAACTCCTACATTAATGGAGTACTTGTTACAACCTAAACATGCATAAATCAACCTAAAAAGAATTAGGACACTTGCCAACCCTTTTAGTCCACTTCTACGATGATAGAGTACTTGTTACAACTCCAAAATGCATAATCCAGCCCATTTTGCTTAAATAATTTCAACCCAAAAATGATCCTAAATGATTTAAGGCAACGTGATCCTTATACTACCCGATCTACACTAATATAATAATAAAGTATTTTAAAAATTATAATTTTTTGCCTATTTTAAATTTTTTAAAGTGTAAATAATTTTGAAAATTAATGTTTTATCCTTTGATTATATTTTTTAGGAAATATATTTTTTGATCTTATAAAATACAAATATTCATTTCTCTTTTCTAATCTATTACTAAGATATAATTTATTACAGTAATCATCTTTTCACGATCTTTAATTTTGCATCCATATTAAAAAAATTAAAACAAGATATTAAATTTAAAAAATAATTTTATTTTTTGGTTGATTATTAGGTTATTTTTGAATGTTTATTGTGTGATATCTTATTTGTATCGGATTGAGATGCAAATCAATATTAACTAGTAATTTTCTAAAATAATTTCTTAAATAATAGAATTTTATTAAAATTAATAATTTTTTTATAGAAAGAAGTATATTTTTTGGAATAGAACAAATTTTTTTTATATAAAAATATTTCCAATTAAATAATATAATATTTTGAATAGTCTAAAGTATTTATTTTTAATATATTGATTTACTTAAAACTATATTACAAATATATTTTAATTCATTCATGGAATATTTTACGAATATCCATTCCATGGGGAAGATCTTTTAAACTATAAAAGGGCAAATAAATTTGTTTGAATTGGTGGCCAAAAACAATAACCGTTATGAAATAGAGATAGAAAGATTTGTGTTGATCCTATTCATCACCCTTATATTCATCAAATAAGATTAAGTATTTATGTGTGTGCACGTATATATCTTAGGTATCCTTATGATATATACCTATAAAATACATATCTATGCCAAAAACATTTATATATATGTGTGTATTTGTATTTTGAAAAAGAATGATAAGATCCTGCAAAGTGAAATCAAAATCTTCATCCAAATTATATACATTTTTCAGAATGCAAGATATGGATCACAAACATAAAAGAGAATTGTCAGCATTTGAAAATGAAATTCCATCAAAGTAAGAGTATTCGCAAGAGTTCAAGAAAAATATATTATAAAGATGATCAAACATTTCAAAATTTTTACATTGATATCAATTAATAAGGATGTAAGTTTTTTAGTAGTGGGATATTGGTTGAATGATTTTCATCTATCCACTTAAAATGTTAGTTTCAATGAGATCAATTCAAAATTCTCAACGAATAACAGGGATGGAATAACAGTTGGAAAAAAAATGAAGGTTTCAAAAGAGGTTGTGATCATTATTTTACAAACCCATCTAATATCATAAATTTCATTACCAGAAATATTAAATTATAATATTATTTCTAGTTTCAAGTGATTACATTTATTGTATTTTTTTAATACAAATAAAGTAAATTATTGGAAAATTGAGAAATATTATGGTGTCCTCATGTTGCGCTACACTACACAATAGGCTCAAATAGAAGACTTGAAAGGCGTTGTCCAATCCAAGAACTCTGAACTCCAAAGCCATCTCCGTATTGGTACATATATTGACCAGTTCTGGTCAGATCAACCACACATTCAGCATAAAATCGCGAGAATGGATAGTCTGCAGTTACTTCTTTATTCATCTTTTTCCAATATTCACGTGTCAAAAATTGTATGTGTTCCACAGCCTCTTCTTTGCCAACACCGGCTTCATTCATGTAGCATTGAACAGACTTTGGGACATCACCTCTTTCCATCTCATGCTAGCATCAATTTCACAAAATATAAATTTATCACAATTAAATCCATATGACATGCGTTAATAACATTGCAAATACGAGATGTAATACCATAAATACATATGATTTAATTTAGAAATAAAGGTTCGAACACAAAACTAATAAACAACGAGTCGTAGGTGGCCCAAACCAAAAGGTGAGGGCAAAGAGTGAAAAATAGATGAAATATACACATGTGAGTAGGCCCTAATTTATTTGGACTTCACTAAGTACGTTTTAAGTGCAAATATGCAAATAAATGGTAGAGAAATTCCAATACTAAGAACCTTACATGCAGAGAGTTGACACAAAAGAAAAAATATTCATTGGCATACATGATATAATTGGAATCCAAACTAGATTAAAATGACCATTTTACCCAAGGTAATGAACATCCATAAATACATCACTTCTCTAAGGTTAAAGTAAGTAGATAGATAGATAGATAGATAGATAGATAGATAGATAGATAGATGGATAGATGGATAGATAGAAGAAAAATAGTAGGAATTACTAGGTACAAACCGGTGATGTTCCAAGATCATTTGCGAAGCGTAAAACATATCCTGTGTGCTTAACTAAGTCGGGAAACTCGAACAAGCTCTCAACAACTTCCTTCTCTATAGGATTTGTCATTGCAAAAAATTCATGATATAACATTACTGCATGTCCTATTGAATACCATGAAATGTTCATGAATTCTTCCAATTTTGGTGTATAGCCAGTAGTGAACCACTCTACCTCCTGTATATAATTTCTGCATAAATATTGCCACTGCAACATACACAATAATAATGATTCGTAAGAATTTAGATAACTTGCAAATATTAAACAACCGAAAGTTGTGAATTAACAATTATTACTATTTTTCTTAAATACGGAAGGATAAGAACTCCTTGTTCTTTGAGAGCATGATACGCCATATCATCTACAAAGTTGTTGAGTGCTAGAAAACACAATTGTATGTAGTCCGGGAGTTGGTCTATTGCTTCAATATCCCATCTATGAAGAAAAAAATGAAGATAAGATGTCACGTTAAAAGAAGATACAAGGTTTAATTTAAATATGGTGACTACTGATAAAGTTAAAGTGTTTTGGTAATGAAAATTGCATGTTTTTGTGATTTTGCAAGTTGGATAATGTTTCTAAATTCTAGTGTCTTAATAGATGTGATATATAATTTGAAAATCAATCACACATCATATACAATTTCATATTTGTATCATTTGTGACACGATCACTGCATATCAATTTGCAACTGATATAAGGTTGGTCTTTGATGAGGTGACTATGTATAGGCCTCCAACTTACACAATGACTTTCTTATTTGTCAATCGGGGGACAAAAGATCGAATGAAGATGCGGATAAAAATGGCAGCTGATAACCAACTTTAGTTAGAGTTTTTTTTTTTTAGAAAATTGTTGAAATTTAATTTTCTTATTTACAAAGTGCATCATAATTAAAAAGGTGTTTGGTTACAATTGTAGCTAATTGATTGGATGTTAAATGTTTATGTGTATGTATTACCATTTATTGACAATAGGTAAAAATTACTAACCTTTGAATAATGTTGTTGAAGGCTATCAGTTCCTCAGGCGTACCATAAACATCAAATATATCATCCATTACCGTTATGAATAGGTTGACCTTCCCATTAACTATTCTTGCATATCCATATTCAGGCCGAGAGATCTTCCCAACACCCCACGCAAAACATTCCACCAATCTGTCTCTCACAAATGGTAGCTTCTTAACCAGATTTGATTCGTCCCACCATCTATTTCATTTCAGGAACATTTATGTGAGATTATATTTTGTAAAATTAAAAAATAAATTATAATACATAAAAATTAGTATTAAAAAAAGTAAAAAATAATTAATTTTAGTTTTTATCACCAAAATATATTCAGCGAGACTACTCCTACAGTTTTTAGCATTTTATGAAAAAGTCGTACAATAAAACTAATTTAAAACGCACTCCAAGTTAAAAATATATATATATATATATTGTGTGTGCGTGCACACACACATTAATTATATATATAATCTATATCAAGTATTTTAGATCTACATTTTCATTTACATCCAAATAATAGCCGATTTTCAGGTTGAAGTAATTAGAAAAATGCATGACTCAAAATTATTAAGGTATAGGTTGATCTTAAGTGCATTTAAAATGAATGAATCACCTTAAGACTTGTTTTAGTTCCTCTAAGTATGTAGCTTGAAGAATGTTGAAGTCCAATTTTGCAAGCTCAAGAACAAGTGGGTTCATGTCTTTCGAACTGCCATAGGCTTCTATGAACGATCTCGCATTTAGTCTTTGATGCCTCCAACGAAGTGGGAACTCCAATGCGTTGCGCACCATTAATGAAAGTTCATCATCATCTATTCCATGGTCAAGTTTTTTTTGCAAAAGATTGGTGGAAAATTCTCTTGCTAGTTCTAAAGTCTCTTCACCTTCGGTCAGCATGAAAGAAGCTTCATACAGTTGTAGCAATCCTTTTGTATCTTCTGCAAGGCTTGACTTGAAATCGCCCTTCTCGGTCTTGAAACAATCAAATACCTCTACACAGGCACAACAAATTTAAAATTCTTTATTCATTGATATAACATTTCAACATTTAAAATATACATACATATATACTGATCAAAATAAAAAATTAGCGATCATATGTTGAATACAGCCAAAATTAACGGTCATAAGTCAAAGTTTTCCATATATTATAATTTGTTTTGTGGGATTAACAAAATATAACATTAGCATAACAATTGGTTGAGTTTAAACTCTAACTTTAAATGAATAAAAACTTCCTTATGGGGATTATACTTTTTTATATCCTAGTAAAGTTGAAACCACTCAAGTGGCCAATGATTATAAAGTTAGTTTTACTAGCTTTATCCAAATTAAAATAATAGCCATAACATATAATATAATAATACCTTGTGAGACACTAAAATCATATTGTCTGAGTAGTCTGAACTCCAATGCTGTTGAGTACAAATCCCTTTCTTGCTCGTGCCGACCATGATAAATGGAATTCAAGATTTGTCTGATTTTGTCCTCAAAGTGATAAGATAGTCCGAACTTATGCAAGTTATCAATTAACTCCAATTTTCGAACGCCTTCCATCTCTGTCTCAAGCAATACCATCACTTGTTGCACTAACTCAGAAGCCCTTTTCAAATACTTATCCTCCTACATTAGAGAACATATTAATTTAGAACGTCTTGTTAGCAATTTCATAGCATATGACCATGCCTTAGATAGGGTAGGTGCTAAGTGGAAGAAGTAAAATTAGTATTTTTTGCGAATAGAATATACAAAAGAAAATATTATAAATAATATATATGTACCCCGTATTCACTGCTCAATGATTCAATGTACTCTAAAGTCCATAGGGAAGGATTGTAGTTTCCAGATCGACGCTCAATCGAGATCTCATCAGCACAAGGCTTGGCAACATTGAAGCACTTGAAAGCACGGGACTTTGTTAGAGAAGTGGCAACCGTCTTTGGAGTGGTGGAAGACTGTCTTGATGCTTTCCTGATGCAAATATAACTAGTTGAATTACTGGGAACTGCCAGGTTCATTAGCATGGTAGCCATGTTGGGAGAATTGGATGAATAGTGTTTGTGCTTTCTACTACAGATGACGACACAAATGATTCTATCTCAATATGATATATTTATAGCTTTTATTTTTCTTAGAGTTGGACATTATTCTATAATAGTTCTAGGAAAAATAAAGTTGCATTAATTGTGGGAAGAGAGAGTAGGAAAATATTGATGAATTCATTGTGGAGAGAAATAGAGCGTGCATTGAAGTTTATTAGATTAATTTGATGCTAAAAATCAAAAGAAAAAAAATGGAAAATTAAAGAGGGTGTTTGATGAAGCTTACTAAAATATCTTATAAGCTTTTATATTTTATAAGTTGTTTATATGGTCGATAAGATATTTTATTTAATTTAAAAATTAAATATTTATGTCTTAAATAAAACAAGAAGAAAATCGAGCTTTTAAAATACCACTAATAAAAAATTTATAAATAAAATGATTAAATTTAAAAGAGTTTATCAAATAAAATTTTATTTTATGAATAAGTTGGGTTTTCTTACTTTTCTAATAACTCCTTATGAGCCTCTAGCATCTTATCACGGAGTAAATAAGACATTTTTATTAATACATATATATACACACCCACTTTGAGAAAAATTAATAAACTCATAAATATCTTATAAAATATTTTTAAAAAAACATACAAAATCAGCCAAATACATAAGAACATTTACACATTAAAATATTTTAATATCTACTTTTATCTAATCCTTGTTTAATGATGGGCTTATCTTTAATCATTTTATATCATACTTACCATTTGATTTCAATTTAACTAATTGTTCGGTTATTTTCTTAATCACATATACTCTACAGATGAATGTATAAAGACTCAATAATAATAATAATAATAATAATAATAATAATAATAATAATAATAAGAATAATAATAATAATAATAATAATAATAATAATAATAATAATAATAATAATAATAATAAGTAAAAAATATTTTAAAAAATCTAAATTATTAATACTATGATAATTTACATTAAGTTTCGGAAGAATTTTAAAATTTATAAACTTAAGATTTATTCGTCCGAATAATTTTATGTTTGATCTTTTTAATATTTGAAGTGTTAGAAAAATGATAAATCAAAAGAAAGAGGACAAAGAAATGGTCCGAATGCTACTATATATGGACGCCAACAATTTATTGCTTAATTAATATTTAGCAGCTGTTTGGCCTGAAAATATTTTTGAGTAAATTCTTCTTTTCTTTGAGGGAATATTTAGGCCTAAAATTCTATATATTTATAGAATTTTGTGTGTATGTGATTTTTTTTTTTTTTTTAATCTATTTCTTGATAAGTATAAAAAATGTCCTTCCTATAATTTTTCTCTCTTAAAATTTTAAATGTCACTCGATATGATTAAAACAAATTAATTAAACAATAAATACAATTACATTTTAGATAAACATCTAAACCTTTACGGTTAAGTGGTAATACTTTTACGGTTAATACATTGATACATTTACAAATAAACGAGTGATACATTTCTACACAAAGAGTAGTATATTTGTGGTTAAACCGTTAATATATATCTTCAGCAGGAACACATTTCAACATAAAAGATAATATCTTTACGGTTAAAAAATAATAAATTTTGATATGAGGAGTAATACTTTATAGTTAGAAAACAATATATTTTTACACAACAAAAAATATCTGGGTTAAGAATTGATGTCCGTCAACACAATAAGTAATACAATTATTGTTAAATTAGTAATACATTTCAACACAAAAAATAATATCGTTACAATGAAGCAGTAACTTATTTCAGCAAAAAAGAATAACACATTTCAATACAAAAGTAACACATCTGCGGTTGAACAATAGTATTTTTACCACAAAAACTAATACATGTACAGTTAAACATGAATACATTTATGATTAAAACACTAATACTTTTTAACACAAAGAATGATATATCTACGGTTATGAAGCGATACTCTTTATTGTGAAGGTATTGTTGATTTATTTAAATAATTTTACTTGTTTATATTAAGTATATGATCATTTATTTAACTAAAAATTTATTATTGTTTCACCTAAAATGTGTAGCATTATTCAAACTATTATTGTCTCATGTAATGCACAATTTATAATATATTTAAAAAATAAAATAAAATAAATTTAACTAAAAAAGGTAGATAAATTACTTTTTAAAAATATTTCCACTTAAAAAAATTAAAAATGATGGTATTTTTTACATTACTGGAGTACTTGTTAACGAACACTTACCAACCCTTTTATTTATAGGAGTACTGATTTTTACCAACTTTTTTCTTTTCTTTTTTTTTTTTTTTTTCTAAAAACCACTCATGTGAAAAATAGGACACTTACCAACCCTTTTAGGCAACTCCTACATTAATGGAGTACTTGTTACAACCTAAACATGCATAAATCAACCTAAAAAGAATTAGGACACTTTCCAACCCTTTTAGTCCACTTCTACGATGATAGAGTACTTGTTACAACTCCAAAATGCATAATCCAGCCCATTTTGCTTAAATAATTTCAACCCAAAAATGATCCTAAATGATTTAAGGCAACGTGATCCTTATACTACCCGATCTACACTAATATAATAATAAAGTATTTTAAAAATTATAATTTTTTGCCTATTTTAAATTTTTTAAAGTGTAAATAATTTTGAAAATTAATGTTTTATCCTTTGATTATATTTTTTAGGAAATATATTTTTTGATCTTATAAAATACAAATATTCATTTCTCTTTTCTAATCTATTACTAAGATATAATTTATTACAGTAATCATCTTTTCACGATCTTTAATTTTGCATCCATATTAAAAAAAATTAAAACAAGATATTAAATTTAAAAAATAATTTTATTTTTTGGTTGATTATTAGGTTATTTTTGAATGTTTATTGTGTGATATCTTATTTGTATCGGATTGAGATGCAAATCAATATTAACTAGTAATTTTCTAAAATAATTTCTTAAATATTAGAATTTTATTAAAATTAATAATTTTTTTATAGAAAGAAGTATATTTTTTGGAATAGAACAAATTTTTTTTATATAAAAATATTTCCAATTAAATAATATAATATTTTGAATAGTCTAAAGTATTTATTTTTAATATATTGATTTACTTAAAACTATATTACAAATATATTTTAATTCATTCATGGAATATTTTACGAATATCCATTCCATGGGGAAGATCTTTTAAACAATAAAAGGGCAAATAAATTTGTTTGAATTGGTGGCCAAAAACAATAACCGTTATGAAATAGAGATAGAAAGATTTGTGTTGATCCTATTCATCACCCTTATATTCATCAAATAAGATTAAGTATTTATGTGTGTGCACGTATATATCTTAGGTATCCTTATGATATATACCTATAAAATACATATCTATGCCAAAAACATTTATATATATGTGTGTGTTTGTATTTTGAAAAAGAATGATAAGATCCTGCAAAGTGAAATCAAAATCTTCATCCAAATTATATACATTTTTCAGAATGCAAGATATGGATCACAAACATAAAAGAGAATTGTCAGCATTTGAAAATGAAATTCCATCAAAGTAAGAGTATTCACAAGAGTTCAAGAAAAATATATTATAAAGATGATCAAATATTTCAAAATTTTTACATTGATATCAATTAATAAGGATGTAAGTTTTTTAGTAGTGGGATATTGGTTGAATGATTTTCATCTATCCACTTAAAATGTTAGTTTCAATGAGATCAATTCAAAATTCTCAACGAATAACAGGGATGGAATAACAGTTGGAAAAAAAATGAAGGTTTCAAAAGAGGTTGCGATCATTATTTTACAAACCCATCTAATATCATAAATTTCATTACCAGAAATATTAAATTATAATATTATTTCTAGTTTCAAGTGATTACATTTATTGTATTTTTTTAATACAAATAAAGTAAATTATTGGAAAATTGAGAAATATTATGGTGTCCTCATGTTGCGCTACACTACACAATAGGCTCAAATAGAAGACTTGAAAGGCGTTGTCCAATCCAAGAACTCTGAACTCCAAAGCCATCTCCGTATTGGTACATATATTGACCAGTTCTGGTCAGATCAACCACACATTCAGCATAAAATCGCGAGAATGGATAGTCTGCAGTTACTTCTTTATTCATCTTTTTCCAATATTCACGTGTCAAAAATTGTATGTGTTCCACAGCCTCTTCTTTGCCAACACCGGCTTCATTCATGTAGCATTGAACAGACTTTGGGACATCACCTCTTTCCATCTCATGCTAGCATCAATTTCACAAAATATAAATTTATCACAATTAAATCCATATGACATGCGTTAATAACATTGCAAATACGAGATGTAATACCATAAATACATATGATTTAATTTAGAAATAAAGGTTCGAACACAAAACTAATAAACAACGAGTCGTAGGTGGCCCAAACCAAAAGGTGAGGGCAAAGAGTGAAAAATAGATGAAATGTACACATGTGAGTAGGCCCAAATTTATTTGTACTTCACTAAGTACGTTTTAAGTGCAAATATGCAAATAAATGGTAGAGAAATTCCAATACTAAGAACCTTACATGCAAGAGTTGACACAAAAGAAAAAATATTCATTGGCATACATGATATAATTGGAATCCAAACTAGATTAAAATGACCATTTTACCCAAGGTAATGAACATCCATAAATACATCACTTCTCTAAGGTTAAAGTAAGTAGATAGATAGATAGATAGATAGATAGATAGATAGATAGATAGACAGATAGATGGATAGATATAAGAAAAATAGTAGGAATTACTAGGTACAAACCGGTGATGTTCCAAGATCATTTGCGAAGCGTAAAACATATCCTGTGTGCTTAACTAAGTCGGGAAACTCGAACAAGCTCTCAGTAACTTCCTTCTCTATAGGATTTGTCATTGCAAAAAATTCATGATATAACATTACTGCATGTCCTATTGAATACCATGAAATGTTCATGAATTCTTCCAATTTTGGTGTATAGCCAGTAGTGAACCACTCTACCTCCTGTATATAAT
The DNA here is from genome assembly GCA_028749325.2 of Caryopteris x clandonensis. Lineage (NCBI taxonomy): Eukaryota > Viridiplantae > Streptophyta > Magnoliopsida > Lamiales > Lamiaceae > Caryopteris > Caryopteris x clandonensis. Next base: position 7,779,635 of record JAPYKT020000007.1, on the reverse strand, counting down.
TTCTGCATAAATATTGCCACTGCAACATACACAATAATAATGAATTTGTAAGAATTTAGATAACTTGCAAATATTAAACAACCGAAAGTTGTGAATTAACAATTATTACTATTTTTCTTAAATACGGAAGGATAAGAACTCCTTGTTCTTTGAGAGCATGATACGCCATATCATCTACAAAGTTGTTGAGTGCAAGAAAACACAATTGTATGTAGTCCGGGAGTTGGTCTATTGCTTCAATATCCCATCTATGAAGAAAAAATGAAGATAAGATGTCACGTTAAAAGAAGATACAAGGTTTAATTTAAATATGGTGACTACTGATAAAGTTAAAGTGTTTTGGTAATGAAAATTGCATGTTTTTGTGATTTTGCAAGTTGGATAATGTTTCTAAATTCTAATGTCTTAATAGATGTGATATATAATTAGAAAATCAATCACACATCATATACAATTTCATATTTGTATCATTTGTGACACGATCACTGCATATCAATTTGTAACTGATATAAGGTTGGTCTTTGATGAGGTGACTATGTATCAGCCTCCAACTTACACAATGACTTTCTTATTTGTCAATCGGGGGACACAAGATCGAATGAAGATGCGGATAAAAATGGCAGATGATAACTAACTTTAGTAAGAGTTTTTTTTTTTTTTAAGAATATTGTTGAAATTTAATTTTCTTATTTACAAAGTGCATCATAATTAAAAAGGTGTTTGGTTACAATTGTAGCTAATTGATTGGATGTTAAATGTTTATGCGTATGTATTACCATTTATTGACATTAGGTAAAAATTACTAACCTTTGAATAATGTTGTTGAAGGCTTTCAGTTCCTCAGGCGTACCATAAACATCAAATATATCATCCATTACCGTTATGAATAAGTTGACCTTCCCATTAACTATTCTTGCATAACCATATTCAGGCCGAGAGATCTTCCCAACACCCCACGCAAAACATTCCACCAATCTGTCTCTCACAAATGGTAGCTTCTTAACCAGATTTGATTCATCCCACCATCTATTTCATTTCAGGAACATTTATGTGAGATTATATTTTCTAAAATTAAAAAATAAATTATAATACATAAAAATTAGTATTAAAAAAAGTAATTAATAATTAATTTTAGTTTTTATCACCAAAATATATTCAGCGAGACTACTCCTACAGTTTTTAGCATTTTATAAAAAAGTCGTACATTAAAACTAATTTTAAACGCACTCCAAGTTAAAATATATATATATTGTGTGTGTGTGCACACACACATTAATTATATATATAATCTATATCAAGTATTTTAGATCTTCATTTTCATTTACTTCCAAATAATAGCCGATTTTCAGGTTGAAGTAATTAGAAAAATGCATGACTCAAAATTATTTAGGTATAGGTTGATCTTAACTGCATTTAAAATGAATGAATCACCTTAAGACTTGTTTTAGTTCCTCTAAGTATGTAGCTTGAAGAATGTTGAAGTCCAATTTTGCAAGCTCAAGAACAAGTGGGTTCATGTCTTTCGAACTACCATAGGCTTCTATGAACGATCTCGCATTTAGTCTTTGATGCCTCCAACGAAGTGGGAACTCCAATGCGTTGCGCACCATTAATGAAAGTTCATCATCATCTATTCCATGGTCAAGTTTTTTTTGCAAAAGATTGGTGGAAAATTCTCTTGCTAGTTCTAAAGTCTCTTCACCTTCGGTCAGCATGAAAGAAGCTTCATACAGTTGTAGCAATCCTTTTGTATCTTCTGCAAGGCTTGACTTGAAATCGCCCTTCTCGGTCTTGAAACAATCAAATACCTCTACACAGGCACAACAAATTTAAAATTCTTTATTCATTGATATAACATTTCAACATTTAAAATATACATACATATATACTGATCAAAATAAAAAATTAGCGATCATATGTTGAATACAGCCAAAATTAACGGTCATAAGTCAAAGTTTTCCATATATTATAATTTGTTTTGTGGGATTAACAAAATATAACATTAGCATAACAATTGGTTGAGTTTAAACTCTAACTTTAAATGAATAAAAACTTCCTCATGGGGATTATACTTTTTTATATCCTAGTAAAGTTGAAACCACTCAAGTGGCCAATGATTATAAAGTTAGTTTTACTAGCTTTATCCAAATTAAAATAATAGCCATAACATATAATATAATAATACCTTGTGAGACACTAAAATCATATTGTCTGAGTAGTCTGAACTCCAATGCTGTTGAGTACAAATCCCTTTCTTGCTCGTGCCGACCATGATAAATGGAATTCAAGATTTGTCTGATTTTGTCCTCAAAGTGATAAGATAGTCCGAACTTATGCAAGTTATCAATTAACTCCAATTTTCGAACGCCTTCCATCTCTGTCTCAAGCAATACCATCACTTGTTGCACCAACTCAGAAGCCCTTTTCAAATACTTATCCTCCTACATTAGAGAACATATTAATTTAGAACGTCTTCTTAGCACTTTCATAGCATATGGCCATGCCTTAGATAGGGTAGGTGCTAAGTGGAAGAAGTAAAATTAGTATTTTTTTCGAATAGGAATATACAAAAGAAAATATTATAAATAATATATATGTACCCCGTATTCACTGCTCAATGATTCAATGTACTCTAAAGTCCATAGGGAAGGATTGTAGTTTCCAGATCGACGCTCAATCGAGATCTCATCAGCACAAGGCTTGGCAACATTGAAGCACTTGAAAGCACGGGACTTTGTTAGAGAAGTGGCAACCGTCTTTGGAGTGGTGGAAGACTGTCTTGATGCTTTCCTGATGCAAATATAATTAGTTGAATTGCTGGGAACTGCCAGGTTCATTAGCATGGTAGCCATGTTGGGAGAATTGGATGAATAGTGTTTGTGCTTTCTACTACAGATGAGGACACAAATGATTCTATCTCAATATGATATATTTATAGCTTTTATTTTTCTTAGAGTTGGACATTATTCTATAATAGTTCTAGGAAAAATAAAGTTGCATTAATTGTGGGAAGAGAGAGTAGGAAAATATTGATGAATTCATTGTGGAGAGAAATAGAGCGTGCATTGAAGTTTATTAGATTAATTTGATGCTAAAAATCAAAAGAAAAAAAATGGAAAATTAAAGGGGGTGTTTGATGAAGCTTACTAAAATATCTTATAAGCTTTTAGATTTTATAAGTTGTTTATATGGTCGATAAGATATTTTATTTAATTTAAAAATTAAATATTTATGTCTTAAATAAAACAACAAGAAAATCGAGCTTTTAAAATACCACTAATAAAAAATTTATAAATAAAATGATTAAATTTAAAAGTGTTTATCAAATAAAATTTTATTTTATGAATAAGTTGGGTTTTCTTACTTTTCTAATAACTCCTTATGAAGCTCTAGCATCTTATTTTAGAGTAAATAAGACATTTTTATTAATACATATATATACACACACTTTGAGAAAAATTAATAACCTCATAAATATCTTATAAAATATTTTTAAAAAAACATACAAAATCAGCCAAATACATAAGAACATTTACACATTAAAATATTTTAATATCTATTTTTATCTAATCCTTGTCTAATGATGGGCTTATCTTTAATCATTTTATATCCTACTTACCATTTGATTTCAATTTAACTAATTGTTCGGTTATTTTCTTAATCACATATACTCTACAGATGAATGTATAAAGACTTAATAATAAGAATAAGAATAATAATAATAATAATAATAATAATAATAATAATAATAATAATAATAATAATAATAATAATAATAATAATAATAATAATAATAATAATAATAATATTAATAATATTAATAATATTAATAATAATAATAATAATATAATAATAATAATATGTAAAAAATATTTTAAAAAATCTAAATTATTAATACTATGATAATTTACATTAAGTTTCGGAAGAATTTTAAAATTTATAAACTTAAGATTTATTAGTCCGAATAATTTTATGTTTGATCTGTTTAATATTTGAAGTGTTAGGAAAATGATAAATCAAAAAGAAAGAGGACAAAGAAATGGTCCGAATGCTACTATATATGGACGCCAACAATTTATGGCTTAATTAATATTTAGCAGCTGTTTGGCCTAAAAATAATTTTGAGTAAATTCTTTTTCTTTTTTTTTAAGGGACTATTTTAGGCCAAAGAAATTATATATACTTATAGAATTGTGAATTTTTTAAATCTATTTTATTGATAAGCATAAGAAATGTCCATCATGTAATTTTTTCTTCTTAAAATTTTAATGTCCCCCGATATGATAAAATATCTTTTAATTAAATAATAAATACAATTATATTTTAGTTTAACAGCTAAACCTTCATAGTTTAGTGGTGATATTTTTATGGTTAATACACTAATACACTTATGAATAAATGAGTAATACATTTCAAAATAAAAAAGTAATATATTTGTGGTTAAACAATTAATATATTTATAGTTCAGCTCTAACACATTTCAACATAAAAAATTATATATTTGAACACAACAAGAAATATCTTTAGGATTAAGAATTAATATTTGTCAAAACAAAAATAATATTTAAGATGAAGAATTAGCATATTTCAACAAAAAGAATAACATATATCCTTATTTTCTTACTTAATATAAAAATAGAAATATTGAAAAGTAGGAATCTGCCATGTTATAATTAATATAAATAAAAAATAAACCCTTAAATATATGCTAAAAATTCATGTCACTTCTAGAAAATTTTAAAATATAATAACAAAAATTACATATTAAATAAAAAGTAGTATTATGTAAATGAAAAATATTTTTAAACTAAAATTTTAAAATTCGAATAACCTTTGTTGTTACAAATTCATTTCTAACATGTGATACATCAATTTAATCATTTCTTTACGATCTTTCATTTGATACCAATATTGTATATATTAAAATAAAATGTTATATTTAAATATGTAATAAATGTTTTATGAGTTAAATTATTTATTTTTATTTAAAATATGTGTTAAGTTTGAATTAAAAAAATTGGGTTAAATTCTTATATGAATTTGAGACAAATAAAAATAATAAATATTTTTTATGTTTTTATAGAATAATAATAATATTAAATATTTTCATAAATTAAAAATATTATATTATTCAATTATATACTTAGTGGTTTTACTTCAATATTTTTTTTTTACTAATTGTAAATATTTCCATTGACTTTGAGAAATTATTGTAAGTTGGATTGAGTTTGAATTCTAAAATTCATTTTGTTAGAGAAATTTTTTGAGAGAATGAGAATGTTATATACATATGAAATTATACTTCAAATTGATTTGAGTGAAATTTTAAGTTTTTTAATTTCTTATATCCACTGCATATTGCGAATGCTGTTTGATATTTGATTTTATAAATAGAAAAATATCAAAAAATATAAATATATATATATACACACACAAAATATATTTAGAAAATATGATATTGTAATTTCTTTCTAACAATGTAAAAAGTTATCTACAAATGTGTAAGTCACATGCAAAATTTACTAAATTTTTTCTTTGCATTTTATATTTCATAAGTATTTGTTTGCATCATGATCTTTTTGTTTTGTAAAAATAATTATAAGTTTTAATTTTTTTCATTTCACTTATATATTTTATAATCTTTTATAGCATTTATAATATATTATTAATATAATAAAATATATTATGCACAGGCAAACATCTCTAATCAATACAAAAGTAATACATTTGCAGTTATAATATAGTATTTTTTACCACAAAGAACAATACATCTACGCTTAAACATGAATATATTTACGGTTAAAACACTAATACCTTTCAACACAAGGAGTGATCTATCTATGATTATGAAGTAATACTCTTTATTGTGAAGGAATTATTGATTTATTTGAATAATTTTACTTCTTTACTTAAATATATAATTATTTATAAAAACTAAAAATGTATTATTGTTACACCTAAAATGTGTGTTATTATTTAAACTATTATTATATTGTGCAAAGCACAATTTATAATATATTTAAAAGATAAAATAAAATTCAACTAACAAAGTAGACAAATAATTTTAAAAAAAAAAATTCCACTTCAAAAAACTAAAAATGTCGTATTTTCTACTTTAAGGGATTAGTTGTTAATGGACACTTACCAACCCTTTTAATTATAGGAGTATTTATTTTTGCCGGCCTTTTTTCCTAAAAACTACTCCTATAGAAATAAGGACACTTACCAACCCTTTTAATAAACTCCAACATTAATGGAGTACTGTTACAACCTAAAAATGCATAAACCAACGAAAAATTAAGTCAACTTACCAACCATTCTAGTCCACTTCTACATTAGCGCAAAAATTTATGTTCATTGAGTGCACGTGCAATATGATTTAAAATATTGCTTGTTTAGCTGTAAAGTATACTTATTACTTATAATATATTATTTTTGATTAGTTACCTTAAAAATAGTGGTACTTTATAGTTAAATAAGTTATACTTTATAGTTAAACAAATAATATTTTAAATTGTGTTACACGTACACCTGATGTACAAGAGACTCAGTCCTACAATAATAGAGTACTTGTTACTACTTGAAAATGCATAATACAGCCCATTTTGCTTAAATAATTTCAACCCAAAAGTGATCCCAAATGATTCTACGTCTATAAAAGTTGAATATAAACTACGATGATTTTAAGCTTCGAGCCTTATAGATTATTTAGGGAACCATGATCCTAATACTACCCAATCTACACTAATATAATAATAAAATATTCTAAAAATTGCAATTTTAGCCTTTTTTTTATTTTTAAAGGTGTAAATAATTTTGAAAAATAATGTTTTATCCTTTGATTATATTTTTTAGGAAATATTTTTTTCAATTTGTTAACATACAAATATTAATTATTCTTTTCTAATCCATTATTAGGATATAAGATATCACATTAATCCTCTTTTCCCGATCTTTAATTTTACATCCATATCAAATATACTATAACGTGATATTAAATTTAAAAAATATAATTTATTTTTGTTTGATTATTAGGTTAGATTTGAATATTTATTGTGTGATTAAGTATATATGTGTGAATATATGCCTAAAAAATACATATCCATGACCCAAAACATTTATCTAAGTTCCAATTTCATAAGTTACGTATTTATATTTGGAATAAAAATGAAAAGATCCTGCAAAGTGAAAGCAAAATTCTTCATCCAAATTATATATATATATATATATAATGCATTGTACAAATCACAAACATAAAAGAAAATTGCCAGCATTTGAGCATGAAATTCCATCAAAGTAAGAGTAGTTTGCAAGAGCTCAAGAAAATATATTATAAAGATGATAAAATATTTAAAATATATAGATTGATATCAACTAATAAACATGTAAGTTGTTTGAGTAGTGGGATGTTGGTTAAATATATAATTTTTATCTATCCACTTAAAATGGTTGTGTCACTGAGATCAATTTAAAGTTCTCCACAGATAGCGGGGATGGAATAATATTTGAAAAAAAATAAACGAAGCATTCAAAAGAGGTTGTGATCATTATTTTACAGAAACCCATGTAATATCATAAATTTCATTAACAGAAATATTAAATTAGATTGTTATTTATAGTTTCATGTTATTACATTTGTTTTTAAAATACAAATAAAGTAAATTATTGAAAAACTAGAAATATTGTGGTGTCCTCATATTTGCTGCACTACACAATAGGCTCAAATAGAAGACTTGAAAGGCGTTTTCCATCCAAGAACTCTGAATTCCAAAGCCATCTTCATATTGGTGCATATATTGTGCAGTTCTGCTCAAATCAACCACACATTCAACATAAAATCACGTATCAAAAATTGTATGTGTTCCTTAGCCTCTTCTTTGCCAACACCGGTTTAATTCATGTAGCACTGAACGGACTTTGGGACATCACCTCTTGCCATCTCATGCTAGCATTAATTTTACAAAACATAAATTTATCACAATTAAATCCTTATGCAATGCATTAATAACATTGCAAATACGAGATGTAATATCATAAATACATATGATTTGCTTTAGAAATAAACGCTCGGACCCAAAACAAATTAACAACTGGCAAGAACAAAAGGTGAAGGCCAAAAGCACAATCTTGATACGAAAGACTCAAAAATAGAGCAAATATAAACATGTCAATAGGCCCTAATTTATTTGGTCTTCACTAATTAGGTTTTAAGCGCAAATATGAAAAAATAAACGGTATAGAAATTCTAGTACAGAGACCCATATATGCAGAGAGTTTACACAAAAAGAAAAAATATGCATTGGCATACATGATATCATTGGAATCCAAACTATATTAAAATAAAAATCTTACCCAAGATAATGAGCATCCATAAAAACATCACTTTCCTAAGGTTAAGGTAGGTAGAAAACATTATTATCTCAGATCTTTCTCTTAGAAATTATTACATTCCTTTTAAATTATAGTTTTTTACCAATGAAATTGATTATAGGATTTAGCCTTGTACGACTTGAGCGTTAAGGTGTCCACCTAAGTTTTACATATCCAACTAATTGGGAAATTTGAAGATAAAAAAAGAATGTGATGTGTTTTGCTACACCAATATATATATAGACACATCCATACACACACATATAGATAGATAGATAGATAGATAGATAGATAGATAGTAGGAATTACTAGGTACAAACCGGAGATGTTCCAAGATCATTTGCGAAGCGTAAAACATATCATGCGTGTTTAATTAAGTCGGGAAACTTGAACAAGCTCTCAACAACTTCCTTCTATATAGAATTTGTCATTGCAAAAAATTCATGGTATAACATTACTGCATCTCCTATTGAATATCATGAAATGTTCATGAATTCTCCTGTATATAATTTGTGCATAAATATTGCCACTGCAACATGCACAATTATAATGAATTCGTAAGAATTTAAAAAACCAATGAAAGTTGTGAATTAACAATTCATTACTATTTTTCTTAAATACGGAAGGATAAGAACTCCTTGTTATTTGAGAGCATGATACGCCATATCATCAACAAAGTTGTTGAGTGCTAGAAAACACAATTGTATGTAGTCTGGGAGTTGGTCAATTGCATCAATATCCCATCTATGAATAAAAAGATGAAGATAAGACGTCATGTTAAGAGAAAATACAAGGTTTAAATTAAATATGATGACTCCTGAAAAAGTTAAAGTGTTCTGGTAACTAAAAATAAAAATTGCATGTTTGTGTGATTTTACAAATTAGATAATGTTTCTAAATTATAGTGTTTTAATAGATGTGACATATGATTTGAAAATCAATCATACATCACATACAATCTCATATTTATATCCTTTGTGACATAATCAATTCATATGAATTTGCAACTAATATAAGGTTGGTCGTTCATGAGATGACTATGTATCAGCCTCCAACTTACACAACGACTTTCTTATTTGTCATTTGGGTGACACAAGATTGAATGAAGATGCGGATAAAAATGGCGGTTGATAACCAACCTTAGTTAGAATGTTTTTTTTTTTTTTTTCTAGCTATAAAATTGTTAAAATTAAATTTTCTTATTTACAAAGTGCACCATGATTAAAAAGGTGTTTGGTTACAATTGTAGCTATAAAAATGTTTGGATGTTAAATGTTTATGTGTATGTGTATGTGTACTATATATTGACAATAGGTAAAAATTACTAACCTTTGAATAACATTGTTGAAGGCTTTCAGTTCCTCAGGCATACCAAAAACATCAAATATATCATCCATTACCGATGAATAGGTTGACCTTCCCATTAATTATTCTTGCATATCCATATTCAGGCCGAGAGATCTTCCCAACACCCCACGCAAAACATTCCACCAATATGTCTCTCACAAATGATAGCTTCTTAGCTAGGTTTGTTTCGTCCCACCATCTATTTTATTTCAGGAACAATTATGTGAGATTTTATTATGTTGGTTCAAGCTCTGACTATAGTAAAACTAACTTCATAATCATGGGCGACTCTAGTGGTTTCAACTGTACTAGGATATAAACAAGTATAATCCCCCAAGAAATTTTTATTAATTTAATGGTAAGCCTTGTCTCAATTAAAATATTAGCCATAATATATAATATAATAACACCCTGTGAGGCGTTAAAATCATATTGTCTGAGTAGTTTGAACTTCAATATTGTTGAGTACAAATCTCTTTCTTGCTCATGCCGATCATGAGAAATGGAATTCAAGATTTGTCTGATTTTGTCCTCAAAGTGGTAAGACAGTCCGAACTTATGCAAGTTATCAATTAACTCAAATTTTCGAACGCCTTCCATCTCTCTCTCAAGCAATACCATCACTTGTTGCACCAACTTAGAAGCCCTTTTCAAATATTTATCCTCCTACGGTAGATAACATATTAATTTAGAATGTCTAGTTAGCACTTTAGTGGCATATGACCCTGCCTTAGATAGGGCAGGTGCTCAGTGGAAGAAGTAAAATGCATTTTTGCGAATAGAAATATACATAGAAAAAAAATTATATATAATATATATATATATATGTATTCCGTATTCACTGCTCAATGATTCAATGTACTCTAAAGTCCATAGGGAAGGATTTACAGTTTCCAGATCGACGCTCAATCGAGATCTCATCAGTACAAGGCTTGGCAACATTAAAGCACTTGAAAGCTCGGGGCTTTGTTAGAAAAGTGGCAGCCGTATGTGGAGTGGTGGAAGAGACATTCCACAGTCTTGAAGCTATCCTAATGCAAACATAATTAGTTGTATTGCTGGGAACCGCCAGATTCATTAGCATGGTAGCCATACTAGAGAAATGGATGAATAGGGTTTGGTTTTCTATTACAGGTGAGGATACAAATGATTCTATCTCAATATGATATATTTATAGCTTTTATTTTTCTTAAAGTTGGACATTATTCTATAATAATTCCAGAAAAAGAAAAGATGCATTTATTGTGGGAAGAGAGAGAGAGAGTAGGAAAAAGAAGGATGAATTCATTATGGAGAGAGAGAGGGTGTGAGGGAGGTTTATTAGATTAATGTTATGCTGAAATTTTGAAAAATTAAAATTGAAAAAAAATGTAAAATAGAAGGGGTGTTTAATGAAGCTTATTTAAAATAGTTATAAGCTTTATATTTTATAAGTTATTTATATGCTTGATAAGATGTTACATTTTAAAAAATTAGGTACGTATGTGTTGAATAAAATAAGAAGATTGAGTTTTTAAAATATCTCTGATAATAAATTTGTAATGAAAATGATCAAATTTATTAGAATTTGTCTACTAATATTTTATTTTAAAAATAAATTTGAGTTCTTGCTTTTCTAATAGCACCTTTTGAGCCTTTAGCACCTTATTTTTAAACAAAATAATATATATATATATGTATATATATATATATATCCTTACAAAAGTAGGGAAACAATTTGAATGAATTAATAAACTCTTTAACATCTTAAAAAATATTTTTACAAGGATACAAAATCAACCAAACACCTTCTAAATCAAAGTAATTAACCCCAACATAAAAATATTATTACACAGAATAAAATATTTTCATATCTACTTTTTTTCTAATCCTTATCTAATGATGGTTTGACCTTTTTTCCTTTTATATCATAGTTAACATTTTATTTCAATTTATCTAATTGTTCAACTATTTTCTCAATCACATATACTCTACTGTGCTGACTATATAAAGATTTAATATTATTATTATTATTATTATTATTATTATTATTATTATTATTATTATTATTATTATTATTATTATTATTATATATGTAATTATATAAAAATAATCTAAATTATTATATCTTCAACATAACTAAATATGAAAGTGTAACTAAGTACTAAAGTAAGAGGGAAAGTACTAATTTTTTCTTGTTTGGGAAGTGGTCCGGCAAAACTAGTCCTAATAAATTCAAAATTCACAATTTAGTGAAATTTAAATTATTGATGAAACTTTTATTATTATATAAGATCGCCTATCTAATACTTGCATGGCACTGACGCAGAGGGACTCACTATTATAATTTAAATAAAAAATATAAAATTTATTTAGAAAATCTGACAGTAATCTAAAGATCTGTAAGTTATTCTAGAAAAATAGATTTAACTAATAAAAATCCCAAAATGTTTAATTTTTTTAGGAAATTAAAAACCTAATAAAATTCGAAATTTATTTCAAAAGAAATTAAATAGAAAAAACAAAATTTGATTTTATTTATAAAATAAAAAATTTCTATAAAGAACTGAAAATACGAAATACTAAATAGAGTTAGAAACTGCAAAATAAATCTGAGAATTCTTTACTAAATCTGAATAACCTAGTTAATAATAAATCAAAGTTATTTTAAAAATCTTAAAACTAACAAATGAAAGCCAAATGTGTTGTTCAGTAAATCTGGGGAAAAAAAAAAACTTAATAAAATGTAAAAATAATCATAATATTCAGATTTTAATTTTTATTTTTAGTTTCTTTTTTAATAATATTTAAAATGTTTAAATAAGTTTCAGTTCATACGATGAGCCGTCCAGCAAGAATATCAATTTTTGGCGACTCTAATATCCAATTCTCGAAAATTTAAAGGGAATAATACCTAACTATAAATTTAAAGGACTAATTCTGCCGGATACACTTTTGAAAAAGATTAAATTTTATAATTTTTCTAAAGTAATGATAAAGACAAAACTCATATAAATTGGTTGCACGTGTGATATGATTTTAGATATTACTTGTTTAACTATAAAGTATCACTATTTTTTAAGTGTATTACTGTTGGTTAGTCACCTTAACAAATAGTGATATTTTATAATTAAACTAGTAGTTACACAAGTAAAAATCGTGTCACACGTGCAATCGTTTCACAGGATACTCGCTCTTATGATAATATCTACGTTAAGTTTCAAAATAATTTTAAAATCTATAAACTAAAGAAAGAAATATCTTTAACCCAAACTTTTGCTTATTTTAAATTAAAATTTTATTTTTAAGTTTAATTTAATTATTTTTTGAAACATTTATGATAGTAGCTCGTTTAATCTTTTCAAAAAAAAAAAATTTAGAGTTGGATGGTAAATTGTAAAACTATGAAATGTATTGAATAGTAGGCTTAATTATTGTAATTTGCATGTGTTAGAAAGATGAAATAGAAAGAAATGGTCCATTTTGTAGTACATAATGTATGTCACTAATTTATTAGTTAATCAATATTTAGCAGTAGTTAGTTGGGCATAAAAGATAGTCTTATAAGGACACTTGCCAACCCTTTTTTAATGGAGTACTTGTTACAATATTCGTCTTTCCTATTTTCTCATTTTTATTCTTAATTAATTTCAACTAATCTATCTATTATTTAACCCTTATACATGATCCAAAAAACTTATCGAAGTAGAGATAGAAAGAATTGTCCTGATTCTATTCATCACCCTTATACATGATCCAAAAAACTTATCCAAGTATAAGTTCCAACTTCATAATTTATGTATATATATTTGGATAAAAAATAAAAACATCCTATAAACTGAAATAAAAATTCTACATCCATACTATTTATATTTAAGAATGCAATATATTGATCACAAGCATAAAAGAGAATTGTCAGTTGGCAAGAGTTTCAAGGAAAATATATTGTATAGATGATCGAATATTTAAATCTTTTAGATTGATATCAATTAATAAGGATGTAAGTTTTGTGAGTAGTGGGATGTTTGTTGAATAGATGATTTTCATCCATCCGCATAAAATGTTGGTGTCATTGAGATCAATCCAAAGTGCTCAATTGATAACGGGGATGGGTCAGCGGTTGGAAAAAAAATGATGCTTTCGAAAGAGGTTGTGATCATTATCTTACAAACCCATGTAATATAAAAAAAATTATTAACATAAATATTTATATTATTTTGTTATACATAATTTCATTTTTTTACATTTTAAAAAAATACAAATAAAGTAAATTATTGAAAATTTGAGAAATATTATGGTGTCCTCATGTTGCGCTACGCTACACGATAGGCTCAAATAGAAGACTTGAAAGGCGTTGTCCAATCCAAGAACTCTGAACTCCAAAACCATCTCCATATTGGTACATATATTGACCAGTTCTGGTCAGATCAACCACACATTCAGCATAAAATTGCGAGAATAGATAGTCTACAGTTACTTCTGTATTATCTTTTTCCAATATTCACGTGTCAGAAATTGTATGTGTTCCAGAGCCTCTTCTCTGCCAACATTGGCTTCATTCATGTAGCATTGAATAGACTTTGGGGCATCACCTCTTTAAATCTCATGCTAGCGTTAATTGCACAAAATATAAATTTATCACAATTAAATCCATATGACATGCGTTAATAACATTGCAAATACAAGATGTAATACCATAAATACATATGATTTAATTTAAAAATAAAGGTTTGAACACAAAACTAATAAACAACAAGTCGTAGGTGGCCCAAACCAAAAGGTGAGGGCCCAAAGCATAATCTTTATACAAAAGACTGAAAAATAGATGAAATACAGACATGGCAGTAGGCCCTAATTTATTTGGACTTCACTAAGTAGGTTTCAAGTGCAAATATGCAAATAAATGGTAGAGGAATTCTAATGCTAAGACCCTTACATGCAGAGACTTTACACAAAAGAAAAAATGTTCGTTGGCATACATGATATTATTGGAATCCAAACTATATTAAAATGACCATTTTACCCAAGGTAATGAACATCCATAAATACATCACTTCTCTAAGGTGATAGATAGATGGATAGATAGGTAGACATATATATGAAAAATAGTAGGAATTACTAGGTACAAACCGGTGATGTTCCAAGATCATTTGCGAAGCCTAAAACATATCCTGAGTGCTTAACTAAGTCGGGAAGCTCAAACAAGCTCTCAGCAACTTCCTTCTCTATAGGATTTGTCATTGCAAAAAATTCATGGTATAACATTACTACATGTCCTATTGAATACCATGAAATGTTCATGAATTCTTCCAATTTTGGAGTATAGCCAGTAGTGAACCACTCTACCTCCTGTATATAATTTTTGCATAAATATTGCCACTGCAACATACACAATAATAATGAATTCGTAAGAATTTAGATAATTTGCAAATATTAAACAAATGAAAGTTGTGAATTAACAATTATTACTATTTTTCTTAAATACAGAAGGATAAGAACTCCTTGTTCTATGAGAGCATGATACGCCATATCATCTACAAAGCTATTGAGTGCTAGATAACACAATTTTATGTAGTCCTGGAGTTGGTCTATTGCTTCAATATCCCATCTGTGAAGAAAAAAATGAAGATAAGACGTCACGTTAAGAGAAGATACAAGGTTTAATATAAATATGATGACTACTGATAAAGTTAAAGAGTTCTGGTAATGAAAATTGCATCTTTTTGTGATTATGCAAGTTGGATAATGTTTCTAAATTATAGTGTCTTAATAGATGTGATATATAATTTGAAATTCAAACACACATCATATACAATTTCATATTTGTATCCTTTGTGACACGATTACTGCATATCAATTTGCAACTAATATAAGGTTGGTCTTTGATGAGATGACTTTGTATCAGCCTCCAACTTACACAATGACTTTCTTATTTGTCAATCGGGGGACACAAGATTGAATGAAGATGAGGATAAAAATGGCAGCTGATAACCAACTTTACAAAGTGCATCATGATTAAAAAGGTGTTTGGTTACAATTGTAGCTAATTAATTGTATGTTAAATATTTATGTGTATGTATTACTATTTATTAACAATAGGTAAAAATTACTAACCTTTGAATATTGTTGTTGAAGGCTTCAGTTCCTCAGGCGTACAATAAACATCAAATATATCATCCATTACCGTTATGAATAGGTTGACCTTCCTCTAAACTATTCTTGCATATCCATATTCAGGCCGAGAGATCTTCCCAACACCCCACGCAAAACATTGCACCAATCTGTCTCTCGCAAATGGTAGCTTCTTAGCCAGATTTGTTTCGTCCCACCATGTATTTCATTTCAGGAACATTTATGTGAGATTACATCTTCTAAAATTAAAAAATAAATTATAATACATAAAAAATAGTATTAAAAAAAGTAAAAAGTAATTAATTTTAGTTTTTATCTCCAAAAAATATTCAGCGAGACGACTCCTACAATTTTTAGCACTTTATAAAAAAGTCGTACATTAAAACTAATTTAAAACCTACTCCAAGTTAATATATATATATATATATATATTCTATGTGCGTGCGCACACACATTGATTATATATATATAATCTATATCAAGTATTTTAGATCTTTATTTTCATTTACTTCCCAATAATAGCCGATTTTTAGGTTGAAGTAATTCGAATAATGCATGCCTCAAATTTATTAAGGTATAGGTTGATCTTAAGTGCATTTAAAATGAATGAATCATCTCAAGACATGTTTTAGTTCCTCTATGTAGCTTGAAGAATGTTGAAGTCCAATTTTGCAAGCTCAAGAACAAGTGGGTTCATGTCTTTCGAACTGCCATAGACTTCTATGAACAATCTCGCATTTAGTCTTTGATGCCTCCAACGAAGTGGGAACTCCAATGCGTTGCACACCATTAATGAAAGATCATCATCATCTTTTCCATGGTCAAGTTTTTTTTTTTTTTTTTTTTGCAAAAGATTGGTGGAAAATTCTCTTGCTAGTTCTAAAGTCTCTTCACCTTCGGTCAACATGAGAGAAGCTTCATACAGTTGTAGCAATCCTTGCAAGGCTCGGCTTGAAATCACCCTTCTCGGTCTTGAAACAATCAAATACCTCTACACAGGCACACCAAGTTTTAAATTCATTATTCATTGATATAATATTTCAACATTTGAAATATACATACATATATATTGAACAAAATAAAAAATTAGGGATCATATGTTGAATACAGCCAAAATTAATGGTCATAAGTCAAAGTTTTCCATATATTATACTTTTTTTTGTGGGATTAACAAAATATAACATTAGCAGAACAATTGGTTGACTTTAAACTCTTAACTTTAAATGAATAAAAAATTCCTTACGGAGATTATACTTGTTTATATCCTAGTAAAGTTGAAACCACTCAAGTGGCCAATGATGATGAAGTTAGTTTTACTAGCTTTATCCAAATTAAAATAATAGCCATAATATATAATATAATAATACCTTGTGAGGCACTAAAATCATGTTGTCTGACTAGTCTGAACTCCAATGCTGTTGAGTACAAATTTCTTTCTTGTTCATGCCGACCATGATAAATGGAATTCAAGATTTGTCTGATTTTATCTTCAAAGTAATAAGATAGTCCGAACTTATGCAAGTTATCAATTAACTTCAATTTTCGAACGCCTTCCATCTCTATCTCAATCAATAACATCACTTGTTGCACTAACTCATAAGGCCTTTTCAAATACTTATCCTCCTAAATTAGATAACATGTTAATTTAGAACGTCTTGTTAGCACTTTAGTAGCATATGGCCCTACTTTAGATGGGTAGGTGCTCAGTGAAAGAAGTAAAATTAGTATTTTTTTCGAAAAGGAATATACACAAAAAATATTATATATAATATATATGTACCCCGTATTAACTGCACAATGATTCAATGTACTCTAAAGTCCATAGGGAAGGATTGTAGTTTCCAGATCGACGCTCAATCGAGATCTCATCAGCACAAGGCTTGGCAACATTAAAGCACTTGAAAGCACGGGACTTTGTTAGAGAAGTGGCATCAAGACAGTGGAATGTCTCTTCCACCACTCTTTGGAGTGGTGGAAGAGACATTCCACTGTCTTGATGCTTTCCCGATGCAAATATAATTAGTTGAATTGCTGGGAACTGCCAGGTTCATTAGCATGATAGCCATGTTGGGAGAATTGGATGAATAGTGTTTGTGCTTTCTACTACAGATGAGGACACAAATGATTCTATCTCAATATGATATATTTATAGCTTTTATTTTTCTTAGAGTTGGACATTATTCTATAAAAGTTCTAGGAAAAATAAAGTTGCATTAATTGTGGGAAGAGAGAGTAGGAAAATATTGATGAATTCATTGTGGAGAGAAATAGAGCGTGCATTGAAGTTTATTAGATTAATTTGATGCTAAAAATCAAAAGAAAAAAAATGGAAAATTAAAGGGGGTGTTTGATGAAGCTTACTAAAATATCTTATAAGCTTTTAGATTTTATAAGTTGTTTATATGGTCGATAAGATATTTTATTTAATTTAAAAATTAAATATTTATGTCTTAAATAAAACAAGAAGAAAATCGAGCTTTTAAAATACCACTAATAAAAAATTTATAAATAAAATGATTAAATTTAAAAGAGTTTATCAAATAAAATTTTATTTTATGAATAAGTTGGGTTTTCTTACTTTTCTAATAACTCCTTATGAGCCTCTAGCATCTTATTTCAGAGTAAATAAGACATTTTTATTAATACATATATATACACACACACTTTGAGAAATATTAATAAACACATAAATATCTTATAAAATATTTTTAAAAAAAACATACAAAATCAGCCAAATACATAAGAACATTTACACATTAAAATATTTTAATATCTATTTTTATCTAATCCTTGTCTAATGATGGGCTTATCTTTAATCATTTTATATCCTACTTACCATTTGATTTCAATTTAACTAATTGTTCGGTTATTTTCTTAATCACCTATACTCTACAGATGAATGTATAAAGACTTAATAATAATAATAATAAGAATAATAAGAATAATAATAATAATAATAATAATAATAATAAGTAAAAAATATTTTAAAAAATCTAAATTATTAATACTATGATAATTTACATTAAGTTTCGGAAGAATTTTAAAATTTATAAACTTAAGATTTATTAGTCCGAATAATTTTATGTTTGATCTGTTTAATATTTGAAGTGTTAGGAAAATGATAAATCAAAAAGAAAGAGGACAAAGAAATGGTCCGAATGCAACTTTATATGGACGCCAACAATTTATTGCTTAATTAATATTTAGCAGCTGTTTCGCCTAAAAATAATTTTGAGTAAATTCTTTTTTTTGTTTTTTTTTTTTTTTTTTTTTAAGGAACTATTTTAGGCCAACGAAATTATATATACTTATAGAATTGTGATTTTTTTAATCTATTTTATTGATAAGCATAAGAAATGTCCATCATGTAATTTTTTCTTCTTAAAATTTTAATGTCCCCCGATATGATAAAATATCTTTTAATTAAATAATAAATACAATTATATTTTAGTTTAACAGCTAAACCTTCATAGTTAAGTGGTAATATTTTTACGGTTAATACACTAATACACTTATGAATAAATGAGTAATACATTTCAAAATAAAAAAGTAATATATTTGTGGTTAAACAATTAATATATTTATAGTTCAGCTCTAACACATTTCAACATAAAAAATTATATATTTGAACACAACAAGAAATATCTTTAGGATTAAGAATTAATATTTGTCAACACAAAAATAATATTTAAGATGAAAAAATAGCATATTTCAACAAAAAGAATAACATATATCCTTATTTTCTTACTTAATATAAAAATAGAAATATTGAAAAGTAGGAATCTGCCATGTTATAATTAATATAAATAAAAAATAAACCCTTAAATATATGCTAAAAATTCATGTCACTTCTAGAAAATTTTAAAATATAATAACAAAAATCATATTAAATAAAAACTAGTTTTATGTAAATGAAAAATATTCTTAAACTAAAATTTTAAAATTCGAATAACCTTTGTTGTTACAAATTCATTTCTAACATGTGATACATCAATTTAATCATTTATTTACAATCTTTCATTTGATACCAATATTGTATATATTAAAATAAAATGTTATATTTAAATATGTAATAAATGTTTTATGAGTTAAATTATTTATTTTTATTTAAAATATTTGTTAAGTTTGAATTAAAAAAATTGGGTTAAATTCTTATATGAATTTGAGACAAATAAAAATAATAAATATTTTTTATGTTTTTATAGAATAATAATAATATTAAATATTTTCATAAATTAAAAATATTATATCATTCAATTATATACTTAGTGGTTTTACTTCAATATTTTTTTTTTACTAATTGTAAATATTTCCATTGACTTTGAGAAATTATTGTAAGTTGGATTGAGTTTGAATTCTAAAATTCATTTTGTTAGAGAAATTTTTTGAGAGAATGATAATGTTATATACATATGAAATTATACTTCAAATTGATTTGAGTGAAATTTTAAGATTTTTAATTTCTTATATCCACTGCATATTGCGAATGCTGTTTGATATTTGATTTTATAAATAGAAAAATATCAAAAAATATAAATATATATATACACACACACAAAATATATTTAGAAAATATGATATTGTAATTTCTTTCTAACAATGTAAAAAGTTATCTACAAATGTGTAAGTCACATGCAAAATTTACTAAATTTTTTCTTTGCATTTTATAATTCATAAGTATTTGTTTGCATCATGATCTTTTTGTTTTGTAAAAATAATTATAAGTTTTAATTTTTTTCATTTCACTTATATATTTTATAATCTTTTATAGCATTTGTAATATATTATTAATATAATAAAATATATTATGCACAGGCAAACATCTCTAATCAATACAAAAGTAATACATTTGCAGTTATAATATAGTATTTTTTACCACAAAGAACAATACATCTACGCTTAAACATGAATATATTTACGGTTAAAACACTAATACCTTTCAACACAAGGAGTGATCTATCTATGATTATGAAGTAATACTCTTTATTGTGAAGGAATTATTGATTTATTTGAATAATTTTACTTCTTTACTTAAATATATAATTATTTATAAAAACTAAAAATGTATTATTGTTACACCTAAAATGTGTGTTATTATTCAAACTATTATTATATTGTGCAAAGCACAATTTATAATATATTTAAAAGATAAAATAAAATTCAACTAACAAAGTAGACAAATAATTTTAAAAAAAAAAATTCCACTTCAAAAAACTAAAAATGTCGTATTTTCTACTTTAAGGGATTAGTTGTTAATGGACACTTACCAACCCTTTTAATTATAGGAGTATTTATTTTTGCCGGCCTTTTTTCCTAAAAACTACTCCTATAGAAATAAGGACACTTACCAACCCTTTTAATAAACTCCAACATTAATGGAGTACTGTTACAACCTAAAAATGCATAAACCAACGAAAAATTAAGTACACTTACCAACCATTCTAGTCCACTTCTACATTAGCGCAAAAATTTATGTTCATTGAGTGCACGTGCAATATGATTTAAAATATTGCTTGTTTAGCTGTAAAGTATACTTATTACTTATAATATATTATTTTTTATTAGTTACCTTAAAAATAGTGGTACTTTATAGTTAAATAAGTTATACTTTATAGTTAAACAAATAATATTTTAAATTGTGTTACACGTACACCTGATGTACAAGAGACTCAGTCCTACAATAATAGAGTACTTGTTACTACTTGAAAATGCATAATACAGCCCATTTTGCATAAATAATTTCAACCCAAAAGTGATCCCAAATGATTCTACGTCTATAAAAGTTGAATATAAACTACGATGATCTTAAGCTTCGAGCCTTATAGATTATTTAGGAAACCATGATCCTAATACTACCCAATCTACACTAATATAATAATAAAATATTCTAAAAATTGCAATTTTAGCCTTTTTTTTATTTTTAAAGGTGTAAATAATTTTGAAAAATAATGTTTTATCCTTTGATTATATTTTTTAAGAAATATTTTTTTCAATTTGTTAACATACAAATATTAATTATTCTTTTCTAATCCATTATTAGGATATAAGATATCACATTAATCCTCTTTTCCCGATCTTTAATTTTACATCCATATCAAATATACTATAACGTGATATTAAATTTAAAAAATATAATTTATTTTTGTTTGATTATTAGGTTAGATTTGAATATTTATTGTGTGATTAAGTATATATGTGTGAATATATGCCTAAAATATACATATCCATGACCCAAAACATTTATCTAAGTTCCAATCTCATAAGTTACGTATTTATATTTGGAATAAAAATGAAAAGATCCTGCAAAGTGAAAGCAAAATTCTTCATCCAAATTATATATATATATATATATATAATGCAATGTACAAATCACAAACATAAAAGAAAATTGCCAGCATTTGAGCATGAAATTCCATCAAAGTAAGAGTAGTTTGCAAGAGCTCAAGAAAATATATTATAAAGATGATAAAATATTTAAAATATATAGATTGATATCAACTAATAAACATGTAAGTTGTTTGAGTAGTGGGATGTTGGTTAAATATATGATTTTTATCTATCCACTTAAAATGGTTGTGTCACTGAGATCAATTTAAAGTTCTCAACAGATAGCGGGGATGGAATAATATTTGAAAAAAAATAAACGAAGCATTCAAAAGAGGTTGTGATCATTATTTTACAGAAACCCATGTAATATCATAAATTTCATTAACAGAAATATTAAATTAGATTGTTATTTATAGTTTCATGTTATTACATTTGTTTTTAAAATACAAATAAAGTAAATTATTGGAAAACTAGAAATATTGTGGTGTCCTCATGTTTGCTGCACTACACAATAGGCTCAAATAGAAGACTTGAAAGGCGTTTTCCATCCAAGAACTCTGAATTCCAAAGCCATCTTCATATTGGTGCATATATTGTGCAGTTCTGCTCAAATCAACCACACATTCAGCATAAAATCACGAGAATGGATAGTCTCCAGTTACTTTTGTATTCATCTTTTTTCCAATTTTCACGTATCAAAAATTGTATGTGTTCCACAGCCTCTTCTTTGCCAACACCGGTTTCATTCATGTAGCACTGAACGGACTTTGGGACATCACCTCTTGCCATCTCATGCTAGCATTAATTTTACAAAACATAAATTTATCACAATTAAATCCTTATGCAATGCATTAATAACATTGCAAATACGAGATGTAATATCATAAATACATATGATTTGCTTTAGAAATAAACGCTCGGACCCAAAACTAATTAACAACTGGCAAGAACAAAAGGTGAAGGCCAAAAGCACAATCTTGATACGAAAGACTCAAAAATAGAGCAAATATAAACATGTCAATAGGCCCTAATTTATTTGGTCTTCACTAATTAGGTTTTAAGCGCAAATATGAAAAAATAAACGGTATAGAAATTCTAGTACAGAGACCTATATATGCAGAGAGTTTACACAAAAAGAAAAAATAAGCATTGGCATACATGATATCATTGGAATCCAAACTATATTAAAATAACAATCTTACCCAAGATAATGAGCATCCATAAAAACATCACTTCCCTAAGGTTAAGGTAGGTAGAAAACATTATTATCTCAGATCTTTCTCTTAGAAATTATTACATTCCTTTTAATTTATAGTTTTTTACCAATGAAGTTGATTATGAGATTTAGCCTTGTACGAATTGAGCGTTAAGGTGCCCACCTAAGTTTTACATATCCAACTAATTGGGAAATTTGAAGATAAAAAAAGAATGTGATGTGTTTTGCTACACCAATATATATATATAGACACATCCATACACACACATATAGATAGATAGATAGATAGATAGATAGATAGTAGGAATTACTAGGTACAAACCGGTGATGTTCCAAGATCATTTGCGAAGCGTAAAACATATCCTGCGTGTTTAATCAAGTCGGGAAACTTGAACAAGCTCTCAACAACTTCCTTCTCTATAGAATTTGTCATTGCAAAAAATTCATGGTATAACATTACTGCATCTCCTATTGAATATCATGAAATGTTCATGAATTCTCCTGTATATAATTTGTGCATAAATATTGCCACTGCAAGATGCACAATTATAATGAATTCGTAAGAATTTAGAAAACCAATGAAAGTTGTGAATTAACAAATCATTACTATTTTTCTTAAATACGGAAGGATAAGAACCCCTTGTTCTTTGAGAGCATGATACGCCATGTCATCAACAAAGTTGTTGAGTGCTAGAAAACACAATTGTATGTAGTCTGGGAGTTGGTCAATTGCATCAATATCCCATCTATGAATAAAAAGATGAAGATAAGACGTCATGTTAAGAGAAAATACAAGGTTTAAGTTAAATATGATGACTCCTGAAAAAGTTAAAGTGTTCTGGTAACTAAAAATAAAAATTGCATGTTTTTGTGATTTTACAAATTAGATAATGTTTCTAAATTATAGTGTCTTAATAGATGTGACATATGATTTGAAAATCAATCATACATCACATACAATCTCATATTTATATCCTTTGTGACATAATCAATACATATCAATTTGCAACAAATATAAGGTTGGTCGTTCATGAGATGACTATGTATCAGCCTCCAACTTACACAATGACTTTTTTATTTGTCATTTGGGTGACACAAGATTGAATGAAGATGCGGATAAAAAATGGCAGTTGATAACCAACCTTAGTTAGAATTTTTTTTTTTTTTTTGTTTCTAGCTAGAAAATTGTTAAAATTAAATTTTCTTATTTACAAAGTGCACCATGATTAAAAAGGTGTTTGGTTACAATTGTAGCTATAAAAATGTTTGGATGTTAAATGTTTATGTGTATGTGTATGTGTACTATATATTGACAATAGGTAAAAATTACTAACCTTTGAATAACATTGGGGAAGGCTTTCAGTTCCTCAGGCATACCAAAAACATCAAATATATCATCCATTACCGTTAGGAATAGGTTGACCTTCCCATTAATTATTCTTGCATATCCATATTCAGGCCGAGAGATCTTCCCAACACCCCACGCAAAACATTCCACCAATCTGTCTCTCACAAATGGTAGCTTCTTAGCTAGGTTTGTTTCGTCCCACCATCTATTTTATTTCAGGAACAATTATGTGAGATTTTATTATGTTGGTTCAAGCTCTGACCATAGTAAAACTAACTTCATAATCATGGGCGACTTCAGTGGTTTCAACTGTACTAGGATATAAACAAGTATAATCCCCCAAGAAATTTTTATTAATTTAATGGTAAGCCTTGTCTCAATTAAAATATTAGCCATAATATATATTATAATAACAACCTGTGAGACGTTAAAATCATATTGTCTGAGTAGTTTGAACTTCAAGTTGAGTACAAATCTCTTTCTTGCTCATGCCGATCATGAGAAATGGAATTCAAGATTTATCTGATTTTGTCCTCAAAGTGGTAAGACAGTCCGAACTTATGCAAATTATCAATTAACTCAAATTTTCGAACGCCTTCCATCTCTGTCTCAAGCAATACCATCACTTGTTGCACCAACTCAGAAGCCCTTTTCAAATATTTATCCTCCTACGGTAGATAACATATTAATTTAGAATGTCTAGTTAGCACTTTAGTGGCATATGACCCTGCCTTAGATAGGGCAGGTGCTCAGTGGAAGAAGTAAAATGCATTTTTGCTAATAGAAATATACAAAAAAAATAATTATATATATATATATGTATTCCGTATTCACTGCTCAATGATTCAATGTACTCTAAAGTCCATAGGGAAGGATTGTAGTTTCCAGATCGACGCTCAATCGAGATCTCATCAGTACAAGGCTTGGCAACATTAAAGCACTTGAAAGCTCGGGGCTTTGTTAGAAAAGTGGCAGCCGTATGTGGAGTGGTGGAAGAGACATTCCCCAGTCTTGAAGCTATCCTAATGCAAACATAATTAGTTGTATTGCTGGGAACCGCCAGATTCATTAGCATGGTAGCCATACTAGAGAACTGGATGAATAGGGTTTGTGTTTTCTATTACAGGTGAGGATACAAATGATTCTATCTCAATATGGTATATTTATAGCTTTTATTTTTCTTAAAGTTGGACATTATTCTATAATAATTCCAGAAAAAGAAAAGATGCATTTATTGTGGGAAGAGAGAGAGAGTAGGAAAAAGAAGGATGAATTCATTATGGAGAGAGAGAGAGGGTGTGAGGCAGGTTTATTAGATTAATGTTATGCTGAAATTTTGAAAAATTAAAATTTTAAAAAAAATGTAAAATAGAAGGGGTGTTTATTGAAGCTTATTTAAAATAGTTATAAGCTTTATATTTTATAAGTTATTTATATGGTTGATAAGATGTTACATTTTAAAAAATTAGATACGTATGTGTTGAATATAATAAGAAGATTGAGTTTTTAAAATATCTCTGATAATAAATTTGTAATGAAAATGATCAAATTTATTAGAATTTGTCTAATAAAATTTTATTTTAAAATAAATTTGATTTCTTGCTTTTCTAATAGCACCTTTTGAGCCTTTAGCATCTTATTTTTTAACAAAATAATATATATATATATATATCCTTACAAAAGTAGGGAAACAATTTGAATGAATTAATAAACTCTTTAACATCTTATAAAATATTTTTAAAAGGATACAAAATCAACCAAACACCTTCTAAATCAAATTAATTAACCCTAACATAAAAATATTATTACACAGAATAAAATATTTTCATATCTACTTTTTTTTCTAATCCTTATCTAATGATGGTTTTACCTTTTATCCTTTTATATCCTAGTTAACATTTTATTTCAATTTATCTAATTGTTCAACTATTTTCTCAATCACATATACTCTACTGTGCTGACTATACAAAGATTTAATATTATTATTATTATTATTATTATTATTATTATTATTATTATTATTATTATTATTATTATTATTATATATGTAATTATCTAAAAATAATCTAAATTATTATATCTTCAACATAACTAAATATGAAAGTGTAACTAAGTACTAAAGTAAGAGGGAAAGTACTAATTTTTTCTTGTTTGGGAAGTGGTCCGGCAAAACTAGTCCTAATAAATTCAAAATTCACAATTTAGTGAAATTTAAATTATTGATGAAACTTTTATTATTATATAAGATCGCCTATCTAATACTTGCATGGCACTGACGCAGAGGGACTCACTATTATAATTTAAATAAAAAATATAAAATTTATTTAGAAAATCTGACAGTAATCTAAAGATCTGTAAGTTATTCTAGAAAAATAGATTTAACTAATAAAAATCCCAAAATGTTTAATTTTTTTAGGAAATTAAAAACCTAATAAAATTCGAAATTTATTTCAAAAGAAATTAAATAGAAAAAACAAAATTTGATTTTATTTATAAAATAAAAAATTTCTATAAAGAACTGAAAATACGAAATATTAAATAGAGTTAGAAACTGCAAAATAAATCTGAGAATTCTTTACTAAATCTGAATAACCTAGTTAATAATAAATCAAAGTTATTTTAAAAATCTTAAAACTAACAAATGAAAGCCAAATGTGTTGTTCAGTAAATCTGGGGAAAAAAAAAACTTAATAAAATGTAAAAATAATCATAATATTCAGATTTTAATTTTTATTTTTAGTTTCTTTTTTAATAATATTTAAAATGTTTAAATAAGTTTCAGTTCATACGATGAGCCGTCCAGCAAGAATATCAATTTTTGGCGACTCTAATATCCAATTCGCGAAAATTTAAAGGGAATAATACCTAACTATAAATTTAAAGGACTAATTCTGCCGGATACACTTTTGAAAAAGATTAAATTTTATAATTTTTCTAAAGTAATGATAAAGACAAAACTCATGTGAATTGGTTGCACGTGATATGATTTATGATATTACTTGTTTAATTATAAAGTATCACTATTTTTTAAGTGTATTATTGTTGGTTAGTTACCTTAAACAAATAGTGATACTTTATAATTAAACTAATAGTTACACAAGTAAAAATCGTGTCACACGTGCAATCGTTTCACAGGATACTCGCTCTTATGATAATATCTACGTTAAGTTTCAAAATAATTTTAAAATATATAAACTAAAGAAAGAAATATCTTTAACCCAAACTTTTGGTTATTTTAAATTAAAATTTTAGTTTTAAGTTTAATTTAATTATTTTTTGAAACATTTATGATAGTAGCTCGTTTAATCTTTTCAAAAAAAAAAAATTAGAGTTGGATGGTAAATTGTAAAAGTATGAAATGTATCGAATAGTAGGCTTAATTATTGTAATTTGCATGTGCTAGAAAAATGAAATAGAAAGAAATGGTCCATTTTGTAGTACATAATGTATGTCACAAATTTATTAGTTAATCAATATGTAGCAGTAGTTAGTTGGGCATAAAAGATAGTGTTATAAGGACACTTGCCAACCCTTTTTTAATGGAGTACTTGTTACAATATTCGTCTTTCCTATTTTCTCATCTTTATTCTTAATTAATTTCAACTAATCTATCTAGTGTTTAAACCGAGAATAATGAGAATTTTTTTCTTCTCTTCTCTTGATATGTGTCGGTACTATGAATTGACAAATATATTTTACTGTTTTTTGGTCTTATTTTTATTTTTCACTCAAATTTTAAAATTTAAATAATATTTTCGTTTTAAATATAATTTTAGTATATGATATATCAAATTAATATTCTTTTTTGTGATCATTAATTTGATACTAATATTGTATATATTGAAATAAATAATTACATGTAAAGCATGAAATATAGGTTTATGTAAAAAATACTTTTTATGAATTGAATTGTTATTTTTTAAATTTTGATATATGTGTTGAATTTGAGTGAATAGTATATTAATTTTTATATGAATTTAATCTAAAAAATATAAATAAGTTTTTATATTATTAATTTATATAATATTTTTTTACTCTCAATAGTTTTAGTAAGTTAAAATATTTATACTTAGTTTGGGGACAATATAAATTTACTTCAAAATATCATACAATTTATTATTTAATAAAATGCAATTTAATATAACAACCTATATTTCAAATTAAAATATTTATGTAAATAAAATTGATATAAAATAATAAGTTATGTATATTTTTATAATGAGAATAATAATACTAATAATAATAATATCATAAATTATTAGTATAATAAATATATTATATCTCATGCATTGCACGGAAATATCTAGTATTACTTAAAACATTTTTTAGAGATTCTATTTTATTTAATTTTAGAGAGTCAGCAACCAAACTATTGTTTTTGAGCTATACATAAAATTTTAAAAATTATCATTCGTGCAATACACAATTTGTAATATATTTTATATAAGAAAATATATTTATAATTAAATAAAATGAAGGATAGTTATGTATTTTAGGAAAAATTAAACACTGAAAATTACCTATTATAATTTCATAATAAAAAACAAACTAGAAACAAAAATTTTAAAAAAAAATTATTTATTTTTTAGGATAACGGATAAATTAAAAAAGAAAAAGAAAATGCTGCAAAAATACAACAGATTTTTAGATTTTCTCAGCCATTACATTCATGTGCAACATGAGTCCATTACATGGGCATGTGATGTTCACCCACTAATTACTTCTTTTCCTTTTTTAACAAAAAATTGAAAATGTTATCTAAGAACTTGAAAATTGATATCTATTTATTATTGCATAAATTATTTTTTATTAAATTTTATTTACATACAAGTAATGCCCACAATAAATATGCAAATATACCCTCAATAACCAATTAAAAATTAATTTTTGCCAATATAATATTTTATTTTAAAATAGGCAATGTGGATGTGAAATTAAAAATAGTGATGAAAAGTTTAATTTTATATATTATATGTCCAAAATTGATAAGAAATGAAAATATTATTTGTATTTTAAATATTTGAAAAAAAAAAAGTTAAAGTAAAAAAAAAAAGTGAAAAATCCCAAGCTACGCCTATATTGTTTTTCTTCTTTTTTTTCTTTTCTTTTTTTACTCAATTGCCGAAAAGAAAAATTCGAATTCAGAAACTATTTTTTAGCGAAATTCTAGTACCTTTATTATATATATATATATATATATATATTTTTTTTTTTTTTCTCCTGTGAAACTGACCTTAACCTAGACTCATTCTAGGCTTCATATATTTTGAGAGTCTGTACTATTTTCAATGTCTAATTTATATACTTCTGTGGGCCCAACAGTTAATCATATCATATCCCATTTAGGTGAAAATAACCCATTTGTGTTATTTTATTGGTCAAAATATAAAATAAGAGATCAAAGTCAACTCCTGGAGATGGCATGATGTAATATAGATATATATATATATTAAAGAGCCAAGAAACCCCACATCTTACTTATAAGATTCATTATCTCATTTATTAAAAGATTTCAACAACTTAATTTTAAAGTAGAAAAAAAATCTTATAAAATCTTTCAATCAGCTTAGTCAACCTTAATAGGAGAAAGGGGAATAACAAGTTGATTTTAGGGTATCACTGTGGGAGTGCAGTTCAAATTAATTTAACAAATTCTAAATTCGTTAATATATATATATATATATATATATATATATATATATTAAAAGTGATTGTACCTTTTATTGTGGGCGAGGGGAGTGGGCCCAAAAAAAAAAAAAAAAAAAAAAAAAGGAAAAGGGTGTATTGGGGGATGGGGCCTGGGCCTAAGTTCTTAACTGCCCAATAAAGATAAAGGGGGTTGTTCCTTTTGAATTTGGGATGAAGTTTTTTTTTTTTAGTTAAATCATCTCTCCAATGCATTCAATAAAATATATTTAATTACATTAATAATATATAATAAAAATTATATTATTATAACAAAAAATTGTACTTAAACTATAGTAAATATCTTTTAAATAATTATTCTTTAATTTAAAATATATTCTTTAAATATTTATATTGTATTGTCATTCAATAAAATGTTTATCTACAAATAATAACTTTAAAACCCACACTCAATACTAATTGTAAACTTAAACTAAAATAATATATATATATATATATATAAATTAAATAGTATAATATTTTATTTTTTATAAATAAGTTATTTAATATTTTTTGTGTTTGTACATCATATTTATATAAGAATATAATTCACAACTTGTTATCAAAATAAACAGAAATAGTCAATTCATAAAATACTATATTTTATAGTTTAAATATAATATTTTATTTCAATATATCCAATATTAATATTTTGAATTAATCCAAACAAGTTTGGATTGGAATAGCCTTCGTTTGTCAGTTAAAATTGATCAACATAATATAGTTGACCACGGAGCAAATTATATACGTCATTCATTTATTATAAATAAATAAAATAAACCAACAACACCAACGTCAACTGGGACATATTACATACGTCATTTATTTTCTAGAAGAAAAAAATAATCCCCTATTAAGGACTTTTTCACAATTTCATGAAGAAAAAAAATAGGGTTATTTGTCAAATCTTAATAGGTATATATAACATTCAATAAATCAATTCTTTCCTGTGAAGGTTTTTAGTGACTAAGCTATATAAAAAATTAACTGAAATTTTAAAATCTATTTATTTAAATTTTTAATAACTACAACTTAATCTTTCTGGTCATGCTAAGAAAAATGAATGCTTACAGTTTTACTTGAATTAATAATGCATATATAACTTATGGTTGTTTTAAAGTCAAATCTTATACTTAAGCATATTCTTTCCCCCATTGCAGAAGCAAAAAGATTTAAAAAAATCTTTGGGTCTGGATTAATTAAATTATCTGTAATTAGTAAACATAAAAGTAAAGATCAACATCTTATTGTTGATGCTTTGACCAACCAAATATATATACACACATCTCCCTCTTTATATAACAACCTCAAATCATTCTCTTCCCTGTTAATCTTAAAATAACGGTACTGTTAATGGAGAAGATATCAAGAATTCTCATGCTTTGCATCGTGGCTCATGCCATTGCAATTCCCAAGGCCCGTGGTATTGATCAAGGGCCCGAAGCAGTTCAAGAATGGTTCAACAACCTTCCAAGTGCAAAGGAAAAGCTGACTAAACTTCACTTCTACTTTCACGACACTGTCGGCGGAAACAACCCAAGTGCTATTACAGTGGCTCAAGCGAACACCACTTCCACGTCACCTAGTCTCTTTGGTCTAATCAGGATGATGGATAATCCACTGACCGTTGGGCCCGAGCCCGACTCAAAGATCATTGGACGGGCTCAGGGGATATACGGCTCAGCCTCGTTCCAGGAATTAGGTCTCCTTATGACCCTCAATTTTGTGCTCACTGAAGGCAAATACAACGGCAGCACGCTCAGTGTGCTCGGCCATAACCCGATCCTGCATAAGTATCGGGAGATGCCTATTGTTGGTGGGTCTGGTGTCTTCCGGCTGGCCCGAGGGATCGCCACTGCCCAGACGGTATGGTTTGATGCCACCTCACAAGATGCTGTAGTCGAGTATAATGTCATGGTTTTGTATTATGAATGAATCCAATTGGTTATTACAAAGTTGGGTTTTGTATCAATTTATGTTGTGTCATGTTTGGTGCAATGGCAAGGGTAATTGGCTGTTGTGTTATGGCCTGCTTCGTTGTCTCTATATGTGTGTATTTGCCAATTGCTGGTCTTCTTTATACTTTTATTTAAGTTCATTTATAGAGGAATTTTACTTTTCTTCTATCCACACCTACTCGACAAGAGAAGCATCTACACAACACAAGAATTGAAGTCCAGAAAGCATCACATGCATATATGCATGTATGGTTGAAAGGAAAGGAAACAAAACACGTGGGATATGGTTGAATTGGCTCGGAGGTGTTCGTGGCATATTTGTTGAAGAAATTTTAGAATGGATGCTAAGATAAATAGAGAAAATATTATGTATGTTTTGGAATAAAGTAAGATTTGTCGTACGATAAAAAGTTAAATTAGTATGCGGTAGTTGGTTGTTGTGTATTTTTTAATTTTAAAAAATAAAGTATGCAATGATTGATTAGTAAGTATTTGTTGGACAAAATATTGGTTGGTAATTAATTAATTAATAATGTGTATGGATAAATGACAAAATATATTTTATTTATTAAAATATATTAAAATTGATTGTTGTTTGTTGTTTGTTTAACATTCCAGTCCCTTAATAATCATTCGTTATTGTTTTAAATATAATAAAATTATTTTGTATTAAAATTGTAAATTATATGATATATTTTATAAAGAATTTATCATTTATCATTTATGATTTATATGAAATATGAATGTTTCTATAATACTAAAAACTTATTTTAAAGATAAACTGGAATCTCTTAAAATGGTTCATAAACTTCTAAAACTCAATGTGAACCAGAGTTTAAAAAAAAAATTAATAATAATAATAATAATAATAATAATAATTGAAAAGGGTCCAATAGGAAAGGCTATAATCGAATTTTATATATTATATGGTGGAAATTACCTAAAATGTGTGGGCCTAAAATCTATTTAACTGAGAAAAAATCCAGCCCATTAAAAACATCTTAAACTATTCGGCTTCGTAGGAAAAATCCATCACTAAATGGACATAGAGGCTATAACGGCCCATTAACAAGCCCATATTTTCAGAAGAAGTTGTTGTGCCCAAAAAGGGTAATCGAATTACCCTTTTACTAACGGTCAACGGTGATTAGCACGCAACCACAATCTCAGGCGGCGATGCTCGCCGGAGATCACATGTTGCCGTACTTGATATGAAACTCAAAAAAAATCGTAGGTATTCTTGCTTTGTCCAGAATTTTTTCAATCTCAAATCACGAGGTCAGCTCCGTGAAGCAGTTGACACTTTGCCTCATTTATCTCGCAAAGGAATTTTGTTGAACTCCAAAATTATTGCCTCTCTTCTTCAGCAATGCGCTGATGCGAAATCCTTTAAAGAGGGGAAGTTGGTTCACCTTCATTTGAAGCTCACGGGATCAAAACATCCTAATACGTTTTTGGCCAATCATTTGGTGAATATGTACGCTAAATGTGGTGATCATGCGATGGCGCGGGAGGTGTTCGATAAAATGCGAGTGAGAAATTTGTACTCTTGGAACAATATGCTTGCTGGCTATGCGAATCTAGGAATGACAGAGGCTGCAAAGAGTCTGTTTGATAAAATGCCTGAGAGAGATTGCGTAAGCTGGAATACAATGGTGATGGCGTGTGTGCATAGTGGATGGTTTGATGAGGCTGTGAGGCTTTATATTGAGTTAAGAAGATCGGGTATTGGGTTCAGTGAGTACAGTTTTTCTGGGGTTTTGACAGTTTGTGTCAAGTTGAGGGCGTTGTGGCTGGCCAGACAATTGCATTGTCAAGTTTTTGTTCTGGGATTTTTTGCGAATGTGGTATCTTCGAGTTCTATTATGGATGTCTACGCAAAATGTGGTGAAATAGGAGATGCCAGAAGATTGTTTAATGAGATGAAATGGAGAGATGTTCTTGCTTGGACAACTTTACTTTCAGGTTATGCTAAAGGTGGTGATATGAAATCAGCTCAGGAAGTGTTTGATGCAATGCCAGAGAAAAATCCAGTTTCTTGGACTGCATTGATTGGTGGGTACGCCCACAATGGGATGGGGCATCATGCACTTGAGTTATTCACAAAGATGATCAAGCTAAATGTAGAACCTGATCAGTTTACATATAACAATTGCTTGTTTGCTTGTACTAGCATACTTTCACCAAATCACGGTATGCAACTTCATTCACATTTGATAACTGCTGGTATTAGGCCTACTGTAGTAGTTATAAGCTCTCTCATTGACATGTATTATAAGTGCGGAAGCTTAGAAGTTGCCATAAGAGTGTTTGATACGACACATAACAAGCAGCATGTTGTCCTGTGGAATACAATGATATCTGCATTAGCACATCATGGATGTGGTAGACACGCAATAAAGATGTTTGTAGATATGGTTAGATTAGGTATGAAACCAGATGACCTAACCTTTCTCGCCCTCATCAATGCATGTACTCATTCAGGGCTTGTGCAAGAAGGGCTTCGTTTGTTTGACTCAATGAAGTCAGATTACAATATTGTCCCTAATCAAGAGCATTATGCATGCTTGATTGATCTGCTGGGAAGATCTGGATATTTTAATGAGATTATGAATCAGCTGACGAAGATGCCATTTAAACCAGACGACTGTGTTTGGAACGCATTACTCAGTGTTTGTAGAATTCATGGAAATGTCGAATTGGGTAAAATAGTCGCGAGACATCTTGTTGAGCTAGAGCCTCAATTGCCTGCTGCATATCTTCTACTCTCAGCCGTATATGCTGCTCTTGGGAGATGGGAATCTGCACAAAAAGTGAGAGAGCTTATGCTTTCAAGAAATTTGGAAAAAGACCAGGCCCTTAGTTGGTTAGAAATTGATAGGAAATTGCAGTTAGATACCAAAACTGATACCTTGCATCATCCTGAAAGGCATAGAACCTCGGTACTGGATCTGTTAGCCGATCACAGCTAATTATATAGCACTGAGAGGTAAAACACCTAATTTTTGTCTTCACCCCTTTCATTAAGGCGGGAGAGAGAGCCTTCTTTGTAAACTTTGATATTGATTTGCCTTCCATCTAATTATCACAGTTTGTTTTGTTTATTAAAATTTTGGTCTCATACTAACTTTGTCGGAATTTTTGGATGGGAATTTGTCTGGTAATTCAGTTCTTTTGTCATTGTAATTTAACTGTACATGCATGAGAGAGATAAGAGGAAATTTTGTGGACCTTCTTGTTAGTTTCCTAAAATGTACAAGTATTCGATCTCTCTGTTGCCAAGATATTTGAATCTGCTTAGATATGACATTCTGGCATATATTATCCAATCAGTAAGATGATATTGGTTTGCTACTGTATACTAAATGTTAACACTTTATATCCCTGATTTCTAGGAAGGAGTCTCTTACAGCCTCACAATCATCTTTGACTTGCCTCGTTTTATTTAATTTGTTGTCTTTGTGTATGTCTTTCTGCCTATTAAGATGGTCAGGTGCCATGAACTGGCCTTAGCTACGAAATGAACTGACTGTCCACTCGATATATGAGTCTCTGTCTACAGTGCAGCGGGGACTGTAAGAATGGCATTTGAAGGCCAGGGATTGGAATGAAGTTGAAGGCAATTGTACGAAATGCACGGAGCCTTTTCAAATTAAATTATTCAGAATCCCTCCGTCTGAGCTTTGTTATAAAGTTGGATGATATTTGATAGTGACTTATGGTTGGGTGATGGCGAAATCTTGGTTGACTAATCATCTATTTGCTACACTGGAATGAGGAGCTTGTACACGATTTTGCTTTTATTTTAGAAGCCCTGCACAGGAAGGGAAGTCTCTTCATCAATCCTATGCCATTACCAGTTTTGGATGATACGCTGAAGAGGAATATTCATTACCAGTTTTGGACGATACGCTGAAGGAATATTCTTACATTCGCATTCAAGTTCGTGAATAGTGATTGGTTCTTGCGTCCTCTATTCTTTACCCTACTACCATTTGTTTGGTTCCTATATCAGTTTGTCGTGTGCCTGCAGGTGATATTATGATATAATATTATATGAAAATGGTCTCGGCAATGTATTTTGGAGTTCAAATTTAGTTTTCTTTTAACAAAAATCCATTATATCAGTTCTCCCCAAAAAAATTCTTTTTCGTTTTTTGATTCTAGGGTTTTCAAATTTCTTTTTTTTTTTTTCAGCTTCTTTGAGTTTTTACAAGACTTTTTTTTTCTCAATTTTTAAATATGTATTTTTTATAATTATATGTTCGGTCACCCGTTAACTCAGAATTTATATTCCATACAAATATATAATATCTCTAAATATTTGCATAGAAGCATAGGCCCCATTATAGATGCAGAGATGTAATACATGTTAATTAACATTATTAACGAGATACAAAACACGATAGTTGAATATATAAATGAAGCAATTATGTTAATACGAAATACAAAACACGATAGTTGAATATATAAATGAAGCAACAGCCAAGTTGTGGCATTGGACAGCCATACAGGTGGCTCCAATCAATAAGATAAAATCAATTTATAACACTACTCCCGCCAATCATTCAATCTAGACGGCCTCCCACCTCCACCAGACATATTCGCCTTTTGACAATGACATCCAACTACTACAATTTCATTGCATCTGCCTCTCTCTCTATTCATATTCCAATCAACAAGAAATTCGTAAACCTCTTTCAAGGAGGAGGAGGAAGAGAGAACGAGAAAGAAATTATTATAAACCCCTTTTAATCAGTTTTTCTTGTCGCCTTCAACAATGGGTGCCCAGGTTTCCAAACAGGTCGAACGAAGAAAGTCAATTTCCGCAGAGAAGAAAACCCTGGTTGACCTCAAACAAACCTCGGGCTGCAACTTTCCGGGCTGCGATTACCGGGCCGCCGACAGGAAAAACTGGATGTCAGCCCTCAACCCGGATAAAATCCGGATTAATCAGATTGTATGGCCCGGAACGCACGATTCTGCAACGGACAAAATTGGTATTCCTCTTGTAACCAGACCTTTTGCCCAATGCCAATCCCTCTCAATCTACGAGCAGCTAAACGTGGGGGCCCGCGTTCTCGATATCCGGGTCCAGGAAGATCGCCGGATATGCCATGGAATCCTCCTCAGTTACAGCGTTGACATTGTCATCAACGACGTCAAGAAATTTCTCCAGGAGACACACTCCGAGATCATCATTCTGGAGATCCGAACCGAGTTCGGCC
The DNA here is from genome assembly GCA_028749325.2 of Caryopteris x clandonensis. Lineage (NCBI taxonomy): Eukaryota > Viridiplantae > Streptophyta > Magnoliopsida > Lamiales > Lamiaceae > Caryopteris > Caryopteris x clandonensis. The sequence goes on along the minus strand of JAPYKT020000007.1, from coordinate 7,742,045 downwards.
ACGACGACCCGCCCGATTTCGACAAGTATTTGGAGGATCAGCTTGGGGAATACCTGATCCACCACGACGATCAAGTATTCAACAAAACAATATCCGAGCTACTCCCGAAACGCGTTATCTGCATCTGGAAGCCCAGGAAGGCGCCACAGCCCAAAGCGGGCGCCCCATTATGGAGTTCGGGTTACTTGAAAGACAACTGGATCGACACTGATAAACCGTCGACCAAGTTCGAGAGCAACATGAAGCATTTGGGAGACCAGCCCGTGGTGGCCAACCGAAAGTACTTTTACCGGGTCGAGAATACGGTTACGCCTCAGGCGGATAACCCGGTGTTGTGTGTCAAGCCGGTTACGGATCGTATCCACCCGTATGCGAGGACCTTCATAACTCAGAGCTTCGAGCGAGGATTTGCAGACAGACTGCAGATATTTTCCACGGATTTTATTGATGAGGATTTTGTGGATGCATGTGTAGGGTTAACGAGTGCTAGGGTTGAAGGAAAAGCTTGAATGAGTTTCATGCTACTATCAGCCACGACAGGTCGAATCGGACCCATATTCGGGTTTGCATAAAATTGTGAATTTGTCTGTTTATGTTCTTTAATTGGTGTAATTCAATATTCAGATTGTAAAATTTGTGCAGTGTGGTGCTACAGATGGAATAAATCGTACAGAATGATTTTCTTCTCATTGAGCCTATAGTTTTTCTGGTTCTGGTGCTGTAGAAAAGAGGTCACCATCACATTAATAAATGAAGTGCCGCCAATAATAAATTCTCCTTTCACATTAACTAATAAAATAAAATTTAGGGAACAAAATTATTCGTTTAATAATTTATCTACAAATTTCGGGGGAGCAAGAAACCCTGTTTCCTGGTACCTGATGGTTTATAGAAAAAGGTGAAGATACATCCGATCCGAGTAAATTAGTAATATTACAAAACAATAAACAAAATGAGAATTATTTGCTCCGTTTCTTCACTGCATTTTAGTTCAATTTCTTCCTCAAAGGGGCAAACTACTTCTCGCAGATTCTTCTTAATTCTTCTCACTTCCTTCTTTTGCCGTAATTGACCCACAAAATGGAGATATTTGAATTCAATGGATCTCTTTCAATCAAGGATGCTGCCTGCGAGCAACTAGGGTCGAACAAATTCTGCACTTATCGTCGATTTTTTGAGTAGGACAGATCCGGCAATACCCTTCCAGTACAGAACTTAGCTCTTAGAACTTCTTCAAGATGCCGAAAAATTGAAGAAAATGAACCTGCATCCAGGAGAAGTAAGTTTGGTTAGACTCGAGTTTCTGCTGATACAAGCATATCAGTATTTTTCATGACTCACAAGTTCACAACAAACTAAAGCCTTGATCAGACTAACTGGGGTATATGGACTACATCACGCCAGTGTATCGGTCTAAACACATGTTCCCGTTTATATTTAAGTATTACCTTTCTTTTTAAAACTAACTTTCCATGTCTTTGTAGGCCTTTCCCTTCACTTCTTAATTTGAGCAAAATTAATCTCTCTACTTTTTTCTTAAACAGTGTGATGGCGCATCAACCAAAAATATTTAGTATGAATATCAGAATATTAAATTAAAAAAAAAAAAAAAAAAAAAAAAAAAGAAGAAGAAGAAAGAAGGTCATGCAAGATAAAAGAAAAGAGTTGGAATTCATCCCACTGAATAAATAACAAAAGGTAATGAGCCAAGTATGCTAGGATCCACATACAAAACAGATGGCAAAGGGCTTCAGTAGTAGAGCAGGAGTATTTACATTAACAGAACTAGATGAAAATTAAGGGCTGACAAGGAGAAACAGCAACATTAAAAATTTAAAAATTTAAAACTAAAAAATAGAAACAGAAAGGTTGTGTTCAATTGATTGAATATATTTTGTCAAATCTAGCATCCATGTTTTCAAAATGTAGACAGGCACAACACAAACACACACACACACACTATTCAGACCCATAGCACAATGGCTTATTTATTCAAAGGGAATTTATATTTGACAATCGAAAATATAGAAAGTGAGGTACCAGAAATGGAGCTTGATTTTTCAACCAATGTTCCTCTTAGCAAGAGCGTTCCTGGATTCTGCTGAAAGACCTGCACAAAGAAGAGATTTAGAACTACACTTTAGGATTTAAGAAAGATTACTATCAGAAAATTTTCAGGTGAAAATGAAATTACTGAAATGCGAAAGCACAAAGCATCCTGTTGCCTGCCGTAATCATTTGAAGAATTGGATATGTTCAAGTCATGATGATAACAAGCATCCCCACTTCTATTACTTGTCTCAGTTTCAAGAATTGCATCAATTTGATCCTTTGTAGCAGTAATCTTAACATAAAGCTAAAAGTTAGTTATTGGAAGTGATACAATTATAATCGACAAAAAGATAGACCAGTTGAGCATACATCAACATTAAATTTGGCATCATCTAATTTACAGGATGCACCATTGTTGGAGAGGTAGGATTCCACTGACTGCAACACATGAAAGGCACCATGCTGACGTTGAAGGCCCTAAAAGAAACCCATATGTACAATTTCATCAATAATTGCTAATTTATTAAATAAATAGCACCAAAAACCAACCAAAACAATGCTTCTGAAATAGAAAATGTTTTAAACCTCCATCATGAAAGATAGATTATTCTCCTCAATTTTGTTAGACGGCACCATCTTTCTTGAAGCAGGCAAAAAAGACCATGCAAGCCCCCATCTTGACGTCCTGCCTTGGACAAATTCCGTTGTCTTCACCACAGTGGCTCCTACTTTCCAGAGCTCCGACACAAGAATATTTAGGTTCAATTTTCTTCCTACCATAGAAGTGTACCACCTAGACAAGAACAAGGTAACGTCGAGACAATTAATGTCAGGCCTAAATGGAAAATAACTTAAGATGGATATAAACATGAAACCTAAATATGTGTTTCAGGTTTGCACTATCTTCAATGATGCGAGAGATAAAGGCATGTTCACCACCAGAACAGACCATCTCCTCTGGAGTCCCTCCACAAGAAGTCTTTGGATTTAAACCTGCTTCCTCCATTGTCTCAAAGAATGGGGGATTGCACATACAGAAGTCAAAAATCTCACCATCCTTCACAACGCCAAGAAGCACAGGTGGCCCATTCTTCACATCTGAATTTTCAAGTACAGACGATGCCAAATGGCCAGCATTTTGGACCTCTCCACTGCTAGAGTGATCGCTACCTTCACTGCTGCATCTCTGACTGTTTTGCAATTCTTCCATGTGATACATTTTATCCTCAGTACCAACTCTTCTGATTTCAATCAAGTCGGATATATGAGGATTGCTCTTGACGTTTTGATTTGCCCACTCTATAGCTATATCAGTAATATCTGATAAAAACAAACACATTAACACCTTTAACACTAAATGAAACAGTGAAAGACATAATGCAAAAGCCAAAATGTAAAGAATAACGGAACAAGTACCTGAACCAACAAACTTCCAACCAAGAACAGATGCACCAAGAAGGGGATAAATACAATTTGCTCCAGTCCCAATGTCAAAACCTCTCTTGACATCGCCATCAGCTCTGGTAGGTGGTATAATATCTGATGCCAAAAGATCTTCTATCCAGTGGATGTAATTCAATCTGTTTGGAACTGTAGGGCAGAGCTGCCCATCGGGAATCCACCTATCAAATTCGGACCAAAATAAGGATACCTAAATTAGAACCAGATATACCTATAAGATACGTAAATACACTCAGTCATCAACCCAACACCTTACCTCAAACCCCAACCCAAGACTCGAACGGCTACACACAAGGGAAAAAGGAGACATGTTCAGAAATAAAAAATGGATGCAGACAGTGTGCAGATCTTCATCTTCAATCTCCGAACAGTTTAAAATACTTTAGAACACACTCAGCAAAGAGAACCCAGATGTAACAACAAGAAACTGAGCCTGTGATATGGCTTCGATTACAAACCAAATTTTGCTAAAATGAATCAATATTTAGGACATAACAAGCAAAACATAGCTCAGTGTTTAGCAGACCCGAAAGTAATTGAAACTTGAAAACAGAAAAATAGATATATAACTACACCCAGCTAATTTAAACTCGTCAAACAAACAATTAAAATAAATAAAAATCAATTAATATAAAATATTTATTTAAAAAAAAAAAAAAAAAAAGGATCAACAATCCTTGATGAACAGAATAATAATAATAATCACAGCAAAAACTAAGCACATTTACAGAAACACGCATTTTTCAATTAAGTGTACCAATTGAGACCGTGATCGTGAAGCAGCAAGACGCGCGTCAACTCGCGGGTAGCATTGAAATCCGTCCAATCAATTTTAGGCCGGCCGTCGTGTGAGTAGAACACATAGGGCTCAAAACTCGGATACAGAGACGCTAGCAAAGCGAAATCCGGCGGATTGTCGGAGTATTTATTTCGTGGATGGATTCCCCGGCGCTCACCGCCGTTTTTTCTCTTCCTCTTGCCCGCCATCGGCCGCTGCAACCCTAACCGCCATCTCCATTCAAATTGAACGACTTTAATAGCTACCTATCCCCGAAAACGCGATTTATCTTTACTGAGCGTTTTTATCCTATTAATTGCCTATATGTTTTAATTGGAAAACTAGTAACGGTAAGAAAAAAAAAACACACACACACGACCTTTAATAATGAATTTGCCCAGTTTTTGTATTATTAATATGATGAATTATTATATTTGTTTTTTTATTTTTTATTTTTAAATTAATTATAAGTAAATTTATATTTATATTAATATAAGTATAAACATGGTTAATTAAATAAAATTATTCAATTAATTCTCTTAATAAATAATGTTATTCTTCTTCATATAAAATACTCAATCACGACATGTCACCACCACCACATTTATTTGTATTAATAAGTCTTTAATTCTTTTCTTCTCTTACACATGTTTCAATTATTTATTCATATTTGTATTTCAATTTCTTTTTTACTAAAATTTAAAAACTCAAACAACACGTTCGTTTTTAAGTTTGTTTTTTCGTATGGTATATCAAATTAATCATCTTTTCGTGATCTTTAATTTGACTCCAATACTGCATATTTTTAAATAAAAAATTACATTTAAAGTATGATATTTTTTTTTATGGATAGAATAAAGTTTGTGTATGAATTTAATTAATTATTTTTATTTTGATATATATATATTAAATTTGAATAAATAATATTAAATTTTTATATAGATTTGATGCAATAGTATAAATATTTTTTTAACTAAAAATATTATATGATCTAATTTATATAATATTATAATTCATTGTTCCACCATAATAGTTTTAGTGATTTGAATATTTTGCATTGAGTTAGAAACACTCTGACATTTATTTTAAAAAGTGTTGCAATATATTATTTAACAAAGATAATTTTTAAGAGAATGATATTGCAATATAACATAATAAAAAATTAAATCGCTGAATATATAAAAATTTAATTGACATAAATAATTATTATATAAATTTTTTAATAATATTAATATATATTATTAATATAATAAAATATATTATGTAGTTTAAATAAAAAAAAAACTGATATCTAATAAAATTATTCAAGTTCGTTTTTATCAATGGTGTGTTATTTACAGATTTATGTTGGTTTGGTGATCTCTAATTTATTAAATTATTGTGGTTACATATATTAAGAAGGATATGAATCGATCACCGATGTATTTGAGTATTATATAAAAATTAATTGATTTTAAAGTGTATATTATTTTGTTTATTATAATTCATATTTTATCATAATTTAATTATGTAATTTATATATAAAAAAAATGAGTATATAAGAATAAGAAACTTGTTTTGTTTTCTCAGATAATTTTTTTTTTTTTTTTTTTTTACTTTTAAAGGTCAAAATTGTTATTTTACTTTAAGTAAGCTATCCTTGTTGCTTGCTTAACTTTTTGCAAATTGACTACCGAAATATTACAGTTTTCTTAACTTTGTAATAGTGAGATTTTAGATGTTAGGGTACCGTGCGTTTATTTTACACAATTATTTATTTAATTATTTTTACTATTTATTTATGTTAAAGATCGTAATAATATTTTTAAAATAAAAAAATAATATTTTTAAATTAAATTAATAATATTTTTAATTAGATAGCATGATATATCTTATATACATAAATTGTTGCGATCTTTAATCTATAAACATATATCCTAAAGTTAATTTAGATTTTAATAATAATGATTTTCTATTAATTCTATCAATTAAAATGGATTATCATTTCAAAAGACGTTGGATGTGAGCAGAAATTTTAATCATAAATATCCATGAATTGACCAAATTCCGCTAATTAATAATAGGCGTGATTAGTTTAGATATTTTTGTATTATCTTAATAAAAATCAAATATCTTAAAAACTAATATTTTTATTTATTTTTTTGAAAAAAATGCTACAAATTACGTTTTTCCATTTTTAGATGATTTTTTATGTCTGAAATAAATATTTATAAGATTATTTTAAAATATAATATTTATGAACTTTAAGGTGAAATGAACTAACTTGATAATACAAAAGAATATCCACTGAATATTATTATTATATTTATGCTCGTAAATGTTAAGCAAGAAAGAATCAAGACTTTTCTGGCAACACTATTCCAAAAATAGAGAAATACATGTGGCACTGCTCAAAAAGGACGAAGTGATAAGTCCCATCCCCGCACACCCTTTGACTGTAAACATTGCCTTCCACTCACCTTTCTCTATTTTGTTCTCCCCAATTATTTCAAATTCATGTTTAATTTTTTTTTTTTTTTATATCTTAATGTTTCCTTATATTAATCAAATTAAATCAATTAAATTTTTATTTTATAAATAATTATGCATGATTTCATGAGTTAAATTACTGAATAAAAAACAAGTATTTACAATTTTATAATTTTAAAAAATTGCTTTTGTACTCAATTAATTACAAAAATTATAATCTCTAAACATATTCTTTTTCTTTGGCAGAGAAAATATATTCTTTCAAAACTTACGTCACAACTATTATTATTATTATTATTATTATTATTATTATTATTATTATTATTATTATTATTATTATTCCATTCAATGGACGAATAGTTAGGAATCAAATCAAATCCTCTATATTTTGTTCCGTGGAGAATTTCGACAACAATCAAATAGACTAGGGATCCAATTTTTTTTATTTTCATCCACAGGAAATATAAATTTAATATTATAATTCATTTTCACAATATTTGCAATTCACCGAAGGGCAATATAAGTATTCCATTCTAATTAATTATCTATTTCTCAAGTTGTATAAAATGGAACAGGGGAATTAATTTCTCATCTTACTAAATTACAATTAATTTAATTTTGCTTCTAATTTTGTTTCTATCTACTTTTATGTTTTACTCTTTCAATTTTATTACCAATGACTAATTTTTCATCAATTGACTTGATTGAAGTGCCGATGAACAATTTTACTTCGTTAGTTATCCAATCATTAATCGTTAAATTAAAGTTAAAATAATACAAAAGAAAAGAAAAAAAGCTGAAGGTGGAAAAATAAAAAAATTAACACCAATATTAAATTAAATATAACTTTGTAAGATCTAAATAATTTTTTTTTCAAATTTGCATATATTCAATTTTAAACGAGCACGTATTCATTAGATTAGGTATATTTGAATTGAAATTTATGTGTTTGTTAAATATTTTAAAATTATATTAAAACGAATAATATAAAGTCATATCAAATACTTTTGGACAATCGAATCCCCATTTCAATTGGTCCATCCAATTCAAATATATTTTTACTATATAATTATATATATCTATATATATATATATATATATGTGTGTGTGTGTGATGTTTGTACTTTGTAGCATATATAGTATTCGCACGCTACAGTCATTTCGCAAAACTATTTCAGAAAATTAGCGTGATTTGGACGATGTGTGCTTCTCGTTCGTTGGTCACGCATCTTCCAATTTAAACAAAATCTTACACGCGGCCTTTTTTTTTTTTCTGAAAAAAGAAAAACCAGCACGTGGCTTATATACAGTGTGTTCTCTACTCAATCATGGAATGTGAAAAGCTTATATATAATATGTACAGAAGGATTTAATTTTATGTAACGGACTGATTTTTACTTATATAATAATAATAACAATAATAATATTAATCCTAACTGACTCAATTCTATTTTTTTATTGAGGAATTGTTTTACAAAAAATAATATTATTTTGGAGAAAAGTCATTTTTTTAATATTTTAGCTTAAAATTTTATATCAAATTTTTTTTGATAAATAGAGTATTTTTATCGTGGCAATAATATTTTATGAATGATTTATATTATTTTTAATCAAAATTATTATTTTATATTCACAAGATGCTATATTTTGTGTACATGAGGAAGAAGGTAAGATTCGTGAGTTATATTTTAGGTTTAGTCAACTCAATTGCACGGATATATATATAGATTTGTACAACTATAATAAAGGAAATTAAATTTTACGGTATGATTGGTATAAATGAATGAGGTGGGAATGAAATGATCACTCCCGTATTCATTTCAATTCATATGATTGTATAATTTTATGTTGGAAATAATCATTTCTATAAAAATTCCTACTTCCACATCCATGGAATTAATCATTCATTTCACAACACATAGTATTAGTTATTCCTTACAATTTGCACTGACCTTTACACGTCTTAATAGAGAATACGTGAATCTCAAATTTATTTTTTATTAGCTTATTTTGAATTTGGTAGATAAGTTCTAAGTTCTACCCTACAATTCTCTTAAGAAAAACTTTTATAATACTTTTTAAACTTTTTCTTATTTTTGACATTGTTGGTTTATTTGACCTTTTTTAGTTATGTATTTATTTAAAGGTTTTCCTATCTTAATAAAAATATTCAAATAAAAAATTTGAAAAGAGTACATTTTCAAATATAAAGTATTTAAAATTACTTTAAATTTCATATCCCTCGTATCAAAATGGAGCCTTAAATTCATAGAATTATTGGCCTGGCCTTGTAAAATTATTTGTTTTCAAATATGTAGATTCCGACATTTTCCTCTTTTACCAAAACTTCACTTCCACACATCACGTCACGTGAGTTGAGATCATCAGTTTAAGAAATATCATAAAATGAACAGGGATTTTTAAAGACAACTAAAAAATCTCTCTATCTCTGTGCCTCAATTTGTAACTATTTTTTAAATTTCTAGATTTTGAATTTTATGCATTTTCGAATTTGAAAAAAATAAACATTTTAAAATTGCCACCAATTTTTTTTTTTGTAAGCTTTATTACCATAAAAGTACATAACTAAGGTTTTAAATATTTATTTTTGTAGTAATGATTGAATTCATTAATAAATATAATAAAAGTTTAAATAAATATTATGTGCGACAGATGATGCTCCAAATTTTGGAACACATACATATACTAGCTAACTCAAGCTAGGTTCCCGCAACCCAATTCTCTTTTCAAAACAATTAATATTTTTAAAATATGTTTTTAAAATATTAGTTTTTTCATAAAAAATTTTCAACGAGACAATATAATTTAACTAAACAACCTCTCAAAAAAATATTATAATTTATTTTATAATTAATCAAACAATAGTAACCTTTGTTTTATATGTTTTAAGTTTATTCCATCCATGGGTGCAACCGTGACAAAATTTATCAAATATATAGGGAAGATGATTTATTTTCAAAATTCATTCTGACTTTATTGTGGATCGTTATAAATGGAGTAATTGAGGTACGAATTGGGGGAGGTTTTGTTAGATGAAAATTAATTTAATATTCATAAATCATATATCATTACTTAATTGCAGCACTAAAAGGTATCCAATCAATCATTTCCTTGGAAATGCAAACTTTGTACCAATTAAATACCCACACATGATGATTTTAAATAATTTGACCATTTTATATAAATTCCTTAATTCTAGGATTTTTATTTATTTTTAATTTCATTTTATTTTGTGAGTGGAAGGATTTGAGGGAAGTGGGCATTAGGACCAGTGGGAATATATAGTATCCATAATTGAAAGGTCAACTTGCCTTTCTAAATATTATAAATATAATATAATCTTATTTAAATTCTAAAATCATATATATCAACAGAGCATAATATCTTAATTTATATTCTGGTCTTTTAACAACAAAATGATAATATTATTTAGTATAATAATGATTGTAAATTAAAATGCAAATTAGGAAATAGGAAATGTTAATTAAGCCCCGAATCCAACGGTCAGGCAAAAGTAATTCACCAATCCTGGCCGTCCAATTTCCTAGATAACATCCGCCCGTCTTGGCTTCCCGAAAAAAAGTAAAAGAAAAAAAGTAAAAGTAAAAGTAAAATATCCCGGACCCCACTCTGGAATTTTCAAGCATTTGATTCCAAAAATCAAGTCCGCCGACGTGGCACGCTCCAATTAAAATATATATAATCAAGCGTCAGTATAAACCTGATAAATATCACACAGAGGCAAAGGGGTATTATTGAGAGAGAGAAAGCTAGGGTTTGTTCGACGACAATGGCAGAGGGTGATTTGAAAAAGGGGTCTGTGAAATGGTTTAACGATCAGAAAGGGTTTGGGTTTATAACCCCTGATGATGGAAGCGAGGATCTGTTTGTACACCAATCGGCGATCAAAACTGATGGCTTCCGCAGCCTTGGTGAGGGCGAGGTGGTGGAGTACATCGTCGAGTACGGAAACGACGGACGCGCCAAGGCGGCTAACGTGACCGGACCCGATGGTGCTTCGGTGCAGGGAAGCTCCCGCGGATCGTACGGAGGACGAGGCGGCGGTGGAGGCGGCGGATACAACGGTGGAGGCGGTGGGTACAATGGCGGAGGCAGAGGTGGCAGTCGCGGTTATGGTGGCGGTGGCGGTGGCTATGGAGGTGGAGGTTACGGAGGCGGCGGCGGGGGCTATGGAGGTGGAGGCGGCGGAGGCAGCGGCTGTTACAAATGCGGCGAATCTGGGCATATGGCAAGGGAGTGTTCGCAGGGCGGTGGAAGCGGAGGAGGTGGGCGATTTGGCGGCGGTGGAGGTGGCGGAGGGGGATGTTATAGCTGTGGAGAAGATGGGCATTTCGCTCGCGAATGCCCTAATTCTAACCGTTGAACTAGGTATCCGCAATAGCTGTGTCCTTTTATCGAGTGTTCTGCTACATGTCTTTTTTTGTTCTTATTTTAGGATTCTGGTGCACTAAAAATGTTTGAAATCAAAATGTTGCTTGTTCTTGTTTAGGCTTGACCTTTTGGCTTTATGGTCAGCTTATCGGTTATGTGTCTTATTATTCTAAGGGTTATGTTGGTTTTTGACTGGTTTTTGTTCCCAAATGTTATACATGCGTATGTATAAGCGTATTTGGTGGTCAGTTATTCAATGGATTATCTCCGCTGTTCCCAAAATTGTGTTTCTTTTTTGTGTCAATTTTTTATTTCTTTGTATTGTTGATTGGTGTTCTTTATCTTTAGTATCTTTAATTTTCAGTCTCATAAGTTTGCTGAAATTACAAGAAAAATTAGTTTCTTGGCAAATGAATTCCGCAGATTGGATTTTATTGTTACTTTACAACCTGACCTTTAATATTTTGATGTAACCTGCAACTATGAGGCCGATCTTTTATTGGGCCTAATTTATATTTTGGGCTAACTAAGTCTCAAATCATTTTATTTTGTAATCAATTACATTTTCCCATGTTGCAAGAGAGATTAATACATATGAAATTTTTGTTGTAAGATTCATTAATACATATGAATTGAAGGCTTCAACTATTTGCTTTCGAACTTTTAAAATAAGCCAACTATTTGCTTTCGAACTTTTAAAATAAGCCTTGATAAACCCTTGAACCTAAACTTTTTAAATAAGTCATATAAACCCATGAACTTATAAATATGAGATAATAGGAAAATTTGAAAATTTGATAAAATGAAAACTCAAAAAATATTTATTAAATAAGAAAATATAATTATCTAATTTTTTTTTTCAAAGGCTTGGCATTATATAAAGTATACAATAAATAAATATATATATATAAAACAGCTACAGTGAGTTGCTAGAATATTAGTTGTTATTCAGATTTTTTAGAAAATTTTGTGATTTACTTTATAATAAATTTGACATACAATATATATTACATATCTATATAATAATAAACGGACTATTTAAATATTTGTTAATATTATTTTTTTGAACCATTTTCTTTCCACAACTCAAAATTGGAGTCATAAGAATGTTGTCATATTGCTAGACTATAAACATTCGTTTCAATATACTTATAATATATTTAGAATATATCTCATATCTAAATAATCTACACCATTGAATGTCAATAGAATACTGATATGTATTAATTTGTTGAACTGATTTTTAGATTTTCAGTAATATCTATCTATTAAACTGAATGTTCACATATGAAATATATCTCATATCTAAATAATGTCCATCATAAAATGCCGATCTGTACGGATCTATTGCACTCATTCCTAATTTTTCAGCAATACGTAACTATTTACTGAACTGAATTTTTATTATAATGTATCGTCTATATTGTGCACTCTCACTATTTATATTTTCAACCTTGAAGAAATTCCCTACAAAGCGGGTGAGCTGAGGTGGGGTGAAGAAAAGAGTCCCCAATTGTCAGACGGGCCCACGCCCTTTAGCTAATACCTATCCTTCGTTTGTACTCAACTTAACCAGTCCGGCACTAAAGGCCCTTTGTGAAGATGTTCATTTAGAGAGAAGGAAAATCTTAATTTTTGAGCAATACCTAACTATTTATTGAACTAAAATTTTATTGTAAATAGTATATCATTTTGTGTTGTCTCCACTATTCATATTTTCAACTTTGTGAAAGATGTTCATCTAAAAAGAAGGGGTTGGACCTTAGACGTTATTTGGTTCGGCTTATGATGTACCCACATTTGGGGACACAAATCAAATTTTCAGTTTTGAGTGTGTTTTTTAAAAAATGAATAGGTATCGTAGTATTTAACATATTTAATTTTATTATTTTTGCAAGGTGATAATATTCGTAGTCAAGCAAAAAATTTACACATAAATAGCTTTAAAAAACTATTATTTGAGGAAAACTATATATTATCTCTAATATCATAGTGTCAACCGACGAATTTAAATTCAAAACAGCAAGTCATAGATATAAGTTCGATTTTTACAAAGGTTCACTCGATTGAATATCTCGTCTAAAGAAGAAAGATGAAACCCTTTTACTTGATACTCTATTTTTTATTTATTATAGTAATATATATTTAGTAATTTGATAATTGTATTATAAATAAAATTAATTAATATTCACATATAATTTTATATATAATATTTATCTTTATTATACTCATGGTACATATATAAACTATTGAACATAATTATATATATTTTTTAAAAATTATAATTTTATATATTAATGAAATTTAATAATATTATACTACAATAATATATACATACATCGTATGAGAGAACATACTAGTTAAGATCTATACAAGAAAAGAAAAATCCAATGCCGCAACTAATTTATTTTTAAATTATTAAATATTTTATATATTTAAATTTTTTTATATTTACTTATTCTAAATAAACATAATGTGCTCATATTATTTGATTATATTAGAGATTTTGGGTTGTTTTCGATCATATGATTTTTATTACTCACAAGTGGGAAGTTTGTCACATAAAACTTGTTCGCTCCATCTCATAGTTAGTTTGCTAGTTATTAGTTCCCTTTATGTTCGTTCTCACAAGCAAACATAAAATTATAAAATTAGTTCCATAATTATAAGACATTTACAATTTTAGTTTTATTCAAATATAAATTTGTAATTATGTTCGATAATAATTTTAATTTTACAAATTTAGTGTTAGTTTTGGTGGAATTAGAAATTTTGCCGGAATATGACATGTGCGTCTCACATGCCTCTTTTCTTGTCAAACTTTTATGATGTGACTTTTAAATTTTCACACAACCTGCAATTTTTTTTATTTTTTAAATAAAATGACTGTCTTCATAAATGAACAACCTGTAAGTAATCAAATCTAAACGAGCTAGAATTTTTTATTACTTACGGGCCTAAAGAAAACAACCATTTTGTTTTAAATTATTTTAAATTTATTTTGTTTACGTGGCATTTCTTTTATTGTGTTGACTTATTTTTTTGGAAGTTGTGCGAAAATTTAAAAGCTTCGTTAGAAAAGTTTCGTCCGCAAAAAAACACATGAGATACATATATCAAGTTATAGCAAAATTTTCAATTTTCATCAAAATTCGAACTAAAATTGCAAAATTAAAATTATTTAAAAATATAATTGCAAATTTAAATTTAAACAAAATTAAAATTACAAACATTCTATAGTTATTAAACTAATTTTGCAATTTGCTCCACGAAAAGATAATTGTTATCTTGTAATCAATTAATTATTATTTTTACTATGTTTATCCCAACGACCACAAAAAAAAATGGGTCTTTTTGAATGACATTTTATTCATTGCAAGAACCTCTAAATCTAAATTACAAGGACCAAAAAAAAAAAAAGGCACAAAATTGATTTGTGTTTGATTTCAATAGTGCACTCACGTTTCCTACAGACGGTTCCCTCCGATTTCCAGTTCTCCAACAATCCCACATTTCAAATGGGCCTACTTAAGACTAGAGAAGAAGCAGCAGAGAAATTAGGTTAAGGGGTGTGATGATGAGTGGCGTTGGCCATCGGAGGTGGAAGAGGAGCAGTAGCATTGGGCGAGTGCGGCGGCAGTTGAGGCGGGCACTGGTAGCATTTTGTGAACAGCCCAAATGTGTCAATTTGGTTGATGAAGTTGGTCATACTGGCCCATCCACCAAACCCGAACCCGACAATTAGAACCCATACAACCACAAATATGTTGATCACATAGGTGCCCACCCACCTCCCAAAGTACTTTGATGGCTGCTCAACTGCATTCTGCAAAATATACAAGATGAAGTCATTCATATGATTTTTAAAGTTGGATCAAAATTAAGATTAATTTGAACAAATAGATGAATCAATTATGTATGTTGCATAAAAGTGATATTGATATGAAAGTTCTTGGAGTATTCCGAGACAAAGAATCATATGATGAAGAGAATATTATTCTGTCCTCCCACACCTTCTAACCATATTCTTCACTCATATGATGAAGAGACTGTAAAGCAAACTCAAGAAATGGAATGCTCTGTAGTTGCCAAATGGTGTTAAAAACTTATAACAATTACAATGTGATTGATCGATTTGGATTAGAATGCAAAATAGATTGTTAATGTAGGAGGTACCTCTCTGGCTGCAGCTGATTTGAATGTGACAATGTAAGCCAAGGCCGGGATAATGTAGACTGTGAAGCTAACAAGGAGTGATCCAACGGTGGAGTTGATGGGGCCAAAGAACGGGAAGATAATGGCCAGGAACCATATTGGCACCACCACCGGCAACCTAGCCGCAGCCCTCT
This sequence comes from Caryopteris x clandonensis, assembly GCA_028749325.2. Classification (NCBI taxonomy): domain Eukaryota; kingdom Viridiplantae; phylum Streptophyta; class Magnoliopsida; order Lamiales; family Lamiaceae; genus Caryopteris; species Caryopteris x clandonensis. The sequence continues at coordinate 7,726,523 of JAPYKT020000007.1, read as the reverse complement.
TGCACAAGCTCTTGCACTCGTGCATGCCGATTGCCTTCTCCCACACGAAATACAAGGGCGTGCACGCGAACCCAAACGTTATAAACTGCATCAACTTAACAACAATCAATGTCCACGCACAAGATAGGATTCCCATGTAACTGAGCTGAGTCAAGTTAATTCATCAACTCACCTCAGTGACTTAGAATACAATAAAAAATGCTCGACAAGACTCGACTCGGGTTAGATAGGAGTATTAATTAGAGCAGGATTGAAAATACATGCCTGGTGGATGAGCATTAAAATGACAGCCATGTCCCTGAAGGGTGATCTTGGAATTAGAGAAAATGCATTGGAGTGATTGAGAAGCAAATCTCCAAAAGCCCAGTAGACAGCTGCTGCAGATGGGAGGGTGAGAGTCAACACATAGAGTGTGGCCCATAAATATATGGACTTGAACTTTTGTGGCTTCCACATTGCGTGCATTAATTCTCTGCACAAATTAATTCAACGAGTAGTGTCATGTCTACTAACTCGATTTTGAACACACCATCTTATACAAACTTTATGAAACTACATATGTAAATTAGACGATTATTTTGTTTTCTTGACTCATTATTGTTCTCGAACCACTAAGCTAACGCGTATGTATGCACACCACACATAACGGGATACTTTATTTTAAAATTGTGTTCCATCTTTCATTCCGATAGAAAGAAAATGGGTGCCTGGAGATTGCAGTGAAGAATTTAATGATGTATCAGAGTGCAGCCCCAGAGATCAGTTCTCACTAATCTCATCTCACACAGAAGGGGGGGGGGGGGGGGGGCGCGGGGAAGGAACTGCAAAAAGTGATTGGAGAAAGCGCTGTGGCTTTTTTCCATACATGCAAAAAGGGAAAAGTGTGTTCCCAAGAAAGTGCGACTTTTAACACAAGCTAGCACGCCTATGGAAGGGCATAGTCGGAAATCTAATAAAACTGTAAGAAAGGGACATGTCATACACTCAACTCAGAGAACTATAATAGGAAATAAAAAAGATTGGTCACAGGGTTGCATGGCTCAGATCGTGTCTATATTTGCTAAGGTTCGGTCCCTTTTATAATCAAAGGAATAAAGGCCAAAGAATCTAGTCCCGGAATTCACTGTTTTACCCCTGGTGGCTTGACAGAGACATTGAAAAACGTGAAGAGACAATAATAAATGTATTTGAAAGATAACGTTAAAAGACAGGAATCAATATTAGTATTGTATGTGAGGATGTCTTACACAGTCACAGCATGTCCCCCAAATGTGTATAGAATGTTTGTGGCTCCTGTGAAATACAGAACCATCTTGGTTGGCCCCGAGTGCTTCACCCCCTCAACCTGTCACAATGTAATCACATTCATATTATTATTAATAAAACAAGCAAGAATTGATCACAAGACAGCTTTGACTAGAGATGTTGACGACCCAACAAGATTCTTGTTTGAAATAAAAGTTTGATTATGGTTAATAATTTATATAGTACCTGTCCATGAAGTAGGGATGCAATGGTGAGGTACCAAGCAGTATAAGTGGTCATAATCAAGCCAAGAAAAGACCAGATTCTGTAATTGTGGAATGAAGGAATGAAAACTGTTGTTGCACAGCATGCTCCGAAGATGTAAGTCCATGTTCTCTTGTCCAAATTGTCGTTTATGTAATAAATATTGCTGCAAGAAAGTGTGTTATTTCTTTGAATTAAGATTACAGATTCTTGATGATATATGGTTATAGGGACAGGGTTGTGTGTGTGTATACCTAGCACAGGCAATAAGTTGGATGACAGATCCAAAGAGAAGGAAGGTGCAGTTAAACGCCAAACCCACGTTCCTCCAGTGCTTTCCGAGGAGCCCATCAAGAACTTCAAACCACTGGCGTTGTAAGAAAGGAATTAATTATACAACATTTGACAGAGACAAACAGGAAAGCATGTGCGATAATGGACATGGTAATTGCCACTGTTGTCTTTTCTTGTGTTGGTTTGTATACATTACTAAGAAATACTAGTATATATTTCTAAGGAATTTTAGGAAAATTAACCTGAATAACATGGTTCCTGAAATCAACTTTCTCTCTCTCTTTCCTGGTTCTGTACTCCACATAGAGGATGCTAATCAGGTAAGCTGTCCAGCTTCCCAATAATCCATAGAAAAGCTGAAACAAAATTCCAGACATCATTCCCAGCTGCGAGAATGAGTATGGCAATGTCAGCAGCACTTGAGCCACCTGCATGCAGAAATACACATTCAACACCACTCATCAATGTCTGTAAGTATACCGAATACGAGAGATATGATAGAGAAAGAGAGAGCGAACCTGGTTGGAAGCACAGCTGAACCAGGCATCATAGGCGGAGCCACCATGCCAAAAGAGCTTGGAAACTTTCGATTTGAAGTCTCTTGGTTGTCCCTCTGTTTCCATTTCCACATAATTTCCAACCATAACAGTCTCCACCACCTTGTCCGAAGACTCCATTTTTCACTCCACAGTGTGCCTTTCTTGTTAAGGTTCTGGGACTTGTATCGCAATCTGAGTGAAACATGTAACAAGGTGCGTATCTATATTTATATTGGGGAAGCTGTAGTCTGAGGTGGGGTAGAGTGGGGTTGGGGGGGGGGGGGGGGGGCGAAGTCTGAAAAGGATAAAAGGAATAATAGAGAAGAGCGACTTTGGGAAGAGCAGAAACCCGCTTTTGTAGAGGTTCAACGCCTTCTTTCTTAGTAGTGACGAGTACAGCTGTTCCGTGATTAATTAATTAATTAATTAATCTTTTTGTCTTTTAGTATGCTAATTCATTAAACTTAATTATTTATTAAATAAATTATAATTAATATTTAACAATTATATAAACGTGAGAGGGCAGTCCGCACGAGTGGTCTCGCATTCCGATACGGACAAATTAATAATATGTAATTATGCTAAGCACAAGTTTTTTTAATTAATCTTTTCAGTACAAATATGGGGCAATCAAAATCTATTTCAAACTATTAATTACTCAATACGGACTCACCCAATTGAATTTGTAGCTGAATTAATAATCTTAAGGTATTTGGAAATTTGTAATATATTATTTATATATTTTTTTATTAGGACAATTTGGAATTGATTTTTTTAATGTTTAAATTTGTTGGCTAACTCATTTAATTCATTTATTTTTTTAAGATTGATAATATTTTTATCAAAATAGAAAAATATTTTTAGAATATAATTTTATTAGCATAAATTTATATTTACTAAAACAAAATTTTCATAAAATATTGTCATACGTTTTAATTTGTCTTCATATTATTTAGGTTTTCTCAAGACGCTATTACTTTTGTATTAGTATTAGGTAATTATTTTTCAATATCGATAAATTTATATGTATATATATATATAATGCATATTGTGAACCATATAATAATAATTATTTCCCCGAAACGTAAAATAAAAAGTATTATTATTAGTACATTATTCTCATTACTTTTAGTAATTAATATTGTCATTACTTTTTTAAATTTTAATGATTGGTTTATTAGTAATTTTAAATTTATAAAGTATGATTGTAGTTTAGAAGAATTCAATAATCTGTAACTATATAATTAGATTAATATACCGAAATCTCATTTTTCGGTCTAAAATCAACTTTTAATTTTCAGAAACTATCACGTACAATTATATTTTTTTCTTCAATTTAATTATGAAAGGCTTATAACCTTTTTAATCTCAACTTTATTTTTTTACAAAAAAAAATCAAATTATTTATTTTTTCATAATTTTTAATTTAATATTCATATTGTATATATAAAAAAAAAATTAATTTTTAAATATAAAATATATTTTTCATATAATAATTGTGGTATATTTTGATATTTAATATAATTTTATTTTTTAAAATAATTTTTATTAAAATATATTTTATATAATTATATATTTTATTTTTAGAAATATTTATTATTTTTATAATAATTTATAATATTATTATATTATAAATAATGCAAGAATGAGTATTTGTTAAAAAAATATGATTTGCAGGATTCATTAAGTGCACAAATCTGAAGCAAATAAGAAGCATGTGTATATTTTTTAAAATTTCGAGGAGCAATGAGAGAGAGAGGAGTGAATATGGGGGAATAATGAGAAAGTAGACCAAATGATTGCAGCCAAACGGGCGTGGTCGCTTTTCTAAGAAGAAGAAAGTTGCTTTTATCACATGGGGGTAAAATAGGGAATCCGGTCGCTCTCTGTGGGCTCAACAATCTATGCACACCCCCAATTCCAACAACTCTTTTATTTTCTAATTCCACTCTTTAACACTACAATATCAACAACTCTTTCTAATTATATTTATTTTAATATAATTTTCAAATTCAACAAATAAATAACATTTTTTTTTAATTCCAATCCTAACCAACCATTTTATATAATAATAAATTGCTAGGTGATAGGCTAATTTTCAGACGTAGGATCCAATTCTTCAAAAAAGAAAAAAACATTTTACGACATTACATAATATACATAGACATTAAATGAATGTAAGAAATAATTTAAGAGAATATATATTACAATAAGCATAAGAAAAGATATAATTTTTACATCATATTCGATATTTTTATATTAGGATGATTACTGAAAAGGAATAAAATAAAATTATTTTATTAATTTTCCGATAATAGGGGAACTAACATGTAAAAATTAGCTATATAGGTTCGCAATCTGTCGCCAAACAAATTAACCAGATTTAAATTTGAAAAATTATGCTAAAATTACAAAAAAAAAAAAAAAAAAGAGTGAATTTTATTGCAATTATGGCTTTATTTTATGAGCATAGAGTAGGTATAGAGGAATAGGGACATGATGTAAACATAAAGCACACAAATAATTTGGGAGTCGCATTAAAATATTGTACTATTTCATATTCAATTATTTGAACTGAGTTTGGTAATCGGAACAAACACGTTAAATATATATATATATATATATATATATATTTTCTTACATTTAATAAAATGAGTCGGCCTCCAGGCTCCAGCTGAGTCAGAGATTTAAAAAAAATAAAATGAATGGAGGTTGGATTTATAATAATAAAATAAACCCAAATAATTTAGTGTTTAAAATGGAGAGACAAGAGGAACAGAAAAGTAAAATTCCTTTAATTTCTTCTGTAACTAAAGTAAATGCTTCTCTGTTTCCTGTCTTTTACATTTTTACTCTTGTTTTTTTAATTTATATATATAAGAATTAGGATAAACATTAAATGAATTTTGGATATTCTTTCGTTATGCTACCAAAATAAAAAATATAAAAATAACATTAAAATTAAAAGACAATTGAAGTCTTTTATACCACATTTAACATAATCAAAAACTCGACCAGAATACTATGATTGCACTCGATGTCCGAAGATGAACTATTTGAGTTTCTGTATAAAATAAACTAAAAATTAAAAAAATTAAGACATGACACACACACACACATATATATATATATATTATATACATGAATTGCATGTTATGTAATTATGTAATTATTTATGGGCAGCAGAAGAAAGCGGTGGGTGTGAGAATGAGGCCTCAAACATTCCCTGAATATTTGTCCCCCTTTGACTGTCTCACCCTCCTACCGCTTCATCATCACTGCCTCTTCCATCTCATATAACGATCTACTTTTACTTTTTAAATTTTTTTTTTTTTTTTTGACCATATTGCCACTTTGAAATTTAATCTCGAACTTTGATCAATTGATCAACTAATTCAAATCATGGTACAACAAAACTGTAATAGCCGGTGATGATTGTAAAAATTATAAAAAAATTTGAAATCAAATGAAGAATCTCTAACTGCGTTCTGTTCCGACAACATCAAAAGAAATGAGAATGAGTTTGAGCCCCACCCGATAATATATGTAAATATGTTCTTATCATACCTAATAAACTATTTATTACTTATTATATTATTAGTAAATAAAACTTATATTTACTTATAGAATATAACATAGATATAAATAATTTTTTTTAAATATAAAACTTCTAGGTCAAAATTATTATTTGCAAATACAAAATAGTTTTTTTTTTTTTTTTTTTAAATTTAACTCCATCTAAATCACAACTTACTCTGCCTAGATATATATTGGAAGTCAAAACTAATTATTAATCCCAACTCAATTTTGAACATAATTATACTCTTAAAACTTAATTCAGCTCAAACTTAAAAGAATGAAATATGTATAATATAAGAAAGAAAGTGACTCGAAGCCCACTCAATCAAGACCGTTTAAGTTTAACTGCATTGATAATTAAGTAGATCAAAACATTATATTAAATAGTCAAAGTCATATTCTTTTGTGAAGAGAGGAAGTAGCTTTAAAAAGCCCAGAATAATTTGTCGTTAAATTTTCAACGACATAGCAACTTCAGGCACATAATTTGCAATAAACGTAAGAAAATTATAATTTACGCAAAGGAAAAAAGAAGATTTGATGTTAATTGTAGTTATTATTAAAGAGAACATATGATTAACAATAATTGAAGCAAAATACAAATCAATTATGTAACTTCTCCACACTTTCCATGGGGTGCCTAGGGTTTATGTTCATAGAAATGATTAAAAGTTTTTTTTTTCCCTGCAATATTCTCCTTTTGTAGACCAAAAGTGCATATGCTTTGATGTCTTTAATAAAACTCTCTTTCCCTTTCCCATGTCAAAAATGAATCACAAAATCTAACTTAACACTTTAGTAAAAAGAGAAATATTATTGATTATGTCTTAGGTTGCCGCTGCCACTTTTTTTAAACTTAGAGGGTAATTTTAGATGTTACCCCCTCCGTTTCTTTTAAAGTACTAAATAAAGAAATAAAATAAATGTTCTAAAAAAGAATTTTTATTTTGTAGCTCGCTATTTATGACATAATTCATCAGACTATTTTTTTATTTATCAATATTGGTTGAATTTTAGTATCATTAATAAATTTTAAATCATTTAAAAGAAATTATAGTAAAGTAAATTTACGACGCTAGCAACTTTAATAAAATTTAATTAGCTTATCGTGTTTTAATTTAAAAAAAAATATATATATATATATATATATATATATGTCTAAAAATTGTTGCTCCAATTTTGATTAGTGAGTTCGCATGCTATGGGAATGTGTAGGTCCTTAATAATTTGATGGAGTTTATTGTATGATTGAAATAAATCAATAATTCCATAAGCACAACTTTTGGTGCCCATATTTATCCATGCAAAATTATTGAGTCTAACTCATTTATCAACAACCATTATCATTTTGACTCCTCCTCCTTGCCTCATATGGGGAAACCCTAATAGTTAAAACATGAATCATTCATCTTTCAACTATATATATATATATATATATATATTCAAAATAATATTATTAATTGACCCATCGAATATATCATATGATATAAAATTAGAGTTTCATTATATATTAATTATTGAAAATGAATATTTCGATATGTCGCCTATGAATATTTTAACTCATGTTTATAATAAAATAATATTTACTTAAGTTGTGTATAGTAAGGGTACGGCTATTCATACCCCTAAAATATCTAAAATATACACCACAGTTTAAATATACTCCAGTTAAAATTAATAATTCTCTTTTTTTTTTTTACTAAATATACCTCATTTATACATATTATACTATTTTTATTAAAAAAATAAAAAACAAATAAGAATCTCAAACCTGACTGCCCAACCCACAATTCCATACCCTCCACAGAAAAATCCCAAAAAAACTACTCTCTACAATTTCTCTATGCTTTAATCTAATATAAATGTATCTCTCTTTTACCCTACACCTCATCTCTTCAACTCAGTATTTTCTAAAAAAATATTAGTATAACACAAGAAGAATATAAGGAAAAATAATATTTTTTTATGAAATAATTCCATCACATTATACGTCTAAGGACCCTAAAACTGGCGATGAAGAGGAAATGGTGGAAAATTTGTTCAGATTTGTGTTACTTGAAGGGAGAATGGGTGAATTTGATGATTATTATGAACCCAAAGTTCTACAATTCTTTCAGACGAAGATATATATATATATATATATATGAACCCTTGTAGATATAGTTCTTAAGAGAGTCATGAATGAATCTGCAATTTCAATTTTGTATTTTTATATTTAAAAATTACGAAGAAGAAGAAAACAGTATATATATATATATATATATGAACCTTGTACACACAATTCTTAACAAATTCATGAATGAATTTGCAAAGCTTTGTATTTCAATATTAAAAAAATATGGAGAAGAAGAAGACAATAAAAGTAAAATTCTGCAATTCTAATTTTATATTTCTATATTCAAAAAAATGGAGAAAAAGAAGATAAAAAACAGTGAACATATATATATATATATATATATATATAAACCTTTGTACACAAAATTCTTAACAAATCAAGTTGGAGGAAATAACATTTCAAAAATCGTGTCAAATGTTTGTTGCTCATCAAGTTTGACAATCGCGGTGAAATATTTTAGATTTAGAGTCGAATCTCAAGAAAGTCATAAATTTGCAATTCCAACTTCTCTGTAGTGAAAAAATATGGAGAAGAAGAAGATAATACGAGATTTCTGCACTTGAGAATGAAAACATAATAAAAAAAATATAATGATATTTTAGTCAATTTATTAGTCTAAATTTATCATAATTATTATGGGGTATATTTAGATGTTTTGGGATATGAATACCCAACCCTTATCCTGACTCAAAAAAAAAAAAAAAAAAAAATCCATTCAACATTAGAGACTTCAAAATGGTAAGTTTTAATATCATTTATGGTACATGTTTTACGTGATTAATAACTGATGGATATAATTTTGCAAAATTAATATATGATAATAGATTAAGTTTCCGCAGATGTACATAATTTGTAAAAATAACATAGTTTAAAGTTGGTATTTCTTTATTTTTACGAAATGTATATTTGGATGTGTATGTTACTTCATATTTACACAATATATATATATATATATATAGATTAAGTAATTGAATCTTTTACTGTACGAGGAATCGATATTTTAATTAGTATATTGCAATAATTTTTTGTACACACAGTTGGATCTCTTAAGACAAGACAGCATATTTTAATATTTAATACTTATTGTTATGTTAGTTTTATGATTTTAATCCTAACCGATATATCAAATAAGACGATATCACCTCAAGTGTCGAATACAATTTGTATAAATTCTTTCACTCACCCTGACATTATTTACAATTACATAATTATTACTTTTGTCCTAATATCCTTTTGTCTTAACATTATTTTATTTAAATTCAAATTTGTTTTAAGTTTTTCTTTTATGATAGGTGCGACGAATCCTCTAAATACATTATAAGGAAATGAGAATGGGCCTTATTAATTATATGATGGGTTGGGCTGATTGTATATATGGGCCTTACAAAATCATATAGCCCATCATCTCTTTTGCGATTCGATACTATTGGATCACTGTGCAAGTCTGGAGCAGTTTTATTTCATACTTTCTATTTATTTATTTTTGCAACAACTGAATAAATAAATTAGCAGATATTATGGTTCAACTTTATTTGATTTTTATTGTGTTTTAATTATGTTATATCTTAGACAACTATTTATACTCTAATATATTTTTTCTTTATTTATTACTATTTTTAATTTATTTATTTATAATTTTTATTTTGTGGGATGCGTTTCACAAGTTATTTGAAAGTATATATAAAATAATAGAAAAAATATTCCAAAACCCCACAGCACGAAGTCATGTCATCACTTTCACTACTCAGACTCTTAATGGACCCATTTCCCTATTGCCATCTTCTTTTCCTTTGCTCCATCTTTAATCCAGAAAATAAAATTAAAGCAAAGAAAAGAGAGGAAATGGTGGTGGCGATGGCAGCGGTGAAGGAATAAAGAAAAACAAAACAAAAACAAAAAAATTCCTGAAAAAAAACTCAAATTCAGTTTTCTATTATCTTTCTTCCAGATGGACCGTTTGCTCTTCTCTGTGGCTTTTCTCTATCTCCTTCTGATAAACTTTTCTTTCTTTTCAGGTAGTCTCTTTTAGTAGCACGTAATATTTGAATGCATCCATGTATTTCTTGAGATTCTTGATTTAATTTGTTGTTCCCTTCCACAGTGGTGGACTCGACGACGTTCAAGATAGTTAATAAGTGCCGGCGTACGATTTGGCCTGGAATACTTACCGGCGCCGACAGGCCACTACTCAATCCCACAGGCTTCGTTCTCAAGAGCGGAAAATCCAGAACTCTACGGGTGCCCCGGTCGTGGTCCGGTCGGGTCTGGGCCAGAACTCACTGCTCCACGGACCCTTCCACCGGAAAATTCTCCTGCGCCGCTGCTGATTGCGGCTCGGGGAGGCTAGAATGTGCCGGGAGTGGTGCAATCCCCCCGGCCACGCTGGCGGAGTTCACTCTCAACGGCGATCAGGGGCTTGATTTCTACGACGTCAGTCTCGTCGATGGGTACAACCTCCCAATGCTGATAATTCCTAAGGGAGGTACAAGAGGTGGATGCAGCTCTACCGGGTGTCTTGTGGATTTGAACGGCGCCTGCCCGAGGGATCTGAGGGTGGCACTTGGTAACGGCAGCCGTGAGAGCGTTGCGTGCAAGAGCGCGTGCGAGGCGTTTGGGGATCCGATGTACTGCTGCAGCGAGGCGTACAACACGCCGGACACGTGTCACCCGTCGGCGTACTCGCTGTTCTTCAAGAGTGCGTGCCCACGCTCCTACAGTTACGCGTACGATGATAAGACTAGTACTTTCACCTGTGCCAACGCTGATTACATCATCATCTTCTGTCCCTTGCCCTATACCAGGTGAATTTTATTTAAACCCTAATTTTGCTTCGTTTATTTATTTAGTATGTATTAAGGTTTTATGGCAGAATCCTTTTTCTGTTTGTCAATTTCTATTAATTCCTTGGATGCGACAAAAAGCATAAGGGAATAAAGGAAAAGGAAGAAGATTGAATATATGCTGCAGAATCAACACCGAAGTGGATAGAATGTGAAATTCATTATTCACTGTTGGAATATTGATATATCATTTATTGTAGAACAGCATAGATTTGAATTAAAAACAGATTAAATGAATCAAATGAAACGAAGAAGTTTTGATTTTTAGACAACTGAAAGTTAACTGTTGACTTGAGTTGGGAGGTTGGGATTTGAGGAGGCTTGAAGTATATTCAGACTGCACTGCGAAGTTCTTTTGAAGAAATTTGAAATGCGTAAATTGATATTGTTGTCGTTGATGTACCCCACTCATAACATAGAGAAGAATACACACTGGCAACCAATGAAGTAAGTAATTTGCACGGTAAACCCTCTGAAACTATTTCTTCACAATCTTTGGAAGACTGCAATATGATTGAGGTTCCCTAGCATAGGCTTTCTGATCCTCAACTCAGTCAAGGCTCAACTCAAAGGCAACAAGCATGTTAAAAGAAAAAAAACATGGTAGTGATAAGTGTGTGATGTTATGCTCTTAGAACCCTTTGACCTTTGTGAGATGAGATAATGAAAGATCCAGCAACCTACCTGTAAGGGTGTCATTATCCACGTGAAAAGGTGTAACTACTCAGCCTGCTTGTTCTCAAACCTTATGATTTACCTTAAACTGCATAAGTGGTATACACTTTGAAGTTGCTGTCTCCTTACCTTTCTTAGCTCTGGTTACTATGCCTGGCATACAGCTCAGTGACTTGGTGGTCAAACCAATATTCTTCAAGTCAGTAAATGCTCGATTCGATGCAATGTTCTTAACACCTTCATCAAAAAATGCATTATATTAAGAACTTACTACACTAAGCAGGTCTGGATCGATAATTGCCTGAACCACATAACTTCTTTAAGAATATCTGCCTGATGACATTAGTCAAGTTAATGAAGCCTTGGAATTAGAATCACAAGCACCTGCATACCAATCAATTTATCAGCTTCAATTCCACAAGCTTAATTTTAAGCAAACATACATCATTTAAACATGATTTTAAGTAGTTGTTAGTCTGTGAAGCCAGTGCCAAGATTTTCTCCGTTTCTCCTTGTTTCCTTATTTTGTTTGGAAATGTTTAAATTTTATTTTTTCTTTTATGTTTCTAATAGTTTTTACTGTTTTTGAGCTAATGATGCGGAGATGGTATCAGAACTGATGCAATCATTATAAATATATTTCTTAACTGGACTTGTGATGCTGAATTATGAGGTTAAGACAAATTTGGAATTAAATATACCTTCATTTTCTCATCTATGATGAATTTCTCTTTATTGATTAACGAATTGGGTTTAAATGCTAGGATTCTCCTCGGCATCCTTAAAAATAAATTCAACCATCTTTAGTTTGCTGACTCTGTTTTGCCAGATTTAAACAGAGCTAGTTACTAGTTTGATCATTTTTATATATTAAATCAATTTGCGTTCTAATTCCTTTGCTTTGAGTTCCATAATAAGAAGACATGGAAACTGATTTGCTTCTCTTTTGCTCCTTCTCTAGTTTTAAACCTCACTTTCATTATCACACACTGTACTTGCATTTTAAACCTCACTTCTGCATGGTGGCTGGTGCCATTGCACACTATATGTTGAGAGCATCTCAAGTTAACCCAGAAAATATATATTAATATTTGTGGTTATGTTGGTTTGGTATGATGAAAGAGAGTTGAGTATATCCTGAGTACTTTTTTTAATTATAATGAACAGATGGCTCCAATGCTTGTTTATATGCATATGCATGACTTTTTTTTTTTTTTTTTTGCAGCATGAAGTTTCTGGGAGCGCGTAAGGATACAGCAGATTTGCCTCTGGTTAACAAATCTATGATGTACATCGGGAGGCATCGCATGAGCCTGTCATCACCAGGTTCGACTCCAATGAACTCTTTAGCAGCTGCTGGTTGTATTATTGCGATTATATTGAACATGCAGATGCTCCCCTAAGTTATATACTGATATGGGTTGGACTCTTTCAGGCTGATTCATTGATTACCAATTTACGGTAGCTGAAGATTGAGGCATTTTGTAGTGAGCACCGATGCCTGTATTAGCTGGTGCATTACTTGACCATCTACATTTGGTCCATCACAAATGATACGAGCACGTCACTGTACATAGGTTACTCTGCATTTTTTCTCTCTATATCATTGTTCCACTTGTGCATTAGTGATGGTACCAATGGCTCATAATTGAGACTCAGAAAATTGGTATTTTTGATCGATGACTGGATGTAGACAGTCCCGATTTATGTTTACTAAATTGTGCAAGTAAATTTTGAGTTGTCTGTGATGGATGAAGCAGTTTTGGGAGCTTGATTTATGTCTAGTGGGGTTGCTTAACTGGAAATCCTGGTAAGCGAAAATTGTTGATTCCCAGGAAAGATGCTGTGTTCGGGAGGGGGGAGTAACTCGTTTGGCAAGAAAAATTTGTAAAATCGAAGCTAGCTCGCAATTGTAACAACATTGGAGGCAGCTCATGAGTTAACTCATTCAAGCTCGGGAAATTCGAATACTGACTTGATAGCCTAGGGAGCATTTGACCCTTTTTTTCACCATTTTACTGGAGTAATTTTAAACTTTTAACACATTTATTTATTTACATATATTTTCAAGAAAAGAAATCAAATCGTACTTCAATTGATTAATATGTAATGGGCCGTGAAAGACTCAAACCCGGATAAATATAAACTCAACTCAATTGGGCTCTAATAATTAAATTTGATCCAATTCAATTTCATGTTATTTAATTTAATGGTGAAAATATTCCACCCTCGCATTTCATTGAATCATTTTATTTATTTATTTAAAGAGTGAGGGGATTGTGTGAGAATGAGGATTGATGATACCATTATACAAATATGATGATATTATAATTCTTATATTTTATATTATATTATTATTTAATAAGATGATAAAATTAAATTTAAAGAGATAGGACGATATTGTAATTATTAACAAATGTAACATTCTGTTTTACTAATTGAGGACAGGTCGAAGGATTTGTGTAAAAGGAGAATAAAAAACGAGCACGCTTTTAATAAACATTTTTGCCTTACAAACTTGTCTAAAGTGTTTCACTTTATAATAAAGTGAGTCGAAGGTCGTGGGAGGTGGGTTCCATGTTAAATCTTCCGAAACTGATCAATCACGTGTGTGCTGTTAAATTTGCCACAGTGGGACCCTAACACAGTATGTTTAATAAAATATTCTAAAGTTGTAATAAAATCAAGCATGAATATCTATGTGTTCCTCATAGCTCATATTTATGTTGTTTAGGACATCTTTGAATTAGATTGAAGGTCTCCGTAGCATAATCGATTGTGGGTTATAAGATTGTGTCACAATCAAATACATAGTAAAAGATAGTGTTTATTTTGGATTGTGATAAGGTAGATTGTTATTGATATGTCAAATCTATAAGTTTAGTAGAGTTTTGTTTGTATTATTATATTATGGGAGATAAATATTTGTGGATTTAATAATTGGTGATGGATTATTATATATATATGCTAAATGGATGTCAAAATAAAGATTTTAAGAAGAGAATTAATATGATATAATTTTTATAAAAAATAAATTTGAAATAAAAATGTTATAAAAATTTTGAATGAAAAAATATATATTGAATAATTTTCTTGAGAATAATAAGAAAAGAGGGAGAAAAAAAAAAGAGATGTAAATTGGGTAGGGTTGTCAAATAATCAATGATTCAAATATAAATAAAAACAAATTAGAAGCTTTGCTATACTTTTTTACCAAATTGTGCAACAGTTCCTCCTCTTCTGTTTTCTTTTTTTTAATTGAGTAAAGTGGAACCATACAATTTTAGTCAAATTAAACTGCAATGAAGCATGAAAAGGCGAGCCACATTTTAGGCCCCAGAAATTAAGACTTTGGGGGTCTAAATAATGAAGCACCAAGTCAGTAATTGTTCTTTTCTTTTTTTGTAAAAGGTCTAGAAGTTTCTTTAAAAAGAAAAGGATTTAGAAGTATGCACTTCAAATTGAAAACAAAACAAGAGTAAATAAAACATAGGTATGTGAGTCCTGAAAAATTCGTAAATTTAAAAGATTGCGGAAGGTTTGGGCTTGTAGAAATACTGGTGGCTCAACCCAAATGAAAATTTTTATTGGGCCCATAGGCCCATATCTTTATTTCTCTTTTATATCTTTTATAAACTTTTATTTACTCTTATTTTCATTTTGTCCTTATTAATATAATAAATATTGTAAATTTTCTAAAATAATGGGTGTAGGAAGACACGTGGGTGAGACACTATTTTAAGAAAATAATACAATCTATCACTAATTCATTTTCACAAAGTTCTTTATTCTTTTCTTTCTCCCCCAATACTATTGAAAGTTTATTGAGGAGAGTAAATGTTATAATTGTATATTCTTGTTTTATAAGATGGGGATTTATTGAAAAAAAATTGTAATTATTTAGGGAGATTATTAGTATATTATTAAGGGTATTTCTAAAGCCATCACTAAATTTACTTTGTATACCAAATTAATTTTTATTAATAAAATTATATATAATGTAAATAATATAAATATCCTTATTTAAAAATTAAAAATATACACAAATTTTAATTTTTAATAAATACATAAATATTTATTTTATCCACATACAAAATTCCTAATTTTCTATTAAAAATAAAATATATATATATATTTTTATTTTTTAAATAAAAATATTTATATTATTTACATTATATCTAATTTTATTAGTAGAATTAATATGATATGCAAAACAAATTTAGTGGTAACTTTAGAAACACACTATTATTAATTTGGGAGATTAAACAAATATTTTATTATTATATTTGTGGTACTCTAATTGTAAATAGTATGTGAAAGAATGATTGGAATTTTAAATTGGGATAAGATAGTGAAATTATTAATATAATAAACTTTTCTTTTTCCCTTTTAATTAATTAAACTCGTCTCCAGCACTCATTTTTGTTACCACTGAATCGGGCCCAAAGGTTCACTACACCACATTTTCCGCTGTTAATTTCCACCACCACCGCAACCGGCGGCCCACCACTGGCAACGGTACCGTAGCAGGCCTCGACAAACTCTGCACTTCTACCCTTTCATTACCACCTTCTTAAAACATTTTCCCTAATAACCGTAGCTAGCTATCTTCGTCTTTTTCTTTGTTTGTCGTAATTCACAAAACAACAAAGGAATCACTCCAATTATTTGCTTTCGCCATTCTTCCTTCCCCCTCCATATCTCTTCACATAAGAAGCACCACATTCATGGATCTCTCCTTTTCTTACTCAGCCTTCATTCTCAGCTGCCATTTTTCGCTTCTCCTCATTTCCAGAGGTAAAATCAGAACTGAAAAATTATACTTCTTTCTACATTCACTAGTGTTGTTCCCACATTTTCTCTTGTAGATGTAAGTTTTTTACATGGTTATTGTGTAAATGTCTCATTTCGGAACTTGATTTTGCTTCTATAATTTTTTGAAGTGGGTTTTGCAATTTTATGTGTCTTCTTTGAGATAATTGTGTCAATCTTTGAGCTGGGATTTTGTTATTCGCTTCCTTAGTGTTTTTTTTTTTTTTTTTTCCGACAGAAATGTGGTCACTGAACATTGCCTCTCTCTCTCTCTACAGTTGCATATGGAGCCACATTCACATTTGTAAACAAATGCGAGTACACAGTATGGCCCGGTATACTCGCGAATGCCGGCAGCCCTACACTCGAAAGCACCGGATTTGAGCTCCCCCAAGACTCCTCCCGGGCATTCGTCGCTCCCGCCGGCTGGTCCGGCCGTTTCTGGGGCCGAACCGGATGCACATTCTCCGATTCTGGATCAGGCTCTTGCCAGACCGGCGACTGCGGGTCGGGGCAAACCGAGTGCAACGGGTCCGGGGCCGCCCCACCCGCAACATTGGCGGAGTTCACACTCGGCACAGGTGGTCTGGACTTCTATGACGTCAGCCTTGTTGACGGCTACAACATACCCATGATAGTAGAAGCGTCGGGTGGGTCAGGTATGTGCGCCTCCACCGGTTGTGTGACGGATTTGAACCGGGTCTGCCCGTCGGAGCTCCGGGTTGGAGGTGGAGAAGCGTGCAAGAGCGCGTGTGAGGCTTTTGGGAGCCCAGAGTACTGCTGCAGCGGCGCGTTCAACTCACCCACCACCTGTCGTCCTTCGGTGTACTCGCAAATGTTTAAGTCGGTTTGCCCAAGATCATATAGCTACGCTTATGACGACCCCACTAGCACTTTCACTTGCTCCGGCGCAGATTATACGATGACGTTTTGCCCCTCCATGCCTAGGTAACCATTCTCTTTTGCTTTTCTTTTTTCTTGTCTGCATTAGTGGCACTTTTTTTTTTTTGTAATTTCTTAACTTCTGAGATTAATCCATTCGCGGACTTAACAAAATATACCCAATTTTTCATAAAATAATCCAGGAATTTTTTTCAAGAGGGCTACAAAATCTCGCTGAATGCTATTTGTTGCAATTATTTTACAGTTTTGGTAATCTTCATTATTTTGCAGTCAGAAATCATCAAAAGAGGCAGCTCCAACAGTGACAGGAGCAGGAGGAGGAGCAAGTAATGCTGATGGGTCAGCATCAGGGTCAGACACAAACATGGGTGGGTCCAACACAGGACCCGGAATGGGAGGTACCGGGTCAGACACAAACATGGGAGGGTCCAACACAGGATCCGGAATGGGAGTTACCGGGTCAGATCCATATTCGAGTTCTGGAGGGTCTCAAGAAATGCTGTCAGACGGATCCTGGTTGGCTGGTTTGGCCATGGGAGATTCAACAAGGGTTTCCTGCTCATCACCTTTGCATGCTGTTATCTTCATTGCTTCTGCATTTTTTATTATATTTTCTTAGGGTTTGTTTCGTTACGCTTTGGAGCTCCCGCTAGGCTGTCTTCAAGGGAATCAAGTTTTGGCTTTTCAGGGGGAATTTTTTTTAAAAAGATGGGATTTATGGAGATAGCTACTGGGAGCCAAATTCTCTGTTTTTTATTTTGTTTTTTTATACGTAGGGAGGTGTTTTATTTTTCCAAGTAGTTCTTTTTTTATTTTCTTGAATTTGTGTATATGCATGTAGGACTGTTTTCTATGTTTCTTGTTCTTAGTAAAAGTGCTCTGTTTCATGGTTTCTTTTCATTTACACTAAGAATAAATCCAAGATACATATCTGGATATATTAAATAAAAAGATATTTAAGCAACAAAAGAAAGCACACGCAGTCTAGTGTAAATGTGTGTGAAAACTGTTGGCTGTTGTCTGGAAAAGGAGGCTCCTTTGGCCGTAGTTACAAGCATAAGCTTTAACTGTTGTCTTCTATGGCAAGTCTGTATGCATCATCATGTTTCTATTATCTTCCTTTTTAACATGTCAAGTGGCTTTGTAGACCAAGATCGATGTATGAACAATACAAAAAAATCATAATCGAATTTTTTTGACTGTAACTTCAATTTCGTCTAGGAGAGGTTTTTAGCCAGTTATGCCCTCCTGATTTGGAGATTGGATTGGGGTATAATGGCCAATTGCTTTGATGATAATATTTTGTTCTATGTAAGTGGCTAAAGAGAGGTTGCGAGGAAGAAATCTACAAATGGATGTTCCAGTGTTTGGTTTCGTCGCCTCGACACAGAGACAACATTGAATTGGTTGTTCTGTTTTTGTAGTTGACTGTAACCTTATATTCTCCAAAGAAACCAGAAAAGTTGAAGACACCATGGTCATCTGTCTCGCCCTTCAACACCCCAGTTTGCCATTCTTTCAGCAGTGAGTCCACGATGTCTCCTGCTGGGAGATTCTGGAAATTGTTATCTGTTAAACACATTTGGTAGCATCCAGAGGGGTGCAATGCAGTCCAAAGCATAATTCCATTGACTGAAGGGTGTGAAAATCCTTCCCTCAGCACAGCTTCTAGATATTTTGCCTGCAAAATCAGTTTTACCGAGTTATTTACAGGTTCCAAACATATGGAAAAGATAAATAATAATAACAACAAAACCCATAAATGTAGCTACATATTGAAAAAAAATAAAATATATATATATATATATATATTTATTTATTTATATGTCATTTTGACACAACTTGGATTTTACATTTTTTAGCCAACAGAAATAATGTTTTTTGTCAACTATGCTGGAAATGCTTGGTTTCTGT
This sequence comes from Caryopteris x clandonensis, assembly GCA_028749325.2. Taxonomy (NCBI): domain Eukaryota; kingdom Viridiplantae; phylum Streptophyta; class Magnoliopsida; order Lamiales; family Lamiaceae; genus Caryopteris; species Caryopteris x clandonensis. Next base: position 7,707,342 of record JAPYKT020000007.1, on the reverse strand, counting down.
CGGTGCAGGTTAGAGTGGTACGGATAAGAAGGGTAAATTGTCTAAATATCTCACTAAAATTACTGTTACAATGACCTGAAAGAAAACACCTTAGAAACTTAAAGTTCAAGAGGCTTTGAATTCAAGAACCTGTGTTTCTTGATCAAGAGTGTTGCTGATATCAACCTCCGTGAGCCAAATAGGAAGCTTCAATGTTGCTAATTTATCAAGAACTGCCCTGATTAGAGGCGGGTTTGGAACCGTAAAGTGTCCCTCAAGTCCAATTCCATCCATCAACACGCCACCTTCTCCGAGTTCTTGCAATCTTGAAACATAGTGATCAACTGTAGAGTTCATATCATCACAAGTTTCAAGCACATTGTACTCATTCATGAACAGCCTAGCTAATGGATCTGATTTCTGGGCCGTTTGGAAGAATTCTAAACTAGCTTTTGGGCCGAGCCTTTGCTCGTAGAAATCCCAGTGAAGCATTTCATTGTCCACATCCCAATGTATGAATTCATTCTTGTATTTACTCATCAGGCTTTGTATCCTTGAACTGACAGCAGATTTCAGATCAGGGGTTGTAAGATTACGAACCCATGAGGGTGTGTAATTTGGATCTTCCCAGAATATGTTGTGTCCCCTCACTGTAATCTGGTTAGACCGAGAAAACTCTAACATTTGATCTGGGATTGTATAGTTAACTTGTCCAGGTTGAGGTTCTGTTGAGTACCATTTCAGTTCATTTTCAAAAACTGCAGCATTAAATCGCTCGACAAACCAGTTCTGGAATAAGAACTCGTGTTCATTAGCCATCTTAAAGCACACCATCCTGATCTGGAAAGAAACAAAAACAAATGAAAGAAAATATTTATCGAGTTCAATCTTACTTGATACGGTAAATTTCCTAGGATGGTGTTTGCTATGGCAGATCCAAATGAAAAATCACGAGAAACTTGCTCCACAACAATTGTAGCCCCCTGTAATCTCTTTCCATTAACATCTGATACGTGCAATGTGGCAGCACGCTTTCTTTCCTGCATGGATGTTTCAATATGCATTTTGTGAACTCATAATCTATAATATATTCATATTAGGAGAGCGAGAATATAGGATCATACTGTGTTTATCACAATTTGCTGGTTTAGATTCCATTGTTGATAAGTGAATGGCTGCAGAGAGGCACTGGAAACTGATATATTTGTCTGCTGCCTGTCTGAATTCTGCAAAATAACATTGATTTGATCAAACTGCATGAAGCATAATTTAAGAATTTCAATAATATAATATTTCTGTGATGTATAGTGTACCTGCAAATAGATAAGAGCATAGGTTGAAGAAGAGTCGAGAACAAATCCACCTTTAAGAAACGACCAGCATCCGCTCTTGGCTATAACATTTCCCAGGCACTTGAAAGTGGTATTATCGGTTGTCAGGCTCGCCTTTATCACAGCTGAAGCTGCACCTGTTATCTTTACCCAACCTGTTGATAAAAGCACAGCTTTAAATACACAAATTCAAGTCTTAGGAGTATGTCCAGGAGAAACTTAGATAGCTGAACTTAACTGGAAAAACTGTAGATTGTATCGCCGGTGAGATTGTTTAAAACAAAAGCAGGGGCATTAATAGGAATCCTGAATCGATGATGCCTTTTATGGATTTTCAGGACCTGATTCTTGATGATACCACCATCATAGAGAGGATTGTCTGGTGCTGATTTGCACTGTTACAGATGAAAGAAACACCAGTATATGTATATACAATATGGAAAAGGGTCAGTCTGAGAGTGATCAGATTTCAAAATCTTGCAATCTATGGATTGTATTTTGAAGTGATACGATCTACTTACCTCAATACTTGCAGAATAATCATACGAAGGTCCTTCTTGATCAGAAAAGGTCGTAGGAGTAGTAATTGAAGATACAATAAGGGGGGAGAGTCCCAAGAATAAAATGAATACTAATTTGGTCATGTTTTCTACATTAAACGTTTAGACAAGCAAACAGCAGCCAAGTAGGAATTTTATTACAGCATTTGGCAAATAATGCACTTCTCACCTTCATTCTGCTAAACTAGTTACAAGAGAGAGAGAAAGGACATAGCAAATATGAAGAAAAGACTAGGTATTCAATAATAATTTTCTGACTAATCACATGGTCACCGTGAATAAAATTAAGAGGGCTAAACCAAAAGACATTCCAACGGCTTCTTCAGTTCATCGTTTTACCAGGTACTTGGAATTTGTAGGGACTTGTAATTTAAAAACTTGCTTAAATTGTCTGTTGCTTTTCTGGAGGGTGTATAGTTTTGGACTCAAACTCTTCACTTAATGTGGGGTCAAAGTAATTATCTATTAACAAGTCATCTTATTCCATTACAGCCTAGTAAATACAACAACTAGAACAAGGTTGTAGTCAGAATTCAAGGCAACGTGCTATGTGGTCTACGCTCAAAATTAAGCAATGTGGTCAACACAAAGTTCCAGAAAAACTATGCTTTGAATCTTTTTGAGGAAGTAAAATTTTACTCTGCAACAGCATTGTGCAATTTGTAAGCCTTACAATGTTAAAATTAGTCAAGAAAGAACAGAAATTACTAAAAGAAAAATGGATCATAATATTAGCTCAATAGAGCTTGGGAGAACACCAATTCAAGAATGATAGATTACCACATACACAGAGTTAAATTACAATAAAGACTCACTCCATTGTTAGTGATTGCAAATGAGACATCCTTGTCTTGTTCACACATCCCTCTCCTCGATGAAATTGTAAGACCAGAGAAACAGCTGTGACATTCCAACGTCAAATCCTAGCTAGAAGTTGTGCTGCAAGAACAAGTGTTCTTGAGGAGAAGCTGGGCCAATCTCCTCCACCAGACTCCTCAATGCATCTCCAGCATTTGCCCCATTTCCAGCATTTTTTGTTTCAATATTCTTTCCATCAAGATCCGATTCAGAAACAGACGATTTCCTCCTCTGTGAAGAAGCCACACTAGGAAAAGTGATCCATGATGGAGCCCTGAATTCAATCCTCTGATCCTCCGTATCCGCCCCATCTGTTTCTGATGTGGACCTGTTCCCTGATCTCTGAGAAGACTTCTTATGCAATCGACTGCTTCCCAAGACCACCTCAGTTGGTAAAATGGGCTGCTCACTACACGGGCTGCCCATTAAGAGTGCAAGGGCCCGTTCCAAACCAGTCGTCACTTTGTCCATTGATGGCCTCTCTTTCCCTCTCATTCTCACACACTTGCTAGCTATATTAGCTATCCTCTTCAAAGCTTCAAGATCTGAAGGAGGCTTCAAAGCTGGATCAAGAACAGCTTCTATATCGCCAGCTTTGATCAAAGGGACAGCCCATTCAACTATGTTTCCTTCTTCATACTGCATGTCAATGGCTTTTCGGCCACTCAGAATCTCCAATAGTAATACACCAAAACTGTAGACATCCGATTTGGTTGTGAGGTAATGAAGCCTATAGTATTCAGGGTCAAGATATCCGAGGGTTCCTGCAGGCAGTTCAGCCAATGGGGAGCTGCTATTGGCTGGTCCAAGTAAAGATAGGCCGAAATCAGCTACACGCGCATTGTGCTCTTCGTCTATAAGGATGTTTGAAGACTTTATATCCCGATGAATCACAGGTGGGCAAGCATAGCCATGGAGATACTCAATCCCACGAGCTGCTTGAACAGCTATAGTGACCCTTCTCACCCAATCAAACTGCTCTTTCAGTTCATTGTTCTTACAGTGAAGATGTTGATGCAAAGAACCATTAGCCATGAACTCATAAACCAGTAGTCTTTCTCCACCTTCTTCACAATAACCAAGCAAATTTAGTAAATGAGCATGGTTTAGTCGAGACAGCAAGTCTAGTTCTGTATGAAACTCCTTTGAATTCTTCTTTAGATCAGAAGAGACAATAGCCCTTTTCACAGCAACAATCGTCCTATCCTTCAAGACGCCTTTAAAGACACATGAAAAACTACCCTTTCCTACAAGGGATTCTTCTTTAAATCCATCAGTGGCTCTCTCTAGTTCCTCGTAAGTAAACATCTGAGCCCGCCTAATCTTGAGCTCATCCAAATCGGGCCGGATTTTCCCACTCTCCTTGCGGAAAGAACCATTTCCACCACCTTTTCTTGAAATAACAGAGCACTTACAATTCCTTAACTTGTATCGAACATATAGAACGGAAGTCAAAGAAACAGCACTCACCAAGAACACAGCAAAACAAGCCTCTGCAATAATGATTGGCAATTGCAAAGACCAGAACTTTTCACTCTTGTTTCCAGCTCTAACCGATATGGAACAGTTATTGATACACTCACCAGAACTGCAGCTGGAACAGTTATACCCACATTGCCTGTCCGATGTTAAATTGCATTCAATAACCTCGTACATCTGATCAGGACAACCACTGCTACAAGGCAAGCAAATGTGCGAACCAGGAGATTTACAAGACGAACTCGCATTGTTAAACTCGTAATAATCACGAGCACAGGGCGTTTGCTTGCAAACTCCAGGTGAAACGGCCAACGGAAGAGCGGACGGAAAGTTAGCGCCCCAACAAACAGGCAAAAGCGACGTCTCCGCGAGAATTCCGCAAGTGAAGTAATCGCCGGCGGCAATCTCATACAGCTTAACGCCGTTAGGCGGCGGCGTGCTTTTCTCGACCTTGTAACCCCAACAAACTACTCCTCTGTCATAGCTTCTAATTCCACAGGCATGAAACTTCCCCCCAACTACAGCGAGCATGGGATCTTCAGGCGCTAAGTCGACATTAAGCTGCTCGGAATTAAAAACAGAACCAAAAGAAATCGCTTCTTCAAGATCCAAACTAGACCCCCAACAAACAACTTTTGAATGCACCCCTTCAAGAATCCCACAAACATGAAATCCTCCAGCTGCAATTGTTCTAAACCTTAATTCTTTTGGAACTAATCCTATCACATTGCTGCTAGTTTGATCGCCCCAGCAAAATACACTCCTGTTCTGAGAGAACAGCCCGCAATTAAACTCAGAACCTGCTGAAATAGATTGGATCTGTCCATCGAAATTGTAGCTTTTTGTCATGTTATAACCCCAACAATCAACTAGAGAAGTATTTCTGAACTTTCCCATCAAGGGTTTTCTCAGCCCACATAAATGGTGATCTCCAGCGCTGATTTCTAAGTACTCTGAATTCTTCGTCATTTGTAGCGGAACGCCCATTGGAATGAACCCTGTACTTCCCCAACAAAAAGGTTGATTTGAATCCATCTGAAGTCCACAGACAAAGCCACTACCAGCAGTTAAACCAAGAAAAGGTAGATGGTTCGGCGTTGCATGAGTGATAGCAAGATTTGAGCCGTAGCAAGTAGCTAAATGAGAGCCGTCAGATTTTAAACCACAGAAAACAGGGCCATTTTCACCGTACGAAATTGCGATGGAAGACATTGATCCCAAGCTGGAAACTTGGCAGCATAAACCGGAAAATAACAGCAAAAGGACTATATTTTGGTGAAGAAGAAGCATGGAGTAATTCCATGGAAACATCTGCTTCATCCCTTAAAAATGAGAGATAAAACAGGCCCTGTAAATTTCACAAGGCAGGACTTTGGTATTAGAGGCGGAGGAGGGGATGGTGAAGGTGGCTGAAGCGTTTCACTGTGTGTTGTGCGTGAAAGAGAGAGGGGAGAGGGAAAGTGAGCTGGTGGGTGCATTTAATATCCATCTGACGGTGGATATTCAAGGAATGATAATCCTACGGTCTGTGTTTATCTTTGAATAGGAAAGCGTATGTAGGTACCGCTGGACGTCACGCTCACATTGAATGCTTCCCTTTCTGGGTTCATCCACAACTAAAATCGTTATTTAGGACTCACTATTTCTTTTCAAAAATGGAAATAATAATTATCTATTTATACCTTTTAATATTAAGTTAACTCCCACTAATTTTATGAATTTATTATTTAATATGACATCGCCATCGCAAATATAATTATTTTCTTAATTATGTCTGTTTTCTCTAACAAAAAATTTGAATTATGATGAACTACCAAGCACTGTATTGATTTTATGAATTTATTATTTAATATCTTATCGCATACCTGAAATATAATTTTTTAATTATGTATTTTTTCTAACATTAAATGAATACCTATAGTAATTTATGAATAGTTAATAATACAAGTAGTTATTTAATTATTGAGGAGTGACTATTTTTGTATATTAAGACACATATTATTAGCACTGAGTACTTTTTTTTTTTTTTTTTTGAGTTAATAAATGATGAATAATTATCCTGATAATAAATTTCTAATGATAGTATATTCCTAGACAACCTAACCCACCTAATCTTAATTTGTTAGTTTAATGCAGAATAAATGTTACAAACTCACAAAGTACACTTAATTAATTTATAATGCTATCCTAATGATAATCATGCTAAACTTGACCTATTTTGACTCATTCACCACAACACTTCTATGTTACATTCTTTTTTGTTTTTAGTTATTCCACATCATGTATTGATAATATTATTTATATATTTGATATATGTTGTGTATTTAAACCTCATAGTGGGAGACTTGATGGTTGCCGTACCACTACACTCGGTTGGGTGTGAAAATTATGATGATGATTATCGATATGTTTAATTGTTGTTGATTTACTGTATTCGATGTGAGTTTTTTTATTATTAATGGATAAATTTTTGTCAATCGAAAATATATTATTATGTTTGATTAATCGAGCTGAGGTATGTTTAGCTTATTACTTTTTGGGATTATACATTTTATACACGTGGATTGCACCGTAGCATGACAGAGAAAGTACGCTTGTCAATAGCTTACGAGCACACTACCCTTAGGTTGTCATGCATTAATTTGAACACGTATATTCCCATGAACTTCAATTGTTAACTATTTTAGTAGCTAGAAACATATAGTCATACATAAAGACTGTGAGGTCATACGTTCGAACTGTAATACATGGTATTGCTTTTGTTTGTTTATTACTAGTGGACAAATTTTTGCCGATTGAAATATATTACTATGTTTCATTAATTGAGCAAAGCTATGTTTAGCTCATTACTTCTAGGATTATAAATTTTACACACGTGGATAGCACCCTAGCATGACAGAGAAAGTACGCTTGTCAATAGCTTACGAACACACTACCCTTAGGCTGTCGTGCATTAATTTGAACACGTATATTCCCATGAACTTCAATTGTTAACTATTTCAGTAGCTAGAAACATATAATCATACATAAAGACTGTGAGGTCATGTGTTCGAACTATAACATATGGGATTGTTTTTATTTGTTTATTACTAGTGAACAATTTTTTGCCGATTGAAATATATTACTATGTTTGATTAATTGAGCAGAGCAATGTTTAGCTCATTGCTTCTGGGATTATACATTTTACACACGTGGATAGCATCCTAGCATGACAGAGAAAGTACGCTTGTCAATAGCTTACGAACACACTACCCTTAGGCTGTCGTGCATTAATTTGAACACGTATATTCCCATGAACTTCGATTGTTAACTATTTCAGTAGCTATAAATATATAGTCATACATAAAGACTGTGAGGTCGTGTGTTCGAATTGTAACACATGGTATTGTTTTTATTTATTTATTACTAGTGGACAAATTTTTGCCGATTGAAATATATTACTATGTTTGATTAATTGAGCAGAGCTATGTTTAGCTCATTACTTCTGGGAGTATACATTTTACACACGTGGATAGCACCCTAGCATGACAGAGAAAGTACGCTTGTCAATAAATTACAAACACTGCCCTTAGGTTGTCGTGCATCAATTTCAATACGTATCCCATTAACTTCAATTGTCAACTGTTTTAGTACCTAGAAACATATAGTCATACATAAAAATTGTGATGCCGTGTGTTCAAAGTGTAACACAAGATATTGCTTTATTATTATTATTATTATTATTATTATTATTATTATTACTACATTTTCTATATCAAATATCACCTCTTAACTATGGTCATGTGTTCCAACTACAACACCTTGGTATTACTTTTTTTCCTTTTTATATTCACCTTTTAATGTCACATTTTTAGATTGTGTGTTTGACCTTGAGCGGATGAAATGTCTTTTGTTTATATATATAAAATGCATATTGTCTATGCACGAGATATAATATATTATTATATTAAAAATTTATAATAAGATTATATTTATTATTTTTATTATGAAAATGTACATAATCTATCATTTATGTCAATTAAATAAATATTATTCAATTTGGAATATAGTTTATTATATTATATTGTATTTTTATTTTCTTAAATTAATTATATTAAATAATAAATTGTACGATATTTTGCATTATCCCTAAATTGAAAATAGAAATTTTAATTTACTAAAACTATTGAAGTTTAATAACAAAATATAATATTATATAAATTGAATAATATAATATTTTTATTTTTATAAAAGAATAATATATAATTTATAGCTTAAATTCATTTAAAATTTTGATATACTATTTATTCAAATCCATCATCAAAATTTAAGAAATAATAATTCAATCCATAAAAAACTATATTTCATATTTCAAACATAATTATTTATTTCAATATATACAATATTGAAGTCAAACTAAAGATCACAAAAAAGAAGATTAATTTGATATATCATATGTGAAAATAAATTTAAAACAAAAAAGATATTTCAAATTTTTTAAATTTTAATATATAAAAAAAAAAAAGGGAGAATAGAAGTAGATATAGTCACTTATTTGTAAAGACATATGTCAAAGAAAAGAGAATTATACTCAAGGTTCTGCTTTTTATATTATAGAAAAATTCTTTTATATTATAGAAGGATGATAAGTTAAAATTAATTTTATTTTATTAAATTACATATAAGATATTTAGATTAAGTTTTATTTTAATACTTTTTTTTTCTTTCTTACACCTAATTTTTATATTTAATTTCTCAACTCGTAATCACAACTGGTTCTAAATTTTAATAAACAAATTCTTCTACAAAACAAGCTCTTCTCCAGAATTGTTGTTGTTGTTGACCCCAATTCTTTTATAACTGGAAATATTTTAAAAAATAATAGTTTTGATCGTTACATAAATCTTATAATATACGTTCAACTAATTAAATTATTTTTTAACAAATAGAAGGCCCAAATTATATTTTATCGCATAAGATCCCTCAATAAGGGAAAAGTTTTCAATTTAAATATTCATATTTAGTACTTTAACAAGCCCAAAATCACAGACCTAGCAAAGAAGAACTTTGGTACTCAATACATACCTGCTACTTGGTCAACATAAATTACAATTTTATCCAGGAAATAATTATTGGAAATTCACAACATTAATTTTACTGTTGTCAATTAACCACTAATAAAGTTCGATCTCATTATTTATTTGTATAATGCCAACATCATATTATAATAATATTATTATACATAATTTTTGAACTAATTACCCAATATATTTTATATTTTGGGTGCGGATACAAAAATTTATCGCTTATTTATATATTTATACATGTGCGTGCGTTTAATGTATAAATACACAATGAATGGTATGTCCGGTTTGGTATATTTTGCAGATTTACAAAATTATTGAAAAGTTGGTACACCCCCTGAATTGTGAACTTGATAGGAAGCAGAAGATTTGGGAGGGCGTAATTTTATTATTTTCTTGTTGTGTTTTGGAAGACTCAGTCAGAGAGTATGGTCTGTATGTATGGATTTTAGTGAGGAGACTCCGCTTCTCGGGATTTTGGACGACTTTTCTGCATATTTTGCGATTAAATTAAAAGCAAACCAACAAAATGATGCTACTTTCCAGGATTACCAGATAATATATTAAACTAAATTAACTGTTTTTCATGTGACGCCTTTCAATCCAGTTACCTTCATCCTTACATTTTTTATTACTAAATTCTATTCGTAATCACTTTCGTATCTTCCGCACAATTAAATTATAAACTGGACTCTGTGGGCCCAAACGAGAACAATGATTAAATTGGGCCTTCGCAATGAGCCCATATCATTGAAATTAATAAACTATAATTGTAATAAATAATAAAAGGGACCCAAGCTACTATGTTCGGTTTGGGCCTTCTTAAAGTGAATGACGGAAAGCCCAACATACATGACACAATCAAGCAAATAAAGGATTCTTTATATTCAATTGATTGAGAAACCAAGCTCTGAAGATGGACTTGCTCAAACAGTCCAATATTTATGCCAAATTATATTTTATCTCATATTCTAACACTTCTAATAATAATATATTATTTTGAACTTTTTTAATGAATCATACAGAATAAATTTAAGCCAATACAATTCTCATAAATCAATAAAGAACGTTTAGCAGAACCAGCTTCTACTAAAAAACTTCTAAAATTTTCTATTTTATGTGCAACTTTACTTCTAATAATGTCGCAGTATGTGTGAGTTTTTTTAGGAGAGATGATAGAGTTAGATTCATAAGACTCAAATCGTAAGTCCTAATATAAATGCAGAATTAGATTGAAAAATCCTCCATCTATGTGAGCCGATTCATACAAAGATAGCCTAAAGTTATATCATTCCTATTGTCTCTTCAAGCCCATCAATCCAAAGCTTTTTGGTGGTCGACTGCAATAGCTTCAAAAAAAGAAAGAAAACATCAATGCACCCTGGAAACTGAAGACTTCTTGGATTTTCTGGCTGCACAGATCCTGGAATAAATGGCTCTCGTTCTGATTGACAGCAAAACATCCAGGGCGAACCCAATAACGCATGCAATCGCCATAACCACAAAGACGAGGCGGTAGCAGTGGGGCCCGATGCAGGTGTTGCCGCCTCCCGCTGTGGCTGTGGCCTCCGCATCATACAAGAATCCAGCAAGCAAGCCGGAGAAGAGGAAGGAGCCGAGTGGGAGGTTGAGGATGAGTATGTTGTAGATGAGGCCGTAATATCTGAGGCCAAAGAGCTCCGAGGCGGTGGGAACTGTGACGGCCACACGGACGCCGTAACATATTCCGACTACTATTGAGCCCACGTATAGTGATCCCGGCATACCCACAGCCATTACGATGTATCCCATCGTCATTAGAATCTGAGATGCCGCGTTCCATATGGGCCTTGGTGTAGCCGCCTGCCTGAAAATATCAACAGCCACCGAGTCCTGAGTGAAACAAGTACAATTTCTAAACAAATAACCTCAATCTACTTTATCTTGTAGCCACATTTTAAAATTTTAATTCAGAGAATATTATGTTTCAACATCTCTACCTTGTTGTTAATAGCACCTACATTAATTAATCCATAAGATCGAAATTCAGGTCGTTCCACCCGTACGTATATGCCTACAAAATCAAGTTGTTCTATATTTATCAACTCATAACAACTAACCTCATGCTGTTCTATCATAAATCGTAGTACTGAATTCTAAGAGGGCAATTAGTGATAATAACCCAAAAATAATGAAGCTTAACTCCTGGACATTTATTTTTTACTATTTCATTTACAAGTGACTAAGTGGGTGCTTGGAAATGTGAATGAGAATTTATGAAATTTGGGTGGTTAGTAGGGTGGAATGATTCTATAAGTGGGTAAAAATATTCCTCGAAAGTTGAGAATGTTCGATTCTTCAATATTTTGAAAAGAATCATTTTGATAATTTCATGTTACTTGTTCAAACCTTAGTATTATTATTGCTGCAAGTAATTTATACTCATCCGTGCACAATAGAAATTTATTTATATTCTACAGAGATTCATCAACAGTATCTAAAAGGCCAAATCAACACATGAAAGACAATGTAAGTCAAATAATTTACAATTAAACCTATATGTTCCTGAATGCTAAGGCAAACATCAACGTTACTCACGTCAAAGGAACCACCAAAATAAAATGACATAATAAAGAAAGTGGTCCAGGATGTACGTGAACCAGGCGTGGGCATTATATGTCATACACGTAAGATCCAAGGCTTATTACAATATCTTAAGACAATTATTCGTTGCAACGTCGTAACTCGAGATCAGCTCATTGTAAGTGGGTTCGTCTAACTAACTTTTAAGTAAAAAAAGACTCACAAATCCAATTTTGATTGATTAAATCAATTTTTTCTCGGAGCATAATGTTATTTTGGGGCTAAACTAATAAAATATAAGTTGTAGTATCATTTTATATATTCAACTACATCAACGACGTAAGTGTGTCGAGTCGAAGCACATACTACCAAATTGCTGCCAAATTATGAATTAATTTATTATTTAGTTTCACTTCATATCTTTCTTAACCAACTGCCGCCGTCGCCGTCAGCGTTGGCATCGCCTAAGCTTGAAGTCAAAATTTGGGAAGAAGCTTACTTGAACAATGTCCAAACCAAAAGGTGTATATGTACAGAAGCGTGCGGAGATTAAAAGAAGTAGAATCAGATAAAAATGCACGCTGATCTGGAAAAAGTAAATCACAATATGTGATTCTTCAAAGCAAAGCATTATTCCACTGGCCGATATCATTTTTCCAAGATCATCTACCTATTTTAAAATAATTTGCACTTGAATCATCATATCATGCGCATTATATGTTTAGCAGTCATCTATTGTCAGTAATTAGCAATAAATAATCAAAATTGCATCTACGTTGATAAATGCGAATTATGCGATCCACATTATTTTAAAATAAGAGTTTTAGTAATCCTAAAGTATGAGTAAATGTCAATTATGTGAAAAATAAAACGAATTCGTACGAGTCATAAAATAGACATACCTGATGAAGTATTCAGATACCGACCCGGACAAGATCCGCCCGAAGAAACCCCAAATGCTAGTGAGTGAAACGAATATGGATACATCCGCATACCCGAGAGCTGAACCCATTTGGCCCATATTATTCATCACAGCAAGACCCGTTCCAACTCCACAAAGAAATGAGACGAACAAGATCCAAAAATCAACCGTTCTCAGAGCCTCAAAAATCGTGTGCTCCTCCCCCAACACCGGCGGCCTCCTCTCCGCCGCCGCCGTCTCCTCCTCCTTCTTCTTCCCTTCCACCGCTGCCAGTAATGGCTCGCTCACATTTTGTTCGACATCAACTGCACCGGCAGGCGACCGGACTAAATTCTTCGCCGCGATGTAGATTGGAATCGCCATGGGAGAAAGTAACAGGAGCAAAAGTATAGCGGCAAAAACTTGCGAAAATAAACGTCCGTGAGTCCCCGTCAAGTCGTACGCCAACGAGTAAAGCGCGATAATTACTGCGAGGACGTTGATTACGCCGAAGTATTTTATATCGTCGCTTTCCTCGGCGGCGGAGGACGACGGCGGCACCTCACGGAGGAAGAAAATAGCTGCGATGCATACGATGAATGGAATAATTGCAAGCATTAGTAGAAATTTAGCAGGATCATCGGCGAACAAGGCGGAACAGAGGTCGGTGAATATCGCCGTGCTTAATCCGATGTAGCCTTTCAGAATTCCCGAGACTGGGCCCCGATTCCGCCGGAAATTCCGAATGCATGTTACCAGAACCGCCGTGTTCATCCACGTTGTGCTGTTTCCTCCCATACATAAAAAAATGCACATCTGCACACGAAATTCTTATACTATTTTTAGATACTGACATTTTATATGCGATTATTTAATATGATGATGAATTCAGGTACAGCGTCAGCGTGTACTTACAGCCCAGTATGGGAGGGGTTGGATGCGGCGGCTTACGACGAGCCACTGCACGCCGTAGCCGATGAAGCCAATAACGGAGCCGATTAGCAGAATGACGGGCGGGGGGAGGCGGTCCGAAGCCAGTCCGGCGAATATGCCGAAGGCTTTTCCGACATCTTTTGCGACGGAGAGGTTGTTGAGCTGCAGTTGAGTGAGCGCCATGAGGGATTTGAGGGCGTCGGAATAATTCGAAAATGTGTAGTTGTTACCGGAAATTGCTTGCACCCAGATGGCAGTGACGAAGCCAAGCCACTTTCCGGCAGGGGACGCCGGCGTTATTTGCAACACCATTGAAACCGATTAAACAGTAAAATAACTGTAGAATTCGGTTGGGATTTTGGACGTTTAGGAGCGCCTGTTGGGGCTGTGGGGAAATTTGTTGATTTCAACTATTATTTGAAGACAAGATGAAAAAATGGCAAATAAAATTCTTGATCTCTTGATATTTTTGGATAGAGAGGCTACAGTGGGTAAGGGAAACAGTAGTTTGTTCGTATTATGTGGAACTTCTATAAACGTGGAATATGATATATTATTATAAATTAATTTTTTTATACAATGAAATATAATACACATTCAATCACATTACATTATTCTATTAGATATCATACAATTATTGTATTATGTATAGTAATGCATATATATATATATATCTTTAATTTTCTTTTTGAAGGAATGAAGTAATTTACATATCTTAATTCCTTGATAAAAAAAAATCACATATTTTAATTAAAATGTGACAAAATCTTGTGACATATAAAAATAAAATAGTTCGTATTTAGATTAAATCTTTATTTTATTGTTCAATATTATTGTTATTTTTAATGTTGTGTACTTAACTTGATCAATTTTGATATGTGGGTTCAATTTTTTTATTTCGATCGATCATCTAAATTAATAAATCTTATTATTTTTATTTTGTCAATTTTCAGTCCTCACAATAAAAATTGTAATTATATACAATTTAGTTTGTCCACATAACTATATTTTTATTTATTTTTTATCTTGATGGATTAAATGATTTAGACTAACATACCAAAATTTAATTCAAGCAATACAAATAGGCTAATAAAAGATTTCGTTCTATTTCACAAAGAATTGGAATCAAATATTATGATTTGTGTTCTTTGTTACAAATTTTTATGTTGTCAAAAT